>CM040122.1:414479312-414788766 GCA_022559845.1 Amorphophallus konjac | reverse complement strand
TTCCTTGGGAGCGAGCTCGTAGTTGTGGAACATGATGGCGGTTGTGTGTCTGTTGGGGTCAGGACGGTCGAAATCTTCTCCACGGGGAGGTCTTCATTAACCATGACCTTTTGAAGATATTCCATCAAGGCCGCCTGGTGGGATGTGGATCTTTGAAGTAGCTCTAGGATGGAGATCCGGGCAGGCGTCTTGTCCAAGTGTTTCAGTAGATCATACTGTGTTCCAGGGATAGCTCTTTCTGGTTGTTCTGTATCATCCTTCTCTGGCTGAGATTGCTCGGGATTCTGACTGTTGTGGGGGAAAACCCTGTGGAAAATCCTTCCACTCCGGAGCACCATTGCTTGCGGCTTTTGTACCTCTGTGGGGGTAGCAGTGGGTTTTAACAGGGGTTTGAGGGGTAGTAGTGGAGGAATGGTTGATGAAGCAGGGGTGATGACGGGAGCAGGGATTCTGATGAGGGGTTTGTTAGGTAGAGGCATGGCGGAGGTAGAGGGGATATCGCGCGGATTATGAAGGATAAGGGGTTTGGAAGGTGGAGGTGGAGGTAAGGTGGAAGTGGGTAAGGTTTGAAACGGGTGATGGTTTTGAGGTGGATGGTGGTTGATGAGTGGTTTTGAAGGCATTAGTGATGATGTGGTGGAGAAAGACGGGGTTATGTATGGTGGACGGATGATAAGGGGTTTAGAAGGCGTAGGGGTAAATGTGGTAGAGGTGGATGGTAAAATGGGGGAGTGGGAGAAGGTGAGAGGGTGTGAAGGCGTAGTAGAAAGTGTCGGTTGATAGGAGGTCGGGGTGCGGATGAGAGGGCGTAATGGTAGTGGAAATGGTGAAGGCGATACCGATGCGGGTTGATGAGAGAGAGGTGCTACCCGGGCAAGGTGAGCGGGTTGCATGACGATAGGGTTGGAGGTATAAAGAATGGAGGTACTTTCCTGGTGCCACACCTGCTCTCTCCCGACTTCCGGGAAGGAGGAGATGGGGTTAACCTGATGATTGGGCTGTTGGTGCTCCGGTAGTGGATTCTGGATTATGCCCATGTCGGGCTGTTGTTGCGGGGCCTGCTGAGGCTGTTGTTGTTGTGGTGGTTGCTGCTGCTGCTGCTGCTGCTGTTGTAACTGCTGCTGTGGCCTCTGAGGAGGTCTCCTAGCCTTGAGAGCCGCGACGTACCGTCTCATCTCATCCCAATCTATTTGATGTTCATCATTCATATCATGGATGTAATCTTTGAAATGGAAGCAGTAATCCACTGTGTGTCCCGGCTGCCTGTGGTAGACGCAGTATTTGGAGGTATCAACATTGGGGGGCCAGGCGGGCCTTTCTCTGGGTAGGGCGAGTTGGTTTGATGCCATGAGGGCATTAAAAATATCTGCTAAGGTTTCTGGCAATGGTGGATAGTAGGCTCTCTTAGGACCGAGCGGCCTCCTTTGTTGCTGTTGGGGACCATAGTTCCCCGGGGGTGGAACTTGGTTGTACTGAAGCGGTGGTTGCTGTTGCTGAGGTTGTGGTTGTTGTTGCTGGGGTTGGCGTAATGGAGGCATATTATCCTGGGGTGGATTATTTTGGGGTGGAGGACGGAGAGGGAAAGGACCTGATTGGAGGGGTAGTCGGGGCATTTGTTGAGGCCTTGGGTTGACTGCATAGTTGGCATTGTTGACCGCACTGACTTGCTCATTTGTCACGACCCCTTCTGTGGCTCCGCCCGGGACACCAGCGCCTGTCTTTCTGACCACTTTGGGCTTCGGCGACTCAAACATGTTCATGATGGGGGAGTCTTTTAGCTGGGTTTGGATGTATCGGCCCCTTTCATAGAGTTCCTCCATTGTAGTAAGTTTATTCATGGCGAGGACGTGTCTAAACTGCGGGGTTGCATTAGACACAATCATCTTCACTTGTTCGGGCTCGGAGAGGGTATCCCTTATTCTTTCCGCCAGAGACCTCCATCTATCAGCATATCGGACAAAATCCTCGTCGGGGTTTCATCTTTTCGGCCACTAGGTCGGTAATGGAGAGTGAGGGACCGACCCTATCCCTATATTTCTGCAAGAACCTTCTCTGCACTATTTCAAAATTCTCGGCCTCGCGGGGCTCCAGAGAATAGAACCACTCAAGCGCGGGACCATCCAATGATCTCCGAAAGAGGTATGCCAGGGACCTCTGATCGTTTTGCCAATAGGAGGACTCATACATGAAGTCCTTGAGGTGAATGAAGGGGTTGCCGGTACCATTGTATCTGCGGTATGTGGGCATTTCGGAGGGAGGGAGATGAATGACGGGGAGGATTGGCAAAGCAACCTCCGGGGTGGCTTTCACGTCCACCATTCTTCTCAGATTTTGAAACTGCTCGTCCATGCGATTGAACCTATTGAGGAGCGATTGGGCGAGCTCCTCTGGGGGTGAAGGTGGCACTTGCCATTGGGGGAGAAACTGTCTCCCGGAGACTTGAGGGGGAAACCCGGAATGAGAGGGAACTGTCGGACCACCGACAGTTGGCCCTGGCTGAAACGGTGTGTGAGGAACACCGGGAGTTTGAGATTGTGACGGGAATTAGAATGAGGGAGGTTGTTGGCTCGCTTGTCCTTGAAGCGAGGGAGACTGGATGGCTTGCGCCAATGAAGGAGATGGAATGGCCTGCACGGACTCGTGGAGAGGTGCGATAGCCGGAGTTGACTCCTGGGGCGTGGGGGAAACAGATTTCCCCTTTAGAATGGCCTGGAAGGCCCGGAGCTGTTCAGAGGTAAGCTCCGTGTTGGCGAGGACGCCCAGTAAGGAAGTGATATCCTGTGGCGGGGACGTGTCCCCGGCAATAACCTGCACCTCATGCGAGGGGTCATGAGAAGGACCCGAGTCCATAGCATAGACTCGCGGGTCGGCTGTCAAACCACGGCTAGGGTGGTTCTCCTCAGAAGACTCGTGAGACATGCTCACAGTTCTCCCAGAACGCAAAAACATACACTAGCAAGTAGGAAGCAGAGATTATCAAACAAGTGGATGCCTTTACGCCCTTTTTTTTATTTTGATTTTGATGATTTTTTTTATTTTTAGCGAGATCCGAAGTTCACACAAAGTGGGGACCCTAGTTTATTTTTTTTGTTTCACCGCCGTGTCAGCTAGGGTCTCTCGTCTCACCACGAATGAAATGACTAACTCCGGGGAACTTCAATGGTACAACTAGCCCAGTGAACGAAGAGGAGATTCTTCGATGTCGGGGACTTACGGAGGTCCCAGTGTAGGAGATTCTAGTCCGTTGAGAGGAATTCCCAAACGGAGAGTCCTTCCTTTACCGGGAAAGGGTGATCCTAAAAAAAATGAAAAAAGGATAGAAAAGAGGAATGGATGTATGCAATGGAATGCTGACAGATATATGGAGTGGGAAAACAACAGAAATAACAAACATATAATAAACAAAGAACCAATCAGAACTGACGGTGCTGCCGTGAGCACAACGGGGCGCGCGTGGGCGCCAAGGTGGAGAGGCACGGGTGGTGCCGAACTTGCAAGGGTAGCCGGGAGGAAGCAGTAGAAGTCCCACCGTGATCGCCAATCTGTGAGCGACGTCACGCGGTTCGAAGTTCGATGGTGCGAGGAAGAGGATGCGGAGAGCGCGCGGGCTCCTCTTTTTGTTTGTTTTGATGTTTGCTGCAACACAGAGATGAGAGAAGAGAGAGAAGGGGCCACCACGGGAGATTGTTCCGGCGGGGCAAGCGGGACAAGTATAATATAGCAAGATATGGGGTTCAAACGGCCATAGCGGGAAGTGACTCGCCGCGACCTCGGGGGGACGGGAATGGTGCAGAAATTAAATAACAAAAATTGAAACGGCCATTGGGGAAGTGACTCGCCGCGGCCTCGAGAATATGAGTAGAATATAGCAGAATATAAAAGAGAATATAAGAACAGAGATTTAAACGGCCATTGGGGAAGTGACTCGCCGCGGCCTCGAGAATATGAGCAGAATATAACGGAATATAGAGAGAGTATAAGAACGGAAATTTAAACGGCCATTGGGGAAGTGACTCGCCGCGGCCTCGATGATATGAGCAGAATATAACAGAATATAGAGAGAGTATAAGAACGGAAATTTAAACGGCCATTGGGGAAGTGACTCGCCGCGGCCTCGATGATATGAGCAGAATATAACAGAATATAGAGAGAATGTAAGAACGGAAATTTAAACGGCCATTGGGGAAGTGACTCGCCGCGGCCTCGATGATATGAGCAGAATATAACAGGATATAAAGAGAATATGAGAACAGAAATTTAAACGGCCATTGGGAAAGTGACTCGCCGCGGCCTCGATGATATAAACGAAATATAACAGGATATAAAGAGAATATGAGAACAGAAATTTAAACGGCCATTGGGGAAGTGACTCGCCGCGGCCTCGATGAAAAAATGTGATCGTCAGGGGCCGAAAGACCCCAAAATAAGAAAGTGATCGCGCCTACCTCAAGAGCGGGAGATGGCGGGTTGCTTCTTCCTCTCCTTCCGGCCGGCCGACGGAGAGGGCTTTCCTCGGCTACCCTTGCAAAACAACGACAAACAAATGACAAGTGGCTTAGAAAGATGAATGTGTAGTATTCATATCCTTGCAATAAAAATGACGAAATAACGGGAAGACACACACCTGGTTGGTGTTATCTTTTAAACCCCTCTCGGACTCGAGTAGGAGGAAAATGAGATGATGGATGCGAGATGATGAATGCAAAAGAACTACGAAGAAAAGGAAAGAGTTGGCTTATTGGATGTGCCGGTGGTGAAATTCGGCGGAGCTCCGGCAGCGTGGGGACGACGTAGAAGCGCGGTGGATGAAGACGACCTTCCTCTCGCGAGCGTGGGCACCCGAGAAGCCGGCAGAACCTCCACCTACAAAAGACCCCACGGGTTAGAAAAATGACTCCGTAGCCTCTGGGCTCCGGCAGCCTATCGGATCACTGCTTAGCTCCCCTAGAACTGAGGGGGTGGGCCTCTATTTATAGAGTTCCGGAAGGTGAAGGCGTCCAGGACCCTGGACACCTCCATCAGGGCCGAAATAATATTTTATTCTATTTTTATTGATTTTTTTGGAATACTTTTGTGGAAGCGTCCAGGGTCCCGGACGCCTCAAGAAGGTCCACCGAAAACCGACGACGGCCGCACGCGGTTCGGCACAACGCGTGGTTTTGTGAGCGGCGCCTCGTGATTCAGAAGTGGGCGCGTCTAGCTGACCGGACGTCTCTAAATTTGGCTTTTTTCACACACGACAAACCGTCGTTCGGTGGCCGGCGCCCGTGAGGGAGTTGATGGAGGCGTCCAGGCCTCTGGACGCCTCCAAAAATATATTATTTTATCGTTTCTTTGTCTTTTTATGATAGGGCTGGCATTTTTGATTTTTTTATTTGTTTTTATGGAGGCGTCCAGGGGCCTGGACGCCTCCATTAATTATTTTTATTTTTATTTATTTTTTTATTTTTTCTATGCCAACTGGCATTTTACACATTTTTTATTTTTGTTTTTTTATGGAGGCGTCCAGGGGCCTGGACGCCTCCATTAATATATATATATTTTATTTAATTTTGGGCCCTGAGAAAAATAATAAAATAAATTAAAATTATGGGGGCGTCCAGAGGCCTGGACGCCCCCATTAAGACCCACCCGGGTCCTCGGATTAGGCGTCGGCAGCCGCCCGGTAGACACCCTTCTTGGTTCCGGAACCTTTTGATGCGTCTGACTGGTGTTGATGCCGTCCGAATGCCGTGATGAGACGATTCCGGATGCCGAAAAGGGCGGAAGAAGACTCAAGAAAAGGAAGTACTCAAGTGATTCGAAATGCGTAAGCCGTCGCGGGGCGTCGTATAGTAATATGAGACTTCCTCATGAGACGTCAGGAATGGCGTGTCTACAGATAGCGGTAAAAATAAAACTCAAACGAGGGAGAGAGTTGGTTCATTCACAAGGCATCAGATAGCCTGAGTAAAGCGAAGATACACCAGTTGCGGAGGAAACTCGGCAGCATATCCCCATTACCTTGGACTATGCCAAGTGGAGATAGGAAACCACCCATGCAGCGGCAAGGTGGGATCCGTAAAAGATCAGGTATATATACATAACCCGGAATCCGGATGGGGACCGGCCTGATGTAACACACCCGGTACGAGTGCGATGTCTTATTAATGTCCCCCTTTGGAGGACCATCGGAGATCATGCAAGGGCATAACTCCGTGGGCCAACGGGGTTAGAAGAAAATACCACACTCGATTGGTGGGGTATATGTAAATTTCGGCAGCATGTCCCCTCAACTTGGATTATGCCAAGAGAGGATAGGTCATCATCCACGGAGAGCCGGGACAACGACCGAACAAAGATGGGCACCAGGCCCAGGGACATCTCTTGCCTTCATATCATTGATTAATATTCCCTTGGAACCCATCAGAACACATGTAATGACATGGCTCTTTGGGTTCATAAGGCAGCGGTGAAATCCGGATTAGGGACGAGAGCTGTAGGGGAGATCTTCCCCATTATTGTATCTCATCAAGACACAAGTGATGGTCTCTGAGTATCCCCTTAAACAGATGTATGGGGAGACTAAGAGGTTTGAAGAAAGATGGTGCAGAGATGGGCCTCGGAGTGGGTTTCATTGACCGAAGGAGGGATCTCGGCGTGGCTTTCATATTGGCCAAAGAGGGGATCTCAGCCTGGGGCTTAGTCAGCCAAAAAAAGGGGGGTCACGGCCAGGGGTTTAGCCGGCCAAAAGAGGGAGCTCTCGGCCGGGGGGTTATCGGCGTGGGGTTTGATTGGCCAAAAGGAGAGGGTGTCCCGGCCAGGAGCTTTCGGCGGCCAAAAGAGGGTCTCGGCCAGGGGCTTCCTGGCGCGCTCATCGCCGTGCCGGGAAGCTGGCGCCGAGAGGCACCATGCCGGGAAGGCCAGGTGGAGGGGAGTTCAACGGCCAGTGGGCACGACTGGGGTGATTTTTTATCGGCTTGCTGAAGGGGGAAGCCTTCTCGGCAGCGTAGTTCTCGGCGGGGAATGTTGCACGCCGAGAAGGTGAAAGGGTAGGGGTTTCAGAGCTTCGCTAACGATGCTCTGTTCATATGTTTTCTGGGATTTCAAGCTCGAATTGATGCCGGGTCAGGAGTGCAGAAGGGGGATTTCATGGATGCTTCCGTTAGAAGGATGCCAAGGGAATTGGACGGTGGAATCAATGAAAGAAACCAGACCATCACCTGATCCCGTGGAGGGTTTTATCTGCTTATTGCAGGCCGTCTGGGGGAGTCAAGAGATGACTGTCCTCTGACCCCTCCGGACGAGCCCAATGACATTGAAAACCGGCGAAGGAGGGACTCTCAACGCAGAAACTCCAGGCCCTAAGCATTCAAGGCTTAGAATGGAGGACCCAGGGATCGGATCATCATTTATCAAAGCTAGACAGTCCAGGTAACCAAGAGATTGATGTCTCTGGTTCCTAAACAGCGTAAAGGCGCTCGACAGAAAACTCAGATTATATGCAGAGAATCAGCCATTGAGATAGGAGAGGGGAGAAGAGAATAGAACTCAGTAACCCATTAGATAGGGGTAGGAGCCCTATCTTCGTCCCTCTTCGAAGAACAGACTCATATGATCGGCTCTGAAACTCGAAGAGTCTAAACTATATTTTCTTTCAGACGAGGACTATGCACATAGAGAGACAGAGATCAGATGTCTTAATCAATCGGTGCCCAGGCGAGCCATATCGATATTTCATTGCATTGCATAGAAAACTTACACTGATCGTGAAAGAGAAATGCAAGACAGAGAGGTAGAAGTCAAGGCCGGGACTCTCCGGCTACATTTGATAAATCGAGAAAAGACTCGCTAGATTACATCAAAGAAAAGAAAACATGGAGGAGGGGAGGGTGGAGCATTGACTCCTCTCCCTCCCCGGGCGGCCCACCTGGGGTTTCTCTTCTTCCTCTTCTCTTCTCTGGCAGCGGAGGCTCTCTCTCTCTCTCTCTTTTCCTATCTCCTTTTCTGGATGGGTTTCTTTTCTTTCTGGCTGTGTCTAATCTCTTTTTTTTTTGCTCTCCTCTGTTCGTCTTTTTTGATCGAGAGAAAGGGGGGTTTTTATAACACCCCTTCTCCCCCTTATCGGCATGGGCATCTCGGCGGGCTATTTTTGACCTCCCGGCGCGCCTTATTCGGAGGTGGTAGGCTCTCGGCGCATCACCTCTCGGCATGGCCTTATTGGGCTTTCGACACCGTACGGATGGGCCATCCCATTTATGTCTCTTTGTATTTCATCTTTTCTTAAATGAACTCATCATTAAGCTTGAGCTGTAAGAGCCGCTTAATCTGTCCTTCATTTGTCGGCACCTCGAGCAAGTCAGGCTAGGTGAGGGCCCATTAATTGGTGAACTAGCATGGTTTCATCAGAATACTTCTGGGGGTTTTCATCGGTCAGTGGACCGCAGTTCTTCATCAGTAATGTCGTCTGAGTGACGACAATACCGGACATCAGCTTGGCCGGGGAAGGCTTCAGCTGGGTGACAGCTTCAGTAACGGACTTTCTGTAATCCCGGCTTTGCAGGAGTTCCTTGGATCTTCATTACTGATTCAATCTCATCTTTTGTCTCATCTCTATCTTTGGTTACATTTCCGGTGTCAACAAATGCCCCCCACCTGCGGGCGGCGTAAGC
Organism: Amorphophallus konjac; assembly: GCA_022559845.1. NCBI lineage: Eukaryota > Viridiplantae > Streptophyta > Magnoliopsida > Alismatales > Araceae > Amorphophallus > Amorphophallus konjac. The sequence goes on along the minus strand of CM040122.1, from coordinate 414,780,115 downwards.
GCAGAATAAGCGGCACGGGGCTTGCAGGTGTCTTTCATCATTCGAGGGTATCTTCCTCAATTTGTCTTTAATCGGGTTCTCAGACCTGATCATCTCGTTGCAACAATATTCTGCACACGGATCTTTCATTTTCATATTTTTTTATCTTCACATTTTCTTTATTTTCAGCATTTCGGAGCTTCTCAGCACAGGGCCATAGGCTTCTCGGCATGACCCTCTCGGCACAAGGCTTCTCGGCGTGAGGGGCCTCTCGGCGCGGAGCTTTTTGGCGCGGACGAAGGGGGCTCTCGGCCGGGGCCTCTCGGCGCGCCCTGGCGGAAGGGGGCCTCGGCCAAGGCTTCTCGGCCTGGGGTTCTCGTCGCACCTTCTGGCCGACGGGGGCTCTCGGCCTGGGCGGTTCTCGGCGCGCATTTGGCCGCGCCGAGAACCCATCTGCCTCGGGCCCTATATTAAGGCGCCGAGAGCCTTTTTTCTTCATTCTTGCTTCTTCTTTCTCTTTCCTCATTTCTCTTTCATCGGCGGGAGCTCCTTCTCCTCTCGGCCGCTCTCGTTCTTCTCCCCGTTTGGTTGGATTTCGCCCGGGTAGGACGCTATTTTGGGATTTAATCCCTTTTTATTTCGGGATCACCCCCTCTTGGTTGGTGACTCCCTATTCTCCTTGGGCAGACCCTGAATAAGGGGAGATGCTGCCGAAATTTTCATAGAGTCTCATGTTACAATCTTTATAAGACTGGCTTTTAATTCACACTTTTTCTCCGACTGCAGGCACTGTAATGGCTTCCAGCTCTGATGCTGCGTCTTCCGGAGCTGTTGGTGCTAGCTCATCGGCCCAGCCAGACATATCTCGGGCCACAGTAAATTGGCTGAATGTGCACAGCCTGGATTTTGGATACGACAGGATTGCTTCGGTCGATGAGTCGTCTGACTCAGAGACTGACACAGTGTCGACGGCCCGGGTATACTCCACGGCGACCGAGACATGCTTCAGGCGGGATGGTGGCTATCGGCCAGACCATCCGAAGGACCGGCATTTGATGCCGTTCATCCGGACTTTCACAGTAGGCGGCATGCGAGACTACCGGATAGCTCGCGTAGTTGAAGCTGCCATCCTTGCTGAGCGAGATAGTCTGAAGGAATCAGTGTATCGCAGCAAGGCCATCTATCTTCCTGGGGAAAAGCGCGACTGGGATGCAGTCCTCGGCATATCGGAGCTGGAACCAGAGAAGAAGATGCTGACCCGGGCCCCGGAATTCACACCTGCCCGGTGGGATAATGCTAGCGGCCGAGTTCATAGGGAGAAGCCCGGCTATGGCATGTTCTTGGCACCATTGAAGTGGGGATATCGCGAAGAGCCCTTCGTGCTGAATTGTTCGGCCGTTCAGTTCAAGTACCATCTGGCCGCTGGTTGGTTCGGGGATACCAAAATCACTGACGCGCACTTATTCCGAGTAGGATCAGTGGAGTTTACCGAGTTTGTTCTGAAGGAATATGCCCCTCTGCTGATCAGAGCCGGGGTGTATCACAGCGTCTTCGCTTCTAGATTCCGGTATCCCATATCCCGAGGGTTGTGCTGTGGAATGTTTGAAGTGTTCTGCCCTTTATTCAACGCTTTCTATACAGCAGAGGGGGAGACATCCCTGGACCTCTGGAGTTTGTCACAGCTCTCCGGCCTGCCCATTGATGGCGAGCCGTATGAGGAAGTTTGCTTGTCAGATTCCGAGAAGGATAGCTCTGATGGCGAGGGCAAGTATTCCATTGGCTTCTCATATCGATATCTGATGAAGGTATACCGCTCCATCTGTCTGGCGTATAGCAGAGGGTCCTCTAAAGGCTATCAACCCCGAGAGAAGGGCAGCAAACTGAGGGTCCGGATAGGGCAGTGGATCCAGTATTTCTTTGACGGTCCCCTGAAGTATGCAGACTTTCCTTCCATGGGTCCGGCTGCTAGCAAGCAGATAAGGGCCCCTCGCTATAAGTCGGCGCTGCCATCCTCATTGCGCCGTGCAGGCAGCGGTGGTCCCAACCCAGCAGGCGTAGACCCCATCACACACTGTGCGGCTTATTTCACATTTTGGCTGTGCACTTTCGCTCTCCCACAAGGGGACGAGACAGTTATTCGGCCAGAGGCCATATATCCAGCCTGTCAGATGGCATGGGGGATGAAGCTGTCGCTCTGCCCCGTGGCCCTGTGTTTGATATATAAATCTTTGGGGGACCTGTACAAGCATCGGACTCCCCGTTCTTTGAGGACCGTGGGTCCTTTTCATTTCTTCAACGCCTGGGTCTGCAGTATATTCCCTGAATTAGCTCCGAGAACCTTGCAGGCGGATACAGTGTTACCCAGGATGGTTGAATTTGCCAGCGCTGAGCCTGGTCCCTTTTATGATCAGCTGTTTAAAATAAGGGGCCGACTGATAAGGGTACCAGTGGACGCCCCTGGCAGCATACATTTCTGGAGCTTGGCGGCAGGTTCAGCTCCTTTGATTGATCCTCAGAGAGAGTGCAAGCTGGAAGAGACAGAGACATATATCCATCCTGTCTCAGGAGTCAACACTGCCCGGCCAATCCTGGAACCGGAGCTGGTGAGATGGGCCATGGCAATTCGGCCCAGTGTTTTGGTCTACAGGAAGGGTGGCCTGCTTCTGTTGGAGCCATACTATCCGTTCCGATTTGGGCGAAACTTCGGCTACGACCAGCATATTCCTACCTCAGTTGCCCAGTTTCCCCTGGATAGCCGGGCCAAGCACGGGTCCATCATTGTTGGCGAGGGCCGGTTGTGGTGGGATTTCTATCATCGCCAGGATGATGTAGTTTTCAGGGTGCCTACTGTTTCTAACCGTGTTCCCCGGGTAACACCAGAATATATCAAATGGTGGAATATCCGGACCGGTTTTTACAGGGACGGTAGGGGTGCCTTCTGGGATGTGGCAGAGCGCTCCTTCCTGAAACAGCAACCTGGGCCGGTGTTTGATATTCCTGAGGCCCACTTGAAGAAACTTTACTCACAGCACCCGAGGGAGGCGGAGAATTATCTGACTCAACGTCGGGCATTGAAGGAAAAGAGTTCTGAGCCGCTTGTCCCTGTCTTTGCTGCTATCAATGAAGACACTTTCCTGAAGACCTTGAAGCATTTATGCCGTGTGGGAGGCGCTCGCTTGGAGGAGCAGCAGTACCCATTCCCTGTTGAAGAGCCGCTCCCGACAGCAGCTCCTTGGAAGGGTCCAATTGATAAATTTCATCCATATAGGACGTTTGTACGCCGAGAAGATAGAACTCAGACGTACTATAGGCAAACGTCCTGGCTGTTCATTCTGCTGAATTTGCATGGATTATCTGCAGAAAGCCCAATAGCTGGCATATTGAACAAGCCACTGTTTATATCATTTCATTATGTCGATGGTTGGGGCATGGACCATCTTGACTTATTTCGATGCCTTGACTCTCACGGCCATAATGATCTGGCAGCTTTAGTAGAGAAGTGCCAGATATTTGGTGATGTGTGCTGGCTCATCAAGGAGGCTGCTTCCCGCTCCAAGGAGGTAGCTTATCTGTACTGGCCACTTTCTGTATTCTACGACGGCCCGGCAGGTAAGATTTCTTCTTTTCTGATTGCAGTGTTTTCTGCTTAGCATCTGAATTTCGCACCCACTGATCCCATCGCCCTTCTGCCATTTTCAACAGACCGGCCTGATATAAAGCGGCAGGGGCTCTATAGAAAGATTATTGCGCAGGCCGAGAAGCCTACTTATTTTGAAGTCCCGGCTGCAGCACCGACCACTACTCCCCTGCCTCCTGGCAAGAAGAGGAAGGCTTCCGCAGTCAAGGCTGCAGTTGGGAAGGCTAGGAAGGCCAAAAAGGCCCATGTTCAGCAGTCGACTTCGGTGGCGATGGACACTGGGACCCCTCTCCCCGACATTCCTTCATTCGATGAGTTTGAGTTGCAAAGGGAGGCTGCTCAGACACCGGTTCAGGGTAACATCATTAGCTTGCATTTGCATTCTTCATCATCTTTTGCAGATTTCCAAAGAAGTCTTCGACTCTGACCCCTTCCCTTTTTGCGCAGCTCAAGAGCCAATTGTGGCACCCTCCGACGCAGAGACCAGGCTGCCTTCCCCCACGCCGGCTAGTGAGGCGGGGGGTAAGTGTGATTTCTCATCTGTTTCACACTTCTATTGCTTTTTCTACTATAACCCTCAGAGATCGCTTTTCTGTTGAAATGGCAGCCGAGGAGCAGGCTGAGGTTGAAAGGATGACAGAAGAGCCGATTCAACCTCCGGAGGGTCACGAGACTCAGTCGAAGCGGGGTACTGTTCCGGCCAGGCGCATAATTACCCGGTCCACATCCCGACATGCTTTAGAGGCGTCCCCACAGCATGTAGCCAGGGTAGAAATATCATCGGGTAGCTCTACAACCGTCTCTGATGAGGAGGAAGTGGCTTTCAGCGGCAGTGAGGGGGATGCTCCTGAATCAGAAGCCCCGCCTGTACCTGCAAAAGGTGCTCTGTCTTTTCAGCCTGCTAAGCTACTGGTGCCATCTTCCGAGGAGGAGTTGCAAGAGGAGTTTGCCGGGCTCGACACCGAGATCGACATATCTTCACTCTTTGTCACTTCAACTTCGGAGTTTCCTCCTCTTTCGCCCCACTTCGAGGATGCGAACCCTGCTTCAAAGGTGGGTCCCCTTTCAGGCTTGCTGCTTCATCTGCATCTTCATTTAGTGCTGAAGGTTGTTTTGCTTTGGTCTCAGGGCCCTATCACTGCCAGCTCAGACACAACTGCAACTTTTATGGAGGCTTCTTCTGCAAACTGGGCTATTGTCCCTTTTCTACCTTTATCCTGCATGGGGGCTTCTGAGGTCATTCGCCCTGTTCCAATGCGAATACAGTATTCAACAGATTTAGCATCGTTGGACCTGGGGGCCTCAGGAGACAGATGCACTCCTATCAGGGCTTCAGATTTCAGATCCGAAGCTGATCTAGCCAGAAGTTCTGCTTTCATACCGGCCGCAGTGATGACCATTGCTCCTGAGTCAACAATTCCCACAACATCAATCATGGAGGGTGAACCTTTGCCCCTTCAGACTGTGGCCTCCACGGCCTCGACGTTGAAGGAATTGGCCACCGAAGCGGAGATGGAAGAAGGAGAGGTAGCTGCTGCGGAACTGGGAGTATTGCCTGTAACCGCCCCGGATCCTATCTCCATACTTTCAGAATCTGAGGAGGAGGTGCCTGAAGTTGCATCCGGGAGTATTCAGACGGCCGCTTCCGAGGAGATGGAAGTGGAAGATCTCTTGGCCACGCCAGAGGTTGCAGGGAGAGCTCAGTTGGTACCTTCGGTAGACCTCCCATCTTCTTCTTCGCAGCCGGATATTACCCTATGGGCGGACATTGATAGTGAAGTAACCTTTGAAGTAGCTCCTCTTCCTATGCCTGGCTTTACTTCACCTGAGAGTTTTGTCTGGCAACATCTGGGCATGCTGCGCCAGCTAGTGGAGTCCCAGCCCGGACTAACCTATCCACAGTTGAAGGAGATAGCTGAGCGCTTCACCGCCGGCTTGCAGGCGATGGGATGTCCCACAGAAATATGGGCCCAGCGGATTCTTTTATTGTTAAAATTTGTTCATCGCCGGGATTTCTTGACACATATCATGTCTGACAAACTGGCGGCTTTGAAGTTGCAAAGAATGGAATGCAAATCCGAGCTGGCGAAGACGAACTCTATTCTTCAGGAGCGGCAGTGCCAAATGCAGTCTTTGGCGGAGCGGGAGCAGTTTGTGCGTGACCGGATAACTACCCTGGAAGCTGAACTGTCCGATCTCCGAGCTAAGCTGCCGCAGCTAACAACTTCTCGACCGCAGCTCGAGGAAGAAGCGGCTCTATTAGAGGGGCAGGTGGCGTCCTTTCAAGACGAGTCCGTTCGACTGCAGGAGGAGGAGGCTCGTCTTCATGAACTGGGAGCCGCCCCTTATGTGGGTCTTCTGGCTTTCGAGGATATCTTCAGGTAGCCATGAACCATCTTCTCTTTCTTTTTCTTTTGTACTCTTTTGCGATACAACGTCCCCTCGGGGCCCTTTATGTACTCACTTATTAATGAAAAGAAATCTTTGGCTTCACGCGTATCCATTTTCTTCTGCATGTGGTTTTATCACTTTGAGAAGTGGGGTAGCGGTTTTAGCAATTCCTCATGCGAATGGCCCGTACTTGGCAAGAGAGCGTCCACCCCCTCGGAGAAAGGATGAGGAACTCGCTCCACCGCGTGACGGCATCTGGGGAGGTGCTTAAACCGGGTTCTGTTGGTAGCAGCAATCGTCCCTCTTGGTAATATGTGCTGTGAGGGAGACAATTTGCAGAAATGTGAAAGAAGAGGTTTCATCGGACTAGACGAAAGGTCTAGACTGGGTAGAGGTTATAGCAGATGGGACATTGAAAAAGGGTATGGGGTTTTCATCAGAATGGACATAAAGTACGAACTGGACAGATTGTATCATTGGCTGAGCGATGTACCGATCAGCCAACGGTTGACTTCATCATCGATATTGAGCTTATATCGATGCAAGGGGGATTTCATATGTTTCATCAGAATAGACGTAAGGTCTAAACTGGATAGGGTTTCATCATTGATCGGGCAAAGTGCCAATCGATCAACAGTTGGTTTCATCATCGATATTGGGTTTATATCGGTGTAAAGGATTTCATAGGTTTCATCAGGATAGACGAAAGGTCTGGCTTGGATGGGTTTCATCGTTGACCGGGCAGCGTACCAATCGATCAACAGCAGGTTTCATCATCGGTATTGGGTTTATACCAATGCAAGGATTTCATAGGTTTCATCAGGATAGACGTAAGGTCTAAACTGGGTGGATTTCATCATTGACCGGGCAGCGTACCAATCGGTCAACAGTAGGTTTCATCATCGGTATTGGGTTTATACCAATGCAAGGAAGAGTTTCATCAGCATAAACGAAAGGTCTAAACTAGCTAGGGTTTCATCATTGATCGGGCATGGTGCCAATCGATCAACAGTGGGACGTCGGTAGAGGCGTAGGTCTCGTCAGGATAGACGTAAGGTCTATTCCAGCAGGTTTTATCGCAGGTGGGACTTTGCAAAGAAATGCATGGGTTTCATCAGGACAGACGTGAGGTCTGAGCTGGACAGGCTTCATCAGAATGGTGATGGGTTTCATTGTCGGTGGGACGTTTGAAAGAGGGTATGTGAATTTTATCAGGATAAACGTAAGGTCTATCCCGGAAGGGTTTTATCATTGGTGGGGAATGAAGCCGACTGACCGACGGGAGGTTTCATCAGTGAAAGGGAGGTAAAGGTAGCGTGCCTGTTGGCATGGAACTTTTGAATTACCACATTACTGACCCAAGTGCCCTTTCGGGTTTTCACCGGAGTCAGCCCCCTCTTGCTTTTGCCCACACGCCCTTTCAGGTTTTCACGTGGCGGGGTACCCGATTTTGCCTGCAGTGCCCTTTCGGGTTTTCACCATAGCTGGGTTTTGGCCATTTTTGCCCTTGTCCGGGATATCCGAACAAGCCTGGCGGGGTATCTCTATTTTTAACCCCATTTTTGATTTATATATACGTATATATATTTCTTGAATTGGGACTTCAGCACGGATCAGGCGATGTGCTGCTCCATTAGTGACTGCTTTTATCATCGGTATTGGGTTTATGCCGATGCAAGGATTTCATAGTCTTCATCAGGATAGACGTAAGGTCTAAACTGGGTGGATTTCATCATTGACCGGGCAGCGTACCAATCGATCAACAACAGGTTTCATCATCGGTATTGGGTTTATACCAATGCAAGGATTTCATAGGTTTCATCAGGATAGACGTAAGGTCTAAACTGGGTGGATTTCATCATTGACCGGGCAGCGTACCAATCGGTCAACAGTAGGTTTCATCATCGGTATTGGGTTTATACCAATGCAAGGATTTCATAGGTTTCATCAGGATAGACGAGAGGTCAGGCCTGGATGGGTTTCATCGTTGATTAGGCAGTGTGCCAATCGATCAACAGTTGGTTTCATCATCGATATTGGGTTTATATCGGTGCAAAGGATTTCATAGGTTTCATCAGGATAGACGAAAGGTCTGGCCTGGATGGGTTTCATCGTTGATTAGGCAGTGTGCCAATCGATCAACAGTTGGTTTCATCATCGATATTGGGTTTATATCGGTGCAAAGGATTTCATAGGTTTCATCAGGATAGACGAAAGGTCTGGCCTGGATGGGTTTCATCGTTGATTAGGCAGTGTGCCAATCGATCAAAAGTTGGTTTCATCATCGATATTGGGTTTATATCGGTGCAAAGGATTTCATAGGTTTCATCAGGATAGACGAAAGGTCTGGCCTGGATGGGTTTCATCGTTGATTAGGCAGTGTGCCAATCGATCAATAGTTGGTTTCATCATCGATATTGGGTTTATATCGGTGCAAAGGATTTCATAGGTTTCATCAGGATAGACGAAAGATCTGGCCTGGATGGGTTTCATCGTTGATTAGGCAGTGTGCCAATCGATCAACAGTTGGTTTCATCATCGATATTGGGTTTATATCGGTGTAAAGGATTTCATAGGTTTCATCAGGATAGACGAAAGGTCTGGCCTGGATGGGTTTCATCGTTGATTTGGCAGTGTGCCAATCGATCAACAGTTGGTTTCATCTTTGATATTGGGTTTATATCGGTGCAAAGGATTTCATATGTTTCATCAGGATAGACGAAAGATCTGGCCTGGATGGGTTTCATCGTTGATTAGGCAGTGTGCCAATCGATCAACAGTTGGTTTCATCATCGATATTGGGTTTATATCGGTGCAAAGGATTTCATAGGTTTCATCAGGATAGACGAAAGGTCTGGCCTGGATGGGTTTCATCGTTGATTAGGTAGTGTGCCAATCGATCAACAGTTGGTTTCATCATCGGTATTGGGTTTATACCAATGCAAGGATTTCATAAGTTTTATCGGCATAGACGTAAGGTCTAAGCCGGACAGGTTTCATTGCTGATCGGGTGAGTGTGCCCATTGATCAGCAGTAGGTTTCATCACGATGGGACCTGGGACAAGGTATGAGGGCTCTTATCAGGATAAACGTAGGGCCTATACTGAGTGGGTCTAATCGTCGATCGGGCAAGGCGTCGGTCGATTGACGAGGAGTTTTATGGCGGGAGGTGAGGCTTTTCTTTGGGATTACCACATTACTGACCCAAGTGCCCTTTCGGGTTTTCACCGGAGCCAGCCCCCTTTTGCTTTTGCCCACGTGTCCTTTCGGGTTTTCACGTGGCGGGGTACCCGATTTTGCCTGCAGTGCCCTTTCGGGTTTTCACCACAGTCGGGTTTTTGGCCATTTTTTTGCCCTTGTTCAGAATATCTGAACAAGACTGGCGGGGTATCACTATTTTTAACCCCATTTTTCTTTTCTTTTCTTCTTTTTTTTATTTGGTATGCGAGCTGAGAGAGAGGGCAGCTTGGGTAGGGCGAGATGCCACTGAACCAGGGAGAGGGTAGCTTGATCAGGGGGGAGTGCCATTGACCAAGATGAAGTGGCCTGATTAGGGCGGAGTGCCGCTAACCAAGGAATGGGTAGCTCGGCTAGGGCGGAGTGCCGCCAAACCAAGAAATGAGGTAGCTCGGCTAGGGCGGAGTGCCGCTAGACCAAGAAAGAGGTAGCTTGGTTAGGGCGGAGTGCCGCTAGATCAAGAAGGATGTAGCTTGACTAGGGCGGAATGCCACTAGACCAAGAAAGAAGGGTAGCTCGGTCAGGGCGGAGTGCAACTAACCCAAGAAAAGGGTAGCTTGGTTAGGGCGGAGTGCCATTAGACCAAGGAGGAGGTAGTTTGGTTAGGGCGGAGTGCCACTAGACCAAGGAGAAGGGTAGCTCGGTTAGGACGGAGTGCCGCTAGACCAAGGAAGAGGGTAGCTTGGTTAGGACGGAGTGCCGCTAGACCAAGGAAGAGGTAGCTCGGTTAGGACGGAGTGCCGCTAGACCAAGGAAGAGGGTAGCTTGGTTAGGACAGAGTGCCGCTAGACTAAGGAAAAGGGTAGCTTGGTTGGGGCGGAGTGCCGCTAGACCAAGGAGAAGGGTAGCTCGGTTGGGGCGGAGTGCTGCTAGACCAAGGAAAAGGGTAGCTTGGTTGGGGCGGAGTGCCGCTAGACCAAGGAAGAGGGTGGCTTGGTTAGGACGGAGTGCCACTAGACCAAGGAAAAGGGTAGCTTGGTTGGGGCGGAGTGCCGCTAGACCAAGGAAGAGGGTGGCTTGGTTAGGACGGAGTGCCGCTAGACCAAGGAAGAGGTAGCTCGGTTAGGACGGAGTGCCGCTAGACCAAGGAAGAAGGGTAGCTTTTGGCCCGATTATTCGGAGAATGTCGGTTGTGCAGTATGATACAGCTTTAGGTGCCTACCGTTGAGTGGCGAGAATTGAATCTCCCCTCGATGGTTGACCACCATATAGGCTCCACCTTCGTAGACCCTATGTATCACATAAGGACCTTCCCAATTAGGATTTAGCTTTCCTTTTGGGTTGGACGCCATGACCTCTCTTTTCTTGACCATGACAAGGTCACCTTTCTTAAATTCTCGTCCTTTTACGAGTTTGTTGAATGCAGTGGCCATGCGGGCCTGATACATCTGGATATTCTTCTGAGCTTGGAGGCGCTTCCCTTCCAATTCAGCCAATTCTTGTAATCTTCTTTCTGCATTGGTTTGTTCGCCAGGGGCTAGGTCATATTGGACCGCCACTCTGAGTGACGGGACTTCCAGCTCCAGCGGGACCACTGCCTCTGAGCCGTACACCAATGAGTATGGTGAGCACCCTGTAGGTGTTTTGAAGACGGTGCGGTATGCCCATAAAGCTTCATACATTTTCTCTTCCCAGTCTTTCTTGTTGGAACTGACGACTTTGGCCAGCAATGTACACAAGGTCTTATTAAAAGCTTCTGCCAATCCGTTTGCCTGTGGATTGTAGGGTGTGGAGGTTCTCCATTCAATCTTATACTTCTCGGCAAGCCGATAGATTTTCTGATTTCTGAAATGACTTCCATTATCAGATATTATTCGGTTGGGGATCCCGAACCGGAAGATAATGTTTTGCTTGATGAATCTGGAGACCAACTCACCAGTCACTTCTCTTAATGCTATAGCTTCCGCCCATCGGGAGAAGTAATCTGTTATGGCCAGTATGTACTTATGTCCGGCCGAGGAAGTTGGCAATGGCCCGACTACATCAGTTCCCCATTGTGCAAACGGCCAGCTAGGGACTGTGGGGTGCAGAACGGCAGGTGGCCTTCTAGGCACAACAGCATGCTCCTGACATTTCTGGCATGACTTTGCAAACTTGCAACAGTCTTCAAACATAGTGGGCCAATAGTAGCCCAGCTTCTTAATCTCTATCTTCATCTTGGGACCGGCCTGGTGGGCACCTGCTGTCCCAGCATGTGTTTCTTTCATTGCTTGCCAAGCTTCCTCAGTAGACAGGCAGCGGAGCAAAATCTTCTTGCGTGCATCTGCCATTATTCGGAACAGAGTTCCATTTCTGAATTCATAAGAATCTTTGATCCTTAGAAGTTTCATCTTTTCTTCTCTTTTCTGCGGCAGCTGTTGGTGTAAAAATCATTGTAGCAGGTGTTGTCTCCAATCAGATGCCTGTTCTGTATTGATAGTAGTAACTTCTTCTTCTTCGGGGCACTCTTCTAGCATGCTGGGGACCTGCCGCCGGTTTATAACAACAATGTTCAGTGTTTCATTTGGTGGGACTGCTATTGAGCTGGCTAGTTTTGCCAGTGCATCAGCTTGGGCATTATGTCCACGGCCCACATGCTTGAGCTCAATATGATAGAATTTCGCCATGAGGCGCACAGCTTTTTGGTGGTAGGGGTTCAACTCCGACTTTCGCACTTCGAACTCCCCTTGGATTTGCTTTATTATCAACATTGAATCCCCGAATACTTGAAGCATCTGGATACCCATGTTGAGGCTTATACATAGCCCGATTATCAGAGCTTCATATTCGGCTTCATTATTGGTGCAAGGCTTGTTTATAGAACAGGAAGTATGCACAACCTCCCCTTCTGGTGATCTTAGCACAATACCGGCTCCGGCCCGTATTCTGGTCTTTCCATCGGAGTCGGTCTCTGTTCTAGATGCTCCATCAAAGAATAGCTGCCACATAGTTGACTGAGCCTGGCAGGCTTCTAGTGTCTCATCATCGGGTAACTCAGTCCCCAACATATCATTCTCTGGCACAGGATGCTCTGCGAAGAAATCGGCCATGGCCTGTCCTTTTATTACCCTCTGGGGTATATATGTGATATCGAATTCCATCAGAATTACTGCCCATTTGCCCAACCGGCCTTTCACTACTGGCTGAGTCAATATGTATTTGAGTGGATCTGCTGCAGATATCAATCTGATTTCATGTGACAGCATATAGTGCCGGAGCTTTTTAACGGTAAAGACTAGTGCCAAGCATGTCTTTTCTATATAGGTGTAGCTTTCTTCAGTTCTAATCAGCCTCCGACTCAGGTAGTATAGAGCCTGCTCTTTGCCTTCTTCATTTATCTGTGCTAGCATTGCCCCCAGGGAACAGTGTGTGGCTGCAATATACAGTATCAGGGGTCTGCCCTTAATAGGTGCCCCCAGCACTGGAGGGGTCTTGAGATATTCTTCCAGCTTCTCAAAGGCTTCCTGACAGCCATCGTCCCAGAGGAACGGTACATCTTTCATCATGAGCTTGTGAAAAGGGTGGCATCTCCCCGACAGATTTGATATGAATCGTCGGATATAGGCCAAACGCCCTTGTAGAGATCTCAGCTCGTGGAGATTCCTTGGTGGAGGGAGCTCCTGGATAGCTTTAATCTTGGATGGGTCGATCTCAATGCCCCTATGACGGATAATGAACCCAAGGAATTTTCCACTGGACACGCCGAAGGCACATTTCATAGGATTCATCTTGAGTTCATATTTGCGCAGCCTCTGGAACACTATCCTCAGGTCTTGCAGATGATCTTCTCTTCTGCTGGTTTTCACCACCAGGTCATCAATGTAGCACTCTACTTTCTTGAGGAGCAAATCATCAAAGATCTTTGTCATAGCTCTCTGATAGGTAGCGCCGGCATTCTTAAGGCCGAACGGCATTCTTTTATAATGAAATATCCCCTTCGGGGTGCGGAATGCAGTGTGCACTCTGTCTTCTTCAGCAATCCAGATCTGGTTGTATCCGGATGACCCATCCATGAATGACAGGGCTTCATGGCCAGTGGTTGCATCGATCATGACTTCAGTGATCGACACTGTGAAATCATCTTTCGGGCAAGCCTTATTCAGGTCCCTGAAATCTACACATATTCTGATCTGCCCATTTTTCTTCTTCACGGGCACTATATTGGCCAGCCATGTAGTATATTGGTTCTCTTCAACAAAGCCCACATCGATAAGCTTGTCGACCTCTTTGTTGATCTGATTTATCAGTTCGGGACGCATTCTCCTGGAAGGCTGCTTCACAGGGCTTGCCTCTGGGTTTATCGCCAATCGGTGCTGTGCCACATCGGAACTCAGTCCTGGCATTTCATCATATGTCCATGCGAAGCAGTCTCGAAATTCTTTCAAAAACTGAATATACTGTTCTTTGACAGCTGGCTCCAGCAGTGCACTGAGGAATGTCGGCCTTGGCTCATCTGCTGACCCCAGATTTACTTCTATCAGCTCATCGACGGTGGCTTGGCCTCCGTCTTCAACTTCGGGTGGGGCTTCTTGCAAATCAATAAAGCCTCCCGGGATATAATCTTCTTCATTCTCATGATTTTCTGTTTCATCATACCGATCATCGGCAGATGCTGGTGCATCGTATAAGGCCAATATGGCCGGATTCTGTTCAGTCTGCCCCGAGGACGTGACTAGCTCAGCGGAAAACTTCGAAGTGGAGTCTTCCGTGCTTAGAGGCTCTTCTGATGTGGGCTCCCCTGAGAGGTCATCATTATGTAGAGCTCGGAATTCTTCTAGAATGCGCCCAAACTCCAGGCACTCTTGCAGCTCTTTGGCTACTTGATCTTCATCCGGGGTTCCCGTATCAAATTGTGCTTCGGCCTGGAACAGATCCTCTTTGCAAGATGGATTCTCCCAGCACCAACCCTTCTTAGTCTCATCAGACATCCTTGCCTCCGGCTGGTTGTCTTGGGCTTCATTGTCTGTTATGGATTGATACATAATTTCTTCATCCTCAAAGGGGTATTGATCATATCCCACTTCAGGGGGATCTTCATTCTGGTAGAAGGCAGAGATGACATCCACCTCGGCTTCATAGTATTCTTGCAGGGTATAACCCAGTCCCGGGTGCTGTGTGATCTTCCTCAGTTACTTGCTATCTCGAGGCAGATCCCATAGCTCCTTGAATGCTTTCTTCTGAGCAGCAGGCTGCATCGACGGCATTTGCATCCTGGAGAACATTTGTGAAACCCGTTGGGTAGTATAATCCAAGCCTGTAATCGGTACCATCAGGTTTGCAGCTTCTTCAGGGGCCATACAGTCTTGATCGTCTTCTTTGACTGGCTCCCCGGTGTAGAATATAATAGGGGGTTCGCAGAAGCGAGGGATTTCCATAGTCTTCAGTGGCAGCACCGTCTGGTATTCTATGCTGGCTATGGGCTTGACTAGACCCTGAGGAACTTCCACCTGTGTGTATTTTTCTTTCATTTTTTCTTCAGTATCATCTGGGTGTATGCCAGGAGGAGTGATCCGAGCAAAATCACCAGCATAAGAGATGTGAGATACTCCATGCTTTTTAATGTAGCCTTTTGGCGGCGGCGGAGACAAGTTTCTTGTCTTCGTCGCCGGCTTTTTCTGGCTGACCACAGCTTCTTTTCCTTTATCCTTTTGTGACACCTCAGTGTAGTAGGATGCATCAAGCATATGGCACTCGAACACTTCAAAGGGATGTAGGTCTGCAAACACCCTTTCTTCTTTTCCTTCATGGCAGTATTTTATGCATTGGTGTAGTGTGGATGGCACTATCTGATATTCGTGCAGCCACGATCTTCCCAGTAGGGCCTTATACGTGGTGTTGGAGTCGATTACATAGAATCGTACCACGGTAGTGAGGTCGCCCAGTGTGAGGTTGAAATCAGCCACCCCCAGAGGTGTTTCACATTTCTGATTGAACCCTGTAATCTTCATATCTCTGACCTTGGTAAGCTGCAGGTCAAAGTAGTATTTCTGATAGATGCGATAGGGAAGGATATTTACAGCAGCCCCGGGATCTATCAGTATCCTGCTCAGCGACTGACAGTTCAGGGAGCCCCTCATATACAGCGGTCTGTTGTGACCGGTATTTGGGATTAGCATATCATCTTCCGTGAAGGTGACCGATGGCCCAGCATTCACTTCTGCCAGGAGTGCTTCACATTGTGCCGGAGACTGCAGGGCGTCCACGATTGCTTGGCGAGCTTCTTCGCTCAGAGAGAGAATTTCCCAGATGGAGAATCTGGTAGGGAGCTTCTTCAGCATTTTCATGACTCGACTGCCCACCCGGACATTAGATAGTCTCATCTCCTCTGCCCATCGGGGTCTTGGAGGTTCATGTGGTGCCTGTGGCCTTTGCTGCCCAGTCCCAATTTCATCTTCTTCATCGGTCTCCCGGAAGGCTTCTTCTGTAGCGACTGCCCCTGGTTTTGCTAGAGGGTTACTTTCTTCATTTTCTTCATGCTGTTTCTACTTTCTAGCTGCTGTCTGCTGGCATTTACTGCTTTTAGCTGGAGCAGTATGAGCCGGTTGCTCATTCTCTAAGCTGGACAGGAACTCCAGGAATGAGGGGGCTTCATCTGCCTTCTTTTTGTCTTGGTACAGACTGGCAGGGGGAGGAACCTGGGCACCTCGTATCTCTGGTTCCGGGATTTGATAGGGTTGCTCCCCTCTGAACATAATATTATGGTTGGCTGGTGGTGGGCGCCCCCATCTTCTCCCAGAACGTGTTGCATGGGCCGAGGTGGAGGCTTCGGCATGGTTAGCTTCTAGCGGGGCGTCGGATGCTTCTGGCTCATCATCCTCCCCAGGCAAGGAAAAGAGTACCGACAGAGTGTTACATTGTACTGTCGTGACCTTCTTTCCCTTCTTGGACTTGGGTCGTCTCCTCTTCTTCTGGGAATTTGGCTTTGCTAGCTCCTGCCCCCAGAAGGGTTCATTCTCAGCTTTTTCTTGTTCTGCCTCTGGCTGCTCTTTGATTTTCAATTCTTCGAGCTGTTCCCAGGGTATGCAGTCTTTCATCAACAGATGCTTGGGTTTCTTCTGCTCGTACTCATCAAGCTCATTAATATATTGCTGCAGACGCCTGGCTGCAGGGCTTACTTCTTTATGTGTAGGGAGGGGAGTTTGTCTCCTCCGGTTGTGAGTAGGGATCCGGATGACTGGTCCAGTCTCAGTTGTATGCCATATTGGCTTTATCGGAGGCGGCTCGGGCCTTGGGGTAACACCCCGGATAACTGCTCCGCTGGTACTGGCTGCAGGAGTCTTCTTTTTGCTTTTTATGGGTATCATCTGCCATCCTTCCTGATCTTTCTGTGGGGTGAGGAAGCAAGCTTCATAGGTGTGCTTGGTGCATTCTTCAACGGCTTCCTTGGGCAGCTGCTGGTAGACTAAGATCATATTGGCAGCCATTCTCCAGGGTGGAGGCTCATGTGGATGGGGCGGCTTTACCTGGTAATCTCCCAGCTGCAGCTCACCTTTCTTGACCATTCCTTCCATGATATCTTTGAAGACATAACAATCTTCAATTGCGTGCCCCAGCGCACGGTGAAATGGACAGAACAGCGGATCATCTTTCTTTGCTGCATCTGCTGGTCTTTTGGGTTCAGGTAATGTTACCTTATTGAACTTGTATGCCCAGTTGAACAGTGCGGCCGTCTTATCTTTTGGGAAGGAATATGCTTTTCTCATCTTGTCTCTCAGAGAGACTTTATCTTTTTTTTCTGCTGTATCTGCCAGCGGGGGAGCTTCATCTGCCCCTTTCTTCCCCTTCTGTTGCTCGAAGGTTCTGAAATCGACGGTGTTGGCCTCAGAGTGTGATGGCCGTCGCTCATTGGATTTTCCCTTCGGCATCATCAATAAGGGGATTGTCCTCATCCTCTGTCGTCACCACATTGACTGTCATGGTGGTGATGTTGCGGGCTTCATCATATTTCTTCATCTTATCTTTTGCGGCCTGGCCTCTTCTTGTGACAGGACCAGGTCTAGTAGCCAACCTGAGCAGTTCATCTGGCCGAGTTGGTAGTATATCTTGCCCCCTGGCAAGTCCAGCCATGTTGCAGGCGAAGATTTACATTTTTTCTTTCCGCCTGTAGACCTTTCTTTTCACCTGGTCAGGATATTTGAGCCGGTCAAAGACCGATACTCTTTCTTTGGCTTCTTCCCGGTACAGGTCTTCTTTGTCATATCCGGCCCTGAGACCTTCTTCATAGTGATTTGAATCGGAGGAAGAGGCTCCGATCATCGTTTCTCGAAGTGTTTCTTCTTTTTCTTCACCTCTGGTGCCCAAGGCACGGGATAGTCTTTGTTGACCGAGGGCAGAGCTCCCCAGGTAGTGGAAGTAGTCTTGGACTATCTGCTTCATCTCTTCAGAATTGTGCCTCTGTGGCTCAGGTTGGAGCATTAGTCTTTCCTGGCTTCTCTGCTGATAGGCCAGTCTTGTTACCTGAGCATTCAAATGCTCGGCTTTGGAATATTTGAACAAGTCGGCCTGTCTGGCACAGGCCCTCGGTCTTCTTGGGATGGCGACCGTAACTGGTTCGCTCATTCCCACATTGCCATTTCGGCAGTAGTTGACAGCAGCATCATATTTCTTTCTTTGCCATCTTCTGCCCCCAGCCCTGGGACGGATGACAGTTTGGTCTTCCTTGCTCTCATCTCTTCTGCCCCTCCTCATGGGGCGAGCAGCAGTCAAATTTCTTTCTTCATCATTTCTCTCATTTCTTCTGTCCCAGGCTTTGGGGCGAGCAGCAACAGCATTTCTTGTCTCTTTTCCCTCTCTTCTTCGGCTTTCTGCCCTGAAGCGGGCAACAGCATCTTCAGCAGCCTTCTCCTCATCTCGAGCTGGAACCCAGCTCTGAATCCTCTTCGGTCGCCAGACCTGTTTGTATTTTGCTGGCTTGGGCGCCAACGGCTTCCTCTCATCAGCCTCCCAATTGGCCTGCCTGGCGGCCAGAGTCTGGAATCTGTTGGTAGTGGGCACCATCGGGATGATCACGTCCGGCCTGACCTCCCTTGGGCAACCATTCATGTTTGCCCGGACACCTCCAATCATCATGGTCTTTCCGGAGTTCGAAAGACGACGGTCAACAGCATCATACCGGCTCCTCCGGTTAGTTCTTCTCCCTTTCTGAGCAGCAGCAGGGACCATGCCCCTTTTTTGGACATGATGGACGTAGCAGGCGACGGCCGTGGGGACCGTTTTCTCTGGTAAGATATTCTTCTGGTCAGTGATCTCCACTGGGGCACTTGCAGCAGTGCCTTGCTCATTGTCATCGACCTGCAGAAGGTCAGTGAAGATGACGCCCAAGCAGTTGGGCAGCCCAACGGTAGGCGGCATCGATCCGAATGCGAGAGGTACCGCCAGGTAGCCTTCTCGCACATGCATGTCAATCGGCTGCTGGTCGAAGCAAATGGACATGATTCCGGCTGTCATTATAGATTCCTGAAAATAAGGAAAGTACACAGAATCAGAGTTTTGAGGGGGGCCCGCTGGGCCTCCTACTTTAGCGTAAAGATGAAGGGAGACTGCAGTCCCACCGGGCGTGCCAGACTTGTGGACGCGGGATTTTATCTTATTTATTTTATTTATTATTTGATTTAATTTATTGGCGTGCCAGTCACCGAAGTGACGATTTCATTGTGCGCTCGATCTGACTTGATCAGTCGATTGTGAAGTCCGAGTCGGGACCGGAAGTCCGCCATACCATAAAGGCTATGACGTTAATTACATCCCCCCTAAGGAGGACAACCCTTGATTAAACGCTAAAGGTAGGAGGAGGATAGCGGTAAAAATAAAACTCAAACGAGGGAGAGAGTTGGTTCATTCACAAGGCATCAGATAGCCTGAGTAAAGCGAAGATACACCAGTTGCGGAGGAAACTCGGCAGCATATCCCCATTACCTTGGACTATGCCAAGTGGAGATAGGAAACCACCCATGCAGCGGCAAGGTGGGATCCGTAAAAGATCAGGTATATATACATAACCCGGAATCCGGATGGGGACCGGCCTGATGTAACACACCCGGTACGAGTGCGATGTCTTATTAATGTCCCCCTTTGGAGGACCATCGGAGATCATGCAAGGGCATAACTCCGTGGGCCAACGGGGTTAGAAGAAAATACCACACTCGATTGGTGGGGTATATGTAAATTTCGGCAGCATGTCCCCTCAACTTGGATTATGCCAAGAGAGGATAGGTCATCATCCACGGAGAGCGGGACAACGACCGAACAAAGATGGGCACCAGGCCCAGGGACATCTCTTGCCTTCATATCATTGATTAATATTCCCTTGGAACCCATCAGAACACATGTAATGACATGGCTTTTTTGGTTCATAAGGCAGCGGTGAAATCCGGATTAGGGACGAGAGCTGTAGGGGAGATCTTCCCCATTATTGTATCTCATCAAGACACAAGTGATGGTCTCTGAGTATCCCCTTAAACAGATGTATGGGGAGATTAAGAGGTTTGAAGAAAGATGGTGCAGAGATGGGCCTCGGAGTGGGTTTCATTGACCGAAGGGGGGATCTCGGCGTGGCTTTCATATTGGCCAAAGAGGGGATCTCGGCCTGGGGCTTAGTCAGCCAAAAAAAGGGGGGTCTCAGCCAGGGGTTTAGCCGGCCAAAAGAGGGAGCTCTCGGCCGGGGGGTTATCGGCGTAGGGTTTGATTGGCCAAAAGGAGAGGGTGTCCCGGCCAGGAGCTTTCGGCGGCCAAAAGAGGGTCTCGGCCAGGGGCTTCCCGGCGCGCTCATCGCCGCGCCGGGAAGCTGGCGCCGAGAGGCACCAGGCCGGGAAGGCCAGGTGGAGGGGAGTTCAACGGCCAGTGGGCACGACTGGGGTGATTTTTTGTCGGCTTGCTGAAGGGGGAAGCCTTCTCGGCAGCGTAGTTCTCGGCGGGGAATGTTGCACGCCGAGAAGGTGAAAGGGTAGGGGTTTCAGAGCTTCGCTAACGATGCTCTGTTCATATGTTTTCTGGGATTTCAAGCTCGAATTGATGCCGGGTCAGGAGTGCAGAAGGGGGATTTCATGGATGCTTCCGTTAGAAGGATGCCAAGGGAATTGGACGGTGGAATCAATGAAAGAAACCAGACCATCACCTGATCCCGTGGAGGGTTTTATCTGCTTATTGCAGGCCGTCTGGGGGAGTCAAGAGATGACTGTCCTCTGACCCCTCCGGACGAGCCCAATGACATTGAAAACCGGCGAAGGAGGGACTCTCAACGCAGAAACTCCAGGCCCTAAGCATTCAAGGCTTAGAATGGAGGACCCAGGGATCGGATCATCATTTATCAAAGCTAGACAGTCCAGGTAACCAAGAGATTGATGTCTCTGGTTCCTAAACAGCGTAAAGGCGCTCGACAGAAAACTCAGATTATATGCAGAGAATCAGCCATTGAGATAGGAGAGGGGAGAAGAGAATAGAACTCAGTAACCCATTAGATAGGGGTAGGAGCCCTATCTTCGTCCCTCTTCGAAGAACAGACTCATATGATCGGCTCTGAAACTCGAAGAGTCTAAACTATATTTTCTTTCAGACGAGGACTATGCACATAGAGAGACAGAGATCAGATGTCTTAATCAATCGGTGCCCAGGCGAGCCATATCGATATTTCATTGCATTGCATAGAAAACTTACACTGATCGTGAAAGAGAAATGCAAGACAGAGAGGTAGAAGTCAAGGCCGGGACTCTCCGGCTACATTTGATAAATCGAGAAAAGACTCGCTAGATTACATCAAAGAAAAGAAAACATGGAGGAGGGGAGGGTGGAGCATTGACTCCTCTCCCTCCCCGGGCGGCCCACCTGGGGTTTCTCTTCTTCCTCTTCTCTTCTCTGGCAGCGGAGGCTCTCTCTCTCTCTCTCTCTCTTTTCCTATCTCCTTTTCTGGATGGGTTTCTTTTCTTTCTGGCTGTGTCTAATCTCTTTTTTTTTTTGCTCTCCTCTGTTCGTCTTTTTTGATCGAGAGAAAGGGGGGTTTTTATAACACCCCTTCTCCCCCTTATCGGCATGGGCATCTCGGCGGGCTATTTTTGACCTCCCGGCGCGCCTTATTCGGAGGTGGTAGGCTCTCGGCGCATCACCTCTCGGCATGGCCTTATTGGGCTTTCGACACCGTACGGATGGGCCAGCCCATTTATGTCTCTTTGTATTTCATCTTTTCTTAAATGAACTCATCATTAAGCTTGAGCTGTAAGAGCCGCTTAATCTGTCCTTCATTTGTCGGCACCTCGATCAAGTCAGGCTAGGTGAGGGCCCATTAATTGGTGAACTAGCATGGTTTCATCAGAATACTTCTGGGGGTTTTCATCGGTCAGTGGACCGCAGTTCTTCATCAGTAATGTCATCTGAGTGACGACAATACCGGACATCAGCTTGGCCGGGGAAGGCTTCAGCTGGGTGACAGCTTCAGTAACGGACTTTCTGTAATCCCGGCTTTGCAAGAGTTCCTTGGATCTTCATTACTGATTCAATCTCATCTTTTGTCTCATCTCTATCTTTGGTTACATTTCCGGTGTCAACATTCCCCTACGTGAAAAATTTTTAAGTCACGTGGTTTTGTAATAATTACAGCCTCCCTGCGAGGAGTGAATTCATTGTAACCGTGAAGCTTCATCGACGCCGTGCGGGCACGCACGTCCCCTCTCGCCTTCGTCTCCGATCTTAGTTAGACTTTTCTGTCTAGCTAGGTACGCGCTCCCCTCACTTGCTTATCTAGTATCTTTTCAATTGCCGCGCGACGAAGTGAGAGAGAGCCCGATCCATGCAACCAGTCTCCTGAGTGCATCGCTGTGGATGGCAAGAGAGAGTTTGTATGCGCCCATCCTTAGGCCCTAGACTGCCGCATTAAGGCACCCTAATTGTCAGGAAGTAGTTCCACAACTACTTCGCCTACGGGCGAGCAACTCTCCCTGACCGGTCCCTTCAAGTTGACCCTTTGCCTATTAGCCAACAAAATTTGGGTCTATAGCTTGCTAATTATCGGTCCCAGGACTGCATCATTTAGGTCCGAGGTCGTGCATGCCACGTTGATCTAGGAATTCATCCGGCCGTCTAGAGCGCCCTTCAACTTTGTAACCCCACATGGATCAGAAGAGCGTGAGTGCTATGTTGGCTCAGCTTGAGCATAATCTTATGACCCATTTTGAAGAATCCATAGGCCAACTACGAGCAGAGCTAGATGAGAGGATCCGAGCCTTAGATGAACGTCTGAAGGGAGAGGAAGGACGAGTGAATGGCCACGGTGATCCCGTAGCCCATCCTAGGGAGGAGAGAGAGCAAGCCCACCAAAATCAGGCTCCCCAAGGTAGAGAGCAAGAGACCCGTGCGCCTCGAGAGAGAGACCACGACGATGAGGATATCATCCTACGGAACGTCAAGATTAACGCTCCGAGTTTTGATGGGTCCCTCGACCCCGCTACATACCTTGATTGGGAGACCGGGATGGACCAATATTTTGATTGGCATCGCCGCATGACCCCTGCTACAAGAGTGTGGTTTGCCAAAATGAAACTCTTAGGTCAAGCCAAAACCTACTGGTGTAACGTTAAGAATCTCCTAGCAAGGAGACGAGAGGAGCCTATAAGCACGTAGGAAGAGATGAAGGAGAAATTAAGGGAGAAGTATCTGCCACCTTCCTACCATCAACGTCTTTTTGACCAATGACAGAAACTCACTCAAGATGGAAAGTCCGTAGACGAGTACATCGCCAAATTTGATGACTTCTTCCTTTGGAGTCGAGTCATGGAGGATGCCTCCGTCACCCTCTCACGGTTTAGGACTGGCCTACACGAGAGTATATAGCGGGAGTTGTTCCTACGGGAAGTTAACACTTTCGAACATGCTTATCAGGTTGCTCGGGATGTCGAGCGGTTTCAAAGGGTGCCCCCACCTTGGGTCCCCACCTACCGCCAACCCGAGTCCCGAAATCCCATGGTGCGCTATTCTGAGAGGTCTGTTCCCTCCACTTCCTATGTCCCTATTGCTACTCCACTTAGGGCCGTTGCCCCCACTGCTCCTTTCCCCCGGAACCCCTTACCTGCACGGTTGCACCCACTGCTGTGCCCAGGCTAGAGTACACTCCGCCAACTGATAGGAGAGATGACAAAGGAAAGGGAGTCATCCCTAGCACCTCCCAACCAGTCCCTGTCTCGGGAGTTCGTTGCTTTAGGTGCCATAACCTAGGGCATATTACCTCCAACTGCCCCACCCGAGCCTTAGTCATCACCAACCCCCAGCCTGTGGAGCTTCCACCTCAGGAAGAAGAACCCCTTGAGAGATATGAGCCTGACCTTGATCTCATTGCCCAGTTTGAGGAATTAGATGCGGGGTTTGATAGCACGCATGTCGAGTACGTGCAAGTGGGAGATATTGCTGAGAGTTCTGGCCATGGACGGTTGGGTGTAGTCTGCTGCATCCTCGCACACCCACAGGAGGACGACTGGCGTCAAACCTCCATCTTCCAAACCCACATCATGGTCAACTCTCAACCATGCAAGGTGATCTTTGACAACGGGAGCTGTATCAATGCAGTCTCTTTAGACTTTGTCTCCCGTCTAGGCCTACCTACACATCCTCATTGTAACGACCCGAGAATCTGATTACCGGGAAGGCCCGATAACCCGAGACTCGCACCGCCGCCCACGAGCCGGGAGGGCTCGGAAGGGCTAAAAGGAGTGTGGAGGCACAAAGAAATAGGAAATAAAGCAGGATAATTCAACAATTAACAGAAATAAATAAACAACTACAGCTACAACAGAGTCCAGTCCAACAGAAAGTACAGTCTAAAACAGTAAAACGTATCACATGCCAAGTGAACACTCGGCCCGGCAAGCTGGCAACTGAGAACCTCTGCTCCGCACCCTCGAACCTCGAGGAAGAACAGCCACACCTGAAAAGCAGGGAATGAGTCTCCAAAACAGAGACTCAGCAGGGATCCCACGGAACCCCAACCGGAAACAACGGCGGTACCAGAAAGGAAGGCTACGAGAGCAACCGCAACAGCAGGAACAGTAAACCCGGTGGCCGGTCGAAACACGGCACTACAACTACTCCTACTGTACCAGAAACACACCCTGACCTCGCGGTCGAGGCTACCAAACTACACTAGTACCGCTTACCGAAGTAAAAACACACGGCAACCACGCCGTAGAGGCCTGTCCCCCGGACACGGCCAACCTGGACACGCTGTCCAAAGTGCAACCCTGACACCTGGTCACGGGTACCGCACGACAAGACACAACCTCAGTAAGACCAATAGCACTAGTCTGACGGCGCGAAAACCAACACCCGCGCCACGGCGAAACAACCGAAACTCAACGGTCGACACGACCGAAACCCGAAGGTCAAAATCACGGAAACTGACAGTCTGTCACTCCCAACTCGACAGGAGTACCTCCCACTAGAAGCACAGTCGGTAGCGTCCCCTGACGTTTTACACCGCACCGCAGGTGAACTGCCTGACGTGGTAGCGCCTACCAAAGGCACGAACACCGTACAAGTAACCACAAACAAGTGACTAGCTGGGGTCACGCCCGTCGACGTGGGTCCAACCGCCCCCAACCACGTGTGCACACACAGACCGCGCGTCCCTGGTCTGGCCCTCTGACCGGTTTTCCCCTCAGCCGGACTCTGGCTGCAAGACATGGGGCCCGACGGCAACCGGTCCACAAACCCTCTCTAAGAGTGGGTGCCCGTACACCACTCCCTGGTGCGACCAGCACCTCGTACTGGTGGGCTACGACTAGTTGAGGGTCACTAAAGGAGTAGACTCTCAAATCAACGGAAAATAACGTCCAAATCCGACGATGTACGGGGACCATCCCACGTACCGGCCCCGTCGCACGGTGACCATAGTCGGGGAAGAAACATGACTCGCAGTCCACGGTCACGCACGCACCCTGCGCGAGAGTCGAGAAAACTCAAGTGACGCTAAGCCACTGGACTCTGGATAGTCTTGTAGATGCACTAAAGCCAACGGTCCTTGAGTCACAAGACTCGGGGTCAAGACCGTTGCACGCAACAGCACAAGGCTGTCAATCTAGTCCAATCTCTAGGTCTAAAACCACGGTAGCACGAGTACCGAGACAGCTCACGAGCCGCCAAGACCACTCCCTCAGGAAGGGAACGCAAGGGACTAAGGCCACCCACACAGGCCACAGGGAAAACACAGAAGCACGATTCCCAGGGCAACACGCAAGCCGCCATGTCGATCTCCCATCTCAGGGCAAGCGGGAAACCTCCAACCCCAGGCCGGATAACTGGACTCGCAGTCCAAGGCCAAACACGTGGCCCACATGGGAATCGCCTTCCAAAGAAATCCACGACATGCGGGGGAGACCCCACCGCACACACACCGATACACGGTGACTTGATCGAGCATAACACGAAAGCCCGGAACACGTGAGGTCACCCGGACCCACTACACCTAGGGGCACGCTAATCGAGGTAACACGGAATCTTTGGACACCCAAAGACACGGTCACGGAACTCCACATGGTGTCCAGGACACTCACAAGACCTAAAGTCAACCACTGGGTTACAACCGGGTCGACCGGAGGTCAAAACAACGCAAACGGGAACCGCAACGTAGTCACGGTCACCTGGGGACCGCGACCATAGTCACGGTCGACTGGGGACCGCGACCACACAGTAGTGGTCGACCGAGGACCGCGGCCATGCAGTCACGGTCACCTCACGACCGCAACTAGCCACGTGCAAACCTGATGGTAGCGGTCGCCCTAGGACCGCGACCACACAGTCACGGTCGGGTCACGACCGCGACTAGCCGAAAATGGTCTATCGCACGTCCGCGACGCTTCCCGACGCTCTTGGGCAAACACGGTTCTCCCAAGACCGCGACCAATGAACGCGGTTACTGGTAGACCGCGACCATTTTGGAAAACTAAGAACGTCAGGAAAATGCCCAAAAATCCGATCCACGCCCCGATCACCCCCGGGTGATGGGGAAACAAAGGGGAATCCATCCCCAAGCCCCTAGGTATGCATCTAAACCCTTGGATCGGCCAAAGACGCCGTAAAATGAGAGATCCGGCTCACTCCCCAAAAACATGCATTTTCCCCCAAAACGACCCGCTCGGCTCACCACGGCCTACAAAACTCACAGGGAAGGAAGTGCACGAGCTGGGGGTCCATCTCCCTACCTCCACCTAAGATTTCGCGCACCGTGGACGCCGATCCACGAAGAAACGCCTCCGAAACCCCGCTGGTGCCTCCACGCCCTCGAACCGGCTCGCCACACGCCACCGCCTTGTCCCTCGACCCGTCCTTGCCGTCCCTCGTCCCATGGGCCTCGCCACCTCGCCCCCATCCGCCTCTGTCGGCCGCCGGAGAAGAGAGGGAGAGAAGAGAGAGCGTGAGAAGGGAGAGAGTGGGGAAGAGAGAGAGTGGGGGGTTTATATAGGAAATTCCAGAAAATCAAAAAAATCCTGAAAAATAGAAAATCACACCCTCGCGATTCTCAGAACGCACCGATCGTAACGGTACCACACTCACCTAGGTGAACGGCCCGGTTCGCACGCAACGAGGTTTCGAAGGAATTACCGAAACACACACCGGGAATCGAAAAACACACGCGGAAAAAGCCGCGGAACGCTTCCGGGCCTCCGAAACAACTCCGGATCGCGTCGATCCGAACACGAAAGATGTCCGAAATGAAATTTTGGACACAACGGAGTCGGACACTCCGAGAAATCAGATCCGGGACCCACGAACAAGGATCCGAAAAATCCGGGACATTACACTCATCCTAAGCCATACAACGTGGCTTGGGTCGATGACACTTCAATCCCAGTCACCACTACATGTGTCATTTCCATCCAGTTCCAGTCCTACCAAGGACAAATCCTATGCGATGTAGTGCCTATGAAGGTCGGGAGTATCATCCTAGGACGGCCATGGATCTACGATGTAGACCTTACTACATTCGGTCGGTCTAATCAGTGTTCCTTCTCCCATAATGGGAAGATGATTCAGTTGTTCCCGACACCCCCAAAGGTGGCCACGGGAAAGTGCCCTACCTCCACACCCACTGCATCCCCCAACATTCAGGAGAATGCCCCAACCCCCACCAAAGGGACACTTCTCATTCCCTCCTCTCCTACACCTGTCATATCCATCCCTAAGGTTGACCATGACCCAATTAGGCGCCTTAACTTCATAAGTGTTCGTGAGATGAATAGAGAGGTTGCCGAGGGTGCCCCTGTTTGGGCTGTTATCGTCACCATTACTCCTGAGGAATCCCAAGTGTCCGTCCCACCTGAAGTCCAGGCAATCCTGCAGGACTTCCAAGATATCTTCCCGGAAGATTTGCCTTCAACACTCCCTCCCATGCGTGATGTTCAACACGCCATTGATCTTGTCCCTGGGTCCACCCTACCCAACCTTCCCCACTACAGATTAAATCTTAGGGAGCATGCTGAGCTCCAACGAATTGTTGAGGACCTTATTCAATAGGGCTTCCTCAGGGTGAGCAAGAGCGCATGTGATGTTCCTGCCTTGCTCACACCAAAGAAAGATGGCACTTGGCGGATGTGTGTTGACAACTGCGCCATCAACAAAATCACTGTCAAGTACAGATTTCTCATTCCCCGTCTTGATGACATGCTTGACATGATGAGTAGAGCCACCATCTTTTCCAAGATTGATTTGAAAAGTGGCTACCACCAAGTCAGGATTCGACTAGGGGATGAGTGGAAAACAGCCTTCAAAACAAAAGAAGGTCTGTATGAGTGGCTTATTATGCCGTTTGGGCTATCCAACGCCCCCAGCACTTTCATGAGACTTATGACAGAAGCCATTTGTCCTCTCATTGGTCGCTTTGTTGTCGTCTAGTTTGACGACATTCTCATTTATAGCCACAACCCTCAGGACCACATCCAACATCTGAGGGAAGTCTATGAGACTTTGAGGAGAGAGACCCTATATGCCAATCTCAAGAAATGTGAATTTATGACGGACCAGGTCGCTTTCCTCGGGTTTATGGTTTCTAACCAAGGAGTGTCTATGGACCAATCCAAGGTCCAAGCCTTAGTAGACTGGCCTGAGCCCCAGAACGTCCACGACGTTCGTAGTTTCCATGGGCTAGCCACTTTCTACAGACGCTTCATTCAGGATTTTAGCACCATTATGGCACCCATTACGAATTGTATCTGTAAGGGAAATTTTGAGTGGACTAAAGCCGCCTCTCAGGCTTTTATTGCCATAAAGGAGCTTATGATTAAAAGCCCCTGTCCTCCGCCTGCCAGACTTTTCCAAAGTCTTTGAGGTTTCCTGTGATGCATCTGGCGTAGGTATAGGTGGAGTGCTTAATCAGGAGAGCCACCTTGTGGCTTATTTCAGTGAGAAGCTTTCTGATGCAAAGCTTCGATACTCCACATACGATAAAGAATTCTACGATGTGGTCCAAGCCCTCAAACACTGGAGACACTATCTCTTACTACAAGAGTTTGTCTTATACTCGGATGACGAGACTTTGAAATTCCTTAGCTCTCAAAAGAGCTTGAACCCTAGGCATGATCGGTGGGTAGAATTCCTCCAGTCCTTCACCTTTATCCTAAAACATAAGGTTGGAAAAGAGAATAAGGTAGCCGACGCCTTGAGTCGAAGGGTCTCCCTTCTTTCCACTGTTCGGGTAGAGGTCACCGGGTTTGACCGCATGAAGGAACTCTATGTAGAGTGTCCAGATTTTGGCCCTACCTATTCTGCTCTGTCTGCCAGATCCTCGATAGCATTTGCTGACTATCTACTCCATGATGATTTTCTGTTTCGAGGGCAGCAACTCTGTGTCCCGAGGACTTCGGTTTGGGACTTTCTGGTCTGGGAAATGCATGCTGGAGGTCTTGCTGGTCGCTTTGGCCGCAACAAGACCATCCATTCTGTGGAGGAGCACTTCTATTGGCATGGCCTGAAGAAAGATGTGGCCAAGATTGTAGCCGAGTGTAGGACATGCACAATGGCCAAACAGGTCAAACAAAACACTGGTCGCTACACTCCTCTCCCCGTCCCTGATCGACCATGGGTCGATGTAAGCATGGATTTCATCCTAGGTTTACCTCGCACTGCTCATAAGCATGACTCCGCCCTTGTTGTCGTTGATCGGTTCTCTAAGATGGCCCATTTCATTGCATGTAGCAAAATATATGATGCATCTAGAGTAGCCCACTTATTCTTTGATGAAGTCGTACGTCTGCATGGTCTTCCCCAAACCATAGTGTCTGACCAAGATGTCTGGTTCACTAGTTATTTCTGGAAGATACTTTGGCACCTAGTTGGCACCAAACTTAAATTCTCCACTGTCTATCACCCACAAATCGATGGGCAAACATAGGTCATCAATAGGAGTTTAGGGAATCTCTTGAGGTGTCTCGTAGGGGATCATTCGGGCACCTGGGATCTTCTCTTGCCTAGAGCCGAATTTGCATACAATAGTTTAGTCAATCGGTCCATAGGTATGAGTCCCTTTGAGGTCGTGCATGGATACAAACCTAGAAAACCTGTGGATCTCATTCCCCTTACCCTCGAGTCTAGAGTGTCCAAGTCAGCTGAGGAGTTTACACATCATGTCAAGAGTCTGCATGAGTCGATTAGCAAACAAATCAACCTCAGTAATGAGACTTATAAAAAGTTGGCTGATTCGTATATGCGTCACCATGAATTTCAAGAAGGTGACTTGAATATGGTACGGGTCCGACCCGAACGACTCCCCTTGGGAGCCGTTAAAAAGTTACAAACCCATAGTGTTGGTCCCTTCCCAATCCTGCGGAAGGTTGGCTCCAATGCTTATGTTGTGGACTTATCTCCCGAATATGAGATTAGCTCGACTTTTAATGTGGCAGACCTAGTGGCCTACAAGGAACCCACAGCGATTCCTAGTGACCATTTTGAACCTTCTCCTCCCATTGAGAGTGAGCCCACCCATGTGTGTCCCACCACCTCGAGAGCACCGCGCGAGCACATTGAGAGGATACTGGATGAGCATGTGACAACTACACGGAGCCAGGTGTACCAGCGCTACATTGTCCGCTAGCGGGATCGTCCACCTTCTGATGATTCCTGGATCAGCTGGGAAGATCTCCAGCGCCTCGATCCAGATCTGCTGGAGCACTACCAGAGCAGTGTCCCCCCTTACTCGACAGAGTCGAGTTCCAGCCGCCCCGGGAGGGTTGGTGGGGACACCGGGTCCACTACCGGGCCCACTACTCGGAGCCGACGTCGCACCGCACCGACTGCACCGAGCTTATGGCTCGGAGATCCGACTTCCTGAAAACTCGACTTATGGCTACGGTAGTATATTGCGTATGTATTTCATTTGTGTGTATTGCGTATACGTATTTATGTGTATGCATTCATCTTCTAGACATGTGTGTATTTTAATCCCACAAAGTCAATAGTGGGTTGGTGGGCTTTGTCTTATTAGGCCAGGGTATAAACATAATTAGGAAAGATTGAGGATATTATTGTTATGACTTTTTTCCTATATAAGGATGCCAATGTTGTGTGTTACGTATGAATGAATGAATCAAGTTTTGTTATCACGTAGGTGCATCTTGCCCCTGTGTTCTTCCCTTCTCTCTTTTTTCTTTTGTGAGGATTGAGCATCACCCGGTGTGAGACCGTCCGGCGTGAGGCCGAGCTGCGTGAGGTAGCAAGTTATCCGTTCCCGTCCTTGCCGTCAGGAGTTGTCGTCGATCCATTTCTACGTCGCCGCCGCGTCACGACCCAGCTGATTGATGAAGGAGTGATCCGAGCCATATATTTTCTTGCTAGACGTAGCTACCGTGAGTCATACTAACCAACACTATGATGGCACTAGACGCGTAGGTCGAGACCTTTGGTGCCTCTGCGTATTAGTCACCATTGCATCTCGAGGCCTTAGCGTCTCATGCGCCTTAGTTAGATGCCACGATGGCACTTAGGATATTACTTTGCACCCCCCACCCCGCCTAATAACGATAACACCCGAGGGGCATGAGGTGGTGGTTCGGAGTTACCTATGTTTGTTTTGACGTTGTTCATGATAGATGGACCATACTTATGGAGTAATTTGCTTATTATATTTATATCCTAATGGACACGTAGTCAAGTATGAATAATTAGTTTTTTGAAAATATTAGTCATTTTCATGATTAATTGTTTATTCTATCGTGTTGTGATATAATTGTTCATTTATTTTTAATCATGCAATTTTTAGTTTTGTGCATGCTTGAGCAAATAAATAGATGAACATGTGATAGGATAAGTAATTGAATGTTTAAAAAGTATCTTTTCTACAAATTCATTATTTTAGATTATGATAAAATAAATAATTATTTATCTAAATAATTTAAATATTACAGATTTAACCTAAATTTAGGTCTTCATAAATATCTAGGATAAAATGAAGATAATACTAAGTGTTTGAGGTACAATTCATGATTAATTTAAGTGACTTGTTAGTTTGGTAATGACTTAACGGACCACTTGCCAGATGTTCGAACAATCATAGAGGTCCCACTCTCCATTTTCATATATAGCTACGAAGTGTAAAACCTTGAGATAAAAGAACGCACTACGTTGTCTATAATGGAGAACTGAAAGCTGTTATCATAT
Source organism: Amorphophallus konjac (assembly GCA_022559845.1). NCBI lineage: Eukaryota > Viridiplantae > Streptophyta > Magnoliopsida > Alismatales > Araceae > Amorphophallus > Amorphophallus konjac. Next base: position 414,748,269 of record CM040122.1, on the reverse strand, counting down.
GGGCCAGAGCCCATTAGTTGGGTGCCCACTAGGAGCAACCCATGTGGGGGGTGCAACCCAAGTCCCGCCAAGACTTGGGCACCCTGCGGTTGGCCCAATCCCACATAAGGTGGGATTGTATGCATGGGAGAGTTTCCACTTTTTGGTTCTCCAAGTCCCAACAGGACTCCTACGTTGGTTGGCCGCCCTTCCCTCTTTGACAATCTCCTAGTCCCATCGGGACTACGTTCCTTGGGTGCCTTCCATGTCCAAGCCGGGTTTGGATTTGCCCTCCTCCATACCTCTACAAATAAGAGGGCTTGGGGAAGAGAGAGAGCATGAATGGATCTGAGTCGCGATCAGAAAGAATGTAGCAAAAATAGGAAATTAAAATTTTATCTCGGCACACTTTGTTCGCTCGGATGTGATTCCCGATAACTATCTAGAACAAGATCCTATTTTACATCTACGATAAACGGATCAGAGTGAAGTGGAAAGTGATCTTTATGGTAGTAATGAACCGCGTAAGTACTCGGTCTCTAGCGGTATCCACATGGATATAAATAATGGAGTTCTCTCTATGCAGCGCTTCACAAATGATCTCCTCAACGACACTCTGGCATAGTCTTTACACTAGAGACAAGTGAAAGAAGAGAGAGGAGAGAGCGGGGCACTCCTCCCAAGGAGGAGAGAGAAAATGGGGCGGCCCTCATTGGGAAACCCTGGATATTTGGCCAGGGTTCCCTCCATCCAACTATTTATACACTCCTTGATTTTTCACAAAAATTCTCATAAGTCTATAATTGCACAAATACTCCCGTCATCCATAACCCTAATGTATATGACCCTCTAGGTCTAGTGTCAGTCTGATTTTAGGTCCATTAAGCTTAATAACTATTTCTTAACTTTTTCACATTAATACTTAACATGGAATTAATTATTTAATTATCTCATGACTTAAATAATTAACTTATCATCTCATGATAGATAATCATCTCATTATTATTCCTCTATTGGGCTTTCAAGTCACGGTAAGCACCAAGCAACACTCCGTGACTCCAAAAGATAAATGAGGGTCTATAAAATCACTCTGGGATATTTTCGTCCACAGATTTCACACAGTTATAGTTCTTCGTTCATACACAATCTCCCTAGTTATAATTAAGGGTATCGTCATACTGCCAAACACTTCTCATTTATGACCAGATGAACTATGTACTCTAAGACGTCTCATTGGAAAATTCCTTTTCTAGTGAATTGTGTAACCTTGGTCAGGGATATTTCCGAGTACTGTTCATAGGACATTATCTCTCGTAGTATATCTGAGAGTGAACGATCTACTATTGTCACTCAATTAACTTCGCATGTATTCTGATGTATTCGAATACTTGAGCATCCGGATGTTGTGACTAAAGTCCCTTTGTCAAGAATTAAAACACATGAATTCTCATGTAAGATATCCTTGGTGACCCACGTCCAAGGACCAACTGTACTACTATGATTGACGGATCTCTTGGTTGATAGTTGATATAATTACCATCCAGATATTCATAATCGGACCAGTTCAGTGAACCCTATTCTTATAATGGGTACCTACACATATATCTTAGTATCTTCACACCAATGACTTTGAGATCAGTCACCCTCATCACATGAGAGGATATCATATGCACTTAACTATCCAGATTCTTCAATATTCCGTCTCAAAAATCTTATGACTATGAACATTTAGAACACATACATATGGAAGATTGCATTACCTCATTATTATAATCCCACTATGATCTAATTTTCATTGCATCTATTCAAGGATTTTATCATGTCAAGCAACGATACATATAAATAAATAATACATAATGAAGAAATTATCATAAATATTAGTGAGAATATATATGAAATGGCACCATCACTTTATAAGTAATTGGCTTGTAGGGCATACACTTCTTTCAGAGCATGCATACTACAATGCCCTAGAGAGGAGAGAGAGAGAGAGCCCCTGTGAGTTGACCCTTGGAGGAGCACTGCCACACCCCTGCTCGCTGCAGCTGCAACTACCGTCGTTGCTTGTCGCCACTGCTTGTCACCGCCAGCGTCCTTACTCGCCTTCTTCTCTTCATGCTGCATGTGTGTGCGTGCATGCGCTGTGTGAAGGAGAAGAGCAAGTTGTAGCAAGTCTTGCTCTGTGCGTGGAAGAGAGAGGGAGCAGGGTGCGTGGAAGAGAGAGGGAGAAGGCCATCGTTGGCCGTGCTCAGCCTGTGAGAGAGAGGAGCACGACCAGTAGGCCGCGGCTCCCTATCGCACTCTGCCTCTCCCCTTCCTCCTTTCTCCGTCTTCCTCCCTCTACTCACTGTTGTGAGGAGGATCAAGGAGAAGGTCGTTGCACCTTGTGATGGTAAGGCCGCATCACTTCAATCCCAGGGGTGAGTCATCATCCCACTGTTATCTCGGCTTCGATTTCGAGAAGGACATCATCATCATTCTTGGCTCTTGGAGCGTGAATCTTGAAGGGTAGACTTCATTAGCATACTCTCCACCTTCATGATGAGACGTGGACCAACCACTTACCTTGTGCAAAGGTACGTCTCGGACTCGGTCTATATTAGTTACGTGGATTACTCGAGTTTTATCAATAATGTTTATATAATAAGTTTTTTTGTATTAATGACTAACTACATTTTTTATATCTCTTTAATTAATTTCGACATAGAATTAGGTTATTCAAAACTATCTCCCAATCAAAGAAGGGCTTAACGAACATGGTATAAGTAAGGATTCGGTCACATGGTATTCGAGAACTGAAGAACATTTGAACATTAATTTGACAGAAAGCCCGCTATACCTTACTCCACATGATCCGGAATGAGAATTAATGTTCGATGGACTAATTTATTTAACAAACTGTGCACCGAGATCCATGTATTTCATATCATAATATATCCTCTAAACTTTCGATTAAACAATGTTTAAGGATACCTAAGCATAAGGCTGAGGTTAAAAAAATATCGTCTGGGTTTTATTACAAGCATATAAAGAAAAATTGCAGCTGTGCTGTTACATTTGAGTTGTGATGGTAAAAACCATTAAAAATTCTAATAAGATGAAAAAAATATTATTTTATGTGCGAAGGAAAAACACTTGGGCACGCGGGACATGTCCGTTTCATAGCTTTTTCAGTACCATTTACTCTTTTTGATGCTTTTATGATAATTCAAATAAATGATGACAAGAATCTGTGACTTCGTTTTACCTATATATATGGTTTGTTTGCAAGAATCATTTAATATATTATATATTCTCCAACGGACGGACAAGACAGTGTGACATTTTGCATCCCCACACCGTATCGCCATGATAATGACAAACTACACCATATGCAACGTCGTCTTCCACAACCTAGTCTACGGGGCCAAGTACGAAGGAATCTTTCTCCTAAAAATGTCCTAAAAGTTCTCGATTGTTGGCATATGTAAGTTTAAAGAGATTTTTAGATTTCAACCCACAAAATATATATTTAGGAATTAACTCCCTGCATATTAATACTTGTTTTTAATCCTCCATTCAATAAACACCCTTCTTAGATAACTTTTTCCAAGGAATTTAAAGACTTATTCCTGATATTTTTGCAATCTTGAGTTTGTAATTTTATTGCAAACATTTCCTTCGTTGTTTTACACGAGACTGAGGTGACTAAGGAAAAAAAGAGTGACTTAGTTGACCGTCCAGAAGGACATCTTCTTAAATAACTTCCTATTAGTCTAGCCCAAATGTATAACAAATCTAGTAATCGTGTGGAAGTATTCTTAAATTTTCATTTAAGAACAGACCTACCAAAAGAAGGACATTATTTAAGATGTACTACCGGGCAGGGTTCGTCAGAATGAGCGTCCCTCTTTCTCTGTCATCTGCTTGCGAGATTCGACAGCCTCACGCCCCTCCTGAAAGGATCCCACACCATCCTGATGCGGCTACCTTTCCTCGGCATTTCCAGATACTCTCAACTATGTTGAGCGTTGTTTTGGATCTCTGCAGTTCTTGTTTTATTTTATTTTATTGTGATGGATTCGATGACAGGATGGACTCGAGGAATGGTGCTTCACGTAGGGTTTGATCTAAATATTTTTCATATACTGTGACGTCGCCATCCACCTCGTCCCGTCATCATAGACCTCATCTCGTCACTTTCACATCTCTCTCTCCCTCTCTCCCTCTCTCCCCCCAATTATCTCGGTGTTGTCGATCGTCGGTGACAAGTTTATCAGATCGCGTTTGTGTCCACGTGTCGACATGCCAATTTCACATAGATACGATCTGGCATGACCGGTACAATGCGATACTCACCTATCCGACAAACCATGTTCCTAGGTGATCAACCAAGTCACTCCCTACAAAAAAAGAAAAGAAAAGTAAAATGTGACAATTTCGTATGCAGGCCATCACGGGAAGGATTCCAAATAGTGAGCAACAAAGATAATTCACTGTCTTTGCATAATCCAAAATTGTGAGAAGTTATACATAAATATCAATGTTGGAGGAGTTAGTCCCTGAATATGACGGAATTTATAGGTTGTGATTTCTAAAAATTCCCGGGGATAAAAAATGACATTAGAATTGCTCTTTGACCGTGTGACTTTTCTTATGCGTGCCATATCGGACTAAAAACTACTAGAATGCGTGTTTTATTAATTTAATCATCTCTTAATTGCCGCGGATCAACGCCGACAAGTATATATGGAGAATTATTTGGAGAGCTCCGCGTTCCAGCCGCTAAAGGTGGCGACCACGAAATAAGGAGACCAAAAGATTTCTACGAGGAGATTTCCAAGTTCCTTCCTTTTCGACACATGCAGTATCAGATTTTCAAGCTCGATCCTTCCAAGTCTTCGATTTCCCCCGCCGGAGCTCCTTGGGGGCCATTTCTGTGTGATCGCTCGGCGGAGGCGGGATTTACCGGGTCGTCTCCGCAGCTGGTGTTTGGCAATGAAGGGATCGTTGCGTCCGGCGTCGTCCGGCTGCGCGATGGGATGAGGGCTCGGCGCCGCTGCGGTGGCGGATGCCGATTCGGAAGCCGGTTATGGGCTTGGTCGGGGGCGGCGTCGCCGTCGCCCTCGTGATCTGGGTCTTCGTTTTGGTGCCCGCGGCGGGGGAAGCCCGGGAGAGAGGTGATGACAAGGTGAGGGCTGAGGTCGATGCCTCAATGAGAAAACCGGAATTTTCTTTCTTTCTTTCTTTTTGAATTTGTGGGTTTATTGGATTTATGAAGGATTTGCTTTCTCTTTGGATTATTTTGCATTTATGAGTTTTTAGCAGATCTGTATTGGGTATTAATTTTTGCTGCGAGACATGCTAATGCTTGTTTGCATTTATGAGTTTGTTTGAAGTGTTTCGAAATTTAATTTGCGAAATCCTTGTGCTCCTGGGAAGGAAAAGGTTGATGCATTTGTGTATCTTTCTTGCCGTTCTTGTTGATAACCAGGTAAAGGATGGGGCCTTTCTTGTGTGAGTTAATGGCGAAGTCATGGTATCCTTATTTCGACGGCCCCCAATCAAAATTTCCCAACAAAAGCAGATGAATAACGGGGATATGCAACACTCGAACATGATAATGGGAGCACTTATTTGATCTGAACCACTTAGATGATCTGCATAAAGCTTATCAAAAACTCAATGCAAAGGCAGAGAGAAACTGACTAATATAATCAATATTGTTTGTCTGACCAATGCCTCTTTCTCTCTCTCTCTCTCTCTCTCTCTCGTTGGTATACTTTTCTCACTTGTCTGGGGCAATCTTAGTCTGTTCTCTCTCTCTCTCTCTCTCACTCACTCATTGGTAGACTTTTCTCACTTATCTGGGGCAATCTTAGTCTGTATGCATTCTTCAGATGTTCTTGCTATGTTGCCTAACGTTTTGTTTCATCTTTATGTTCTAGAACTCATGCCCTTGGAAGTAGGACTTTTCAGCAGATTAGAATTGGTGAAGGCCTGAACTGTAACCCATAACCTATGATTCTCTACGAAAATTTAATTTGTGAAATCCTTGTGCTCCTGGGAAGGAAAAGGCTGATGCATTTGTGCATCTTTCTTGCCATTTTTGTTGATAACCAGTAAAAGGATGGGGCCTTTCTTGTGTGAGTTAATGGGGAAATCATGGTATCCTTATTTCGACGGCCCCCAAGCAAAATTTACAAACAAAGGGAGACGAATAACAGGGGTATGCCACACTCGAAATGGGAGCACTTATTTGATCTGAACCACTTAGATGATCTGCAAAAAGCTTATCAAAAACTCAGTGCAAAGGCAATATGACTAATTGAATCAATGTTGTTTGTCTGACCAATGCGTCTCTCTCTCTCTCTCTCTCTCTCTCTCTCTCTCTCTCTCTCTCTCTCTTATTGGTAGATTTTTCCTATTTATCTGGGCAATCTTAGTCTGTATGCATTCTTCGGATGTTCTTGCAATGTTGCCTAGCGTTTGGTTACATCTTTTTGTTCTAGAACTCATTCCCTTGTTAAAGGCCTGAATTGTAACCGAAAACCTATGATTCTCTCTCTCTCTCTCTCTCTCTCTCTCTCTTATTGGTAGATTTTTCCTATTTATCTGGGGCAATCTTAGTCTGTATGCATTCTTCAGATGTTCTTGCAATGTTGCCTAGTGTTCTGTTACATCTTTTTGTTCTAGAACTCATTCCCTTGTTAAAGGCCTGAATTGTAACCCAAAACCTATGATTCTCTACGAATAGAGAGGGAAGGCACCAACAGATTATCCGATGTGGGACTAAACCTCAAGTCCTCAACACCTCCTGTGGTGCCGAACCCAAATGTTTATGGTATAAACCTGAATGGTTACAGTATAAGTGGTGCTACTGAACAGGCGGGGTGGTCCAATTAATAAACCTATTAATAAACCTGGCTTTGATACTGTGTTAAAGGCCTGAACTCTAACCCAAAATATAGGTACTGACTTGAGGGAATCCTCTATAAATAAAGGGGGAAGGCAGCCACAAATTATCCGATGTGGGACTAAACCTCAACAAGAATCAATTCCCACTCCCCATACCCAGCCACATGCACTTGACACAAGCTGTTAAAACCATTCCTTCTTATCTTTGGAACAATGAGTGACATATGTACCACAGTAGATGGGTTTTAGGGTTTCAACATCTGTAATGTCCACTCTAGGACCACAATCGGAAATTAACTCAAAAGACCTATATTCAGGTGCTCACTGACCTGTATCTTGTTGAGAAATTTGGAATAGATCCATGGAAATCTATCCCAACTTTAGATTTCCTTGGTTGAATCATAATCAGGTTGTCAGATCAGGCCCAATCTTGCTAGTTTGGAACAACTTCTGAAATGATACGTCCTGTCACTTTGTACATATGCTACCTTGCAATTTCTAAAACCTTCATGGTTTACTAATGGAGAGGGTCCATAGAAGAGGTGATTCACGGATAAGGATTCTGCTTGTGTTGTGATAATGATTAGTGCAGTTGGCTTGCAAGGAGACATGTATGAACTGATGAAAGGAAAATTACAGACTAATTATATTAGAAACAATGTGCTTATTTTCAATATTACTCCTTCATGGAGTGCATCATCTTTTTCTTAAGCACTCTGGAGTTTTCTTGTTGTCTTCCCACTGATGGATATTGTTGCACTTATTATTTAAATTCCAGTAGTTGCAAGTTTTGGTAAGTATAGTTCAACTCCCACATTTGCTCTTCAGAAGCATCTTCTTTTAGCTGAGAGATTCCTTTTTCTTATTTGCTGCTTGCAGATCTTTTTGTTGGCATTATGTTTCTTGGCTTTTCATAACTGCTAATGATGTATTTTGGCTGCAGATGGAGCAGATATTGTTTAACTGCAGGCTTGACTTATTGGGCATAAATTTTATCAAAAGTTTGATGAGCGAGGATTTTCCCAGTGATTCCAATGAAGCCAATCAAGAAATAACACTTTTGGAAACAGATGATGTACAGAAAGCTATAGCACTCCTTCCCTCTCACATGAAGCATGCCCTTGTGGATTGTTTGGGCAAGCAAAATTTCCCATTACGTTCCTTAGGTCGGGAGGATGCTCCAAAACATTGGTATTCTGAGCATCTTGAATATTTACTTGGTTGGCATGCTACCTCAAGACGACAACTCGCTTTTAAATCTTCTCAGACAGAAGCTCCTGTATCACTTGCTGCTCCAAGTCCAAATCCAGCTTTAGTATCTGTCGATCCACCTAGCCACCCTGCTGCTTCTCCTGCATTTGGATCTGTGACATCCCCCAGCAGTCACTCTGCTGTTGATTCTCCCAGACAGATATATTCATCTTTTCCTGGCGATGAAAGTCCAAGAACACATCCAAAGGAAGCTCCAATTTTACCATCCACAAATAATAATAGTAATGATAAAAGAATGATTATTGCCATTGTTGTAACAGCGATGTCATCTGTTTTCTTTACTGCGTTATTGTTTTTCTGCTATAATAGATGCTGTCGGAACAGGGTTGATATGGGACTTTCACATAGAGATGATAGGCCACTTCTGACATTGAGCTCAAGTGACTTCTCTGTTGGTATGGAAGTGCTCCTAATTAATTATATAGATGTTCAAGTCTACTGCATATGTGATACATTTTACAATTTTGCCTTTTCAGGTTCTTCACAGAAATCCTTTGGTTTGAGTAACTCAATCCACATGGAGAAGCTTGGAACACTCTCTTTTAAAAGTGAGCGAAACTCTAGTGGGCGGGTTTCATCTTTACCAAGTCCTGGTGCACAAATTGTATCTTTAGATGCTAATGCAGCTGAACGCGCATCATCTGGAGTTACCTCAGCAATTTATAGTTTTTCAATTGAGCCATCTGCTACTACTGTCACTCCTATTATGAGTCCTGTGCTTGCACCTGCAGAAAGTCTGCCACCACCTCCTCCTGTGATGCCTCCTCCTATGAGGATTCCTCTACCACCTCCACCTGGGAGGCCTCCTCCTATGAGGGTTCCTCTACCACCTCCACCTGGGATGCCTCCTCGTCCAAAGATGTCTGCACCACCTCCTCCCAATCCACCACGTCCACCACTAGGTGGCAAGCCTGGTCCTCGCCCACCACCCCCACCAAAGAGTGCTTTTGCTTCTCGTCCACCACAGGCAAGCTCAACTGCTGGGAGAGTGCCCCCACCTCTTGGCTTAAAACAGTCAGGGAAGAATCATTCTGGCCAGGAAACATCTGATGATCCTCCAAAGACAAAGCTGAAGCCATTCTTTTGGGATAAAGTTCTTGCAAACCCTGATCAATCAATGGTTTGGCATCAGATCAATTCCGGGTCATTCCAGTAAGCTATCTTTTTATTTCTGTTAGCACATTCTCTGGTCGTTCTTGCAGTAAAGTAGAATCTATAACTACGTTGAAAAAATTCTTAACTTCACAGGTTCAGTGAGGAAATGATAGAAACTCTTTTTGGCTATGCTGATAAGCAGAAGACTGCAGGAAAGAAGAAATCAGCAGCTAATGAACCTTCACCTCAATATATTCAGATCCTGGACCCAAAAAAGTCACAGAATTTGGCAATTCTTCTACGAGCATTAAATGTAACAATGGAAGAAGTTTGTGACGCACTAATGGAAGGTAAATTTTTTCCTCTGCTGGAAGTAACAAAGATTTTGGACAAGAAATGTTCATTGCAATCTCATTTGTTCTTCCATCTTGATAAAATAATATGGAAAGGAAAAGGATGCATGGTACTGCTGATAATTATGGTTAGCTTGGAAGGATGTGTTCTGCCATGTTTCACTTATATATTTCAACATTGACATATTTGTAGCTTTGTGATTTGGTTGTGGTATAAAGAAGGCTGAGTCCAACGATTTTTCCTATATCTTCATTATTTTTCACCAAGGCCTTGCTCCTAAATGAGAATATGAATTTCATTTTTCTTCCTTAAAAATAGGTACCATGTATGGATTTATTATATGTAATTATGTATCAAAAGATATGATCGGTGTCTGAATGCACTTTCATTTCTCATCAGATGATATGTTAATGCACTTTCTCAGACATCTGTATGTACTTTAACTTTTGTTCAGGTGAGATTTTTGTGTACAGAAATTAATAAAAAAGTTATTCTTTCAACAAAAAGGTATTTAGTTTAGGACACTTTTGTCTACAAATAAATTAATTTGTAACAGAACACTGTGAAGGTCTGTCTAAACTAATTAATGTCTGGTTTGTGATTTTGGTTCCGTGCTAATATGTGTGTGAGGCTTAGATTAGATGGATGTTTTTGGATTCATATTGGACAACCGCAAACAAACAAATGCAGGAATTAAAATATGGCTGAGATGATGGTTTCATGTGAGGATTTCAGTACTCAACAGAAATATAAAGGACAAGGCTCATGGATATGATTGTGAAGGTGGGGCCAGGTTCTATCTGTGGAAGGGTGGTTGGCGAGGAAAACATACCAAAGAAAAAAGCAGATGTACGACCATGGCGTGAACAATCGCAACAAGAGGAGAGGATGGCTTGTGTGTGTGGATGGCTGGGCTTGCCATTCTGCTGTGGACATGCTTCCAGTCTGCTGCTGGCTAATGCTCCATGTTATCAGGGGAAGGGAAAATATTAGGGCTTCGCAACTCTCTGGAAGAAGGCACAAAGGATCACCTTGTCTTTGGGAAGAAACCGTGCACATTCACTATTTGTAATTATATAAAATATGGCTGTAGTACAACTCTTGAAATTGTTTTTTTTTTCAAAAATAAGACATTCCAAATACACTGCCAAGAAACTCTGCCCTGAGCTTTATTAAAGTCTAATTTACATACTGTTGAACCACTTTGCTATCCCCTCAAAGTAGTTAGGGGAAAAGACATCCAATCAGTCATTTGAAATGAATCATTTAAGATTATCTCACAAATTCACCTTCCAGAAAAAAAAGATTATCTCAAAATTTTGGGAAAAAGATAGGCTGTGGTGGTGAATGGTTTGATTGAGGACTCTTGGGCTGCATTTATAGAGGGCTGATCTTTGAGTGATGGTCTTCTCTAGTCTATCAGAGCATCTTCATAATGAATGAAGAAGAGGAGAGAAAAGGGAATCATCTGCAAAATAGATTTCAAAAAGGCTCATTAGAGGGTGTCTTGGATCTTGAAGGTATTGAAAATGCATCATTTCTCTGTACTAGTGGTGAAATGGCTTTCAAATTGTGTAACCACAAAAGATTTCTGAATGCTTATTGATGGCAAATCTGAAGGTTTTTCAGAAGTTTTCAAGGGTTGGACGTGGGAATCCATTGTCTCCACTATTATTTCTTTTCATTGCGAATGTCCTTAATAGAATTTGTAAGTGTTGGAAGCCAGAATTGGTCGTCAGGGGTCAGCCTAGGTGGATCTGAATGTAATCTATCTCGTTCATGATGTGCAGGTGCCACCTCCTTTGTAGTAAAAGGGAATGGTGGTGAGCTATATAATCTTAAGACCGCACTGAGGTGCTTCAAAATGGACACTGGTCTGAGGATTAATTTCAGTGAGAGTGAATGTAATTTATCTGACTCAAGATTTGCAGGTGACACCATCTTTATCCCGAAAGGGAGTGCAGGTGAGCAATATAATCCAAGGTCTTACTGGGATGCTTAAAAATGGTGTCTGGTTTGAGAATTAATTTCAGTAAGAGTGAAGTGATTGGAATTGATCTGTCACAAGAAGAGGCCAATGAGTGCACAAACTTATGCATGGCAAGTGGAAACTCTGCCTATGGCAATGTCTGTCCACCACTGGGTTTGCTGATTGCCAATTTTAAATAAGGTTAGTGTTGAACCAATTTGTTATCCCCTCAAAGTAGTTAGGGGAAAAGACATCCACAAGTGGTTAAACTATGCAAAGGAATTTGGGATTCCACAATATGAAATTTGAGTGAAATGGGTGAGGAAGGGGAAGCCATTGATATGAAACTCCCCACCTAGCACAAAAAACACCAAACCACAGACGTGGGAAACGTCAATTTCCCTCTCCTCATGTGAAAAATGAACAGTAGAGGAGCTATTTATAGGGGCAGCCACTACCTTTTAACCCGTTTTAGGGGTTTAGGACCGGGTCCAACCCCTTTTGGGGGGTTTGCCTGGGTCCACCCCCAAAAGGGGGTTTGACCCGGGTCCACCCCCAAAAAGGGGGGTTTACCCCGGGTCCACCCCCAAAAGGGGGTTTGCCCCGGGTCCACCCCCCTTTTGGGGGTTTTGCCCCGGGTCCACCCCCAAGGGGGGGGGGGGGGGGGTTGCCCCGGTTCTAACCCCCTAGGGGTTTTTTTCTGCCCCGGGTCCACCCATTAGCCCATGGGCTTTAAAAAAAAAAAGCAAGGGAGGGGGTTTTGCCCCAGTTCCAACTCCCTTAGGGGGAGTATTTTGCCCCGCATCCACCCTAAACACCAAGTTAAAAGATTTTTGAGGTCTGATTAAGGCTCAAATGAGGCTGGTTAAGTCTTAAATAGGCATTCTACCCTAGTTAGTATGTAATACACTGATTTCTTGAATAAGAGCCAATAAAAAGTATTACTAACTGTTAAACTAGCTGCAGCATCAGCAGCATAATAGCAGCAGCAGCTCAAGGGCAGCAGCAGCCCAGTGACAGCAGCATCATCTCAAGGGCTGCAGCAGTAGTAACAGCAACACATGGGTAACAGCCCACAGAAGCAGCTAGAACAGCAAATCTTTTGATTGTCGTCTCATTGAGGTTTCAAAATGTATTCTTGTCAATGGACAACAATCAAGAAATAGTGCACACTGGACTGGTTTCGTGTGTGTGAAGTATATAAACAAAATGATTGAGAATGGACCTTGCAAACCAAAGCTATTCTTGGCCTACATTTGCTGGCATGGCCTACCACTACCAGAAAATGATCCAGCCAGCTGCACAATTTCTTGGCAAATCACTAGGAGTGGATAAACAATATGTTGATCTTCTAATAGAGGAGTTGATTTGAGCAGGATCAGGAACAACACTTTCTGTGCTTGTTAACCATATGGGTCCTATTCTTAAAAAATAGCCAATCTGGGAAGTTGGCAGGTTATCAGTCATGCAGAAATTTGTGGGTTCATAACTTATGTACCTGAGCTGAAAGCAGTTCACAGTATAGTCTGATGAGACCAACAGTCATAATTTCAAGTAAAGTGACTGGTGAGGAAGAAATCCCCAATGGAGTTGTTAGTGTCCTGACACCGGATGTGCCTGGTATTCTTTTGGGCAAGAAACAGTAAGGTGTCTTTTGCTACATGCTTTGGTGAGAAGATTCTTCAAGATCTCAGATTGAAGGAAGGAATGGAAGTTTCAATTCAATCAACATCGACTGATCTTATGTATATAGACATCACCAACCTAGGTTCTTTGCATCCCTTCAATTCGCAGTTAGGTCCCAAAGGATTTTTCCTAAAGAAGAAGAGTTTTGGTGGCAAATATGTAACCTCAGAAGGGAAATTCACCAGTGAGATGGTTGGTGCTAAACCTTGCAACATTCAGCATTTGAAAGGGAAGGTTACTTCATGGATAAACTTTGAATGATAATGGTCTTACAAGAAGCAGATTTGTAAAATACAAAGAAGCTTCAACAGCAGCAGCAGTAACACAATAACAAGTAGCTGCAATGGCAGCAATAAACAAAGCTTCTCACAGCAGTAAATGTTTTCCAGTCTACAAGTTCAGGCCAAGTGGTGCAGTCTGTCCTGCACACTGAATATCAGCAAAATCAACAAAAAAATATGGTAGTGGCAACATGGGTCCACCCCCATATAGGGGGTTTGGATCGGTTCCATCCCCATATGGGGGGTATGGGGGTTTTGCCCCGGTTCCATCCCCCACATGGGGTTTTGCCCCGGTTCCATCCTCCCCACATGGGTTTTGGCCCGGATCGACTTCCAAATCCCTTGTTTGGGCCCGGATCAATTCCCCAAATCCGATGTTTTGGCCCAGAGAGAGGGTATAACTGCCAGAGTCCTTCAAGATTCTATAAATACCCCCAGTGGGGTCCATTTGAGGATAGACAGAAAGACTGCGGCGGGAGAAGAGGTAGTGTTTGATGTTGTTCTTTGTTTTAAGGCCCATCTTCTGGGTTTCATCGTCGGGATTGTGTTGTGTTTGTATTGTGAGGGAACTGCATATATCCTTTACTTAACCCATGTGCATCACAATCCTTTTGTGAAGTGTGTAACCTATATGGGTAAACGAGAAAATCTCTCTCTATAGAGAAATCTTTAAAGTCCTGTGATGTGGTTATGTAAACACCCTGGGTATGGCCAGGACACTTGTGTAAGCCCTGACTGCTTATGAGCAAAAGGTCATATATAGTCAAAACCCTAACTACCTGTGAGCAAAGGGTCATATGCAATCAAAACCCTAATTGCCTGTGAGCAAAGGGTCATGTGCCATCAAAACCCTGATCGCCTATGAGTAACGGGTCATGCACCATCAAAACCCTAATCGCCTATGAGCTAAGGGTCATGTACAATTAAAACCCTGATTGTCTCTGAGCAAAGGGTCATACACAACCAAAATCTTAATTGCCTATGAACAAAGGGTCATGTGCAATCAAAGAAAAACTTGTCGATAAATCTGTACTCATGAAATGTACTTGCAATATCTTGTACACTTTATAGTACTTTATGAAATATACTAGTGGCCATGTGAGCGTGATTCTATAAAATCCTGTGAATGCTTGAGTTGCGAAATACCATGCTTCGCATCATGCAAAGATAATTATTTAGTTTCGAGACTCAATTTACCTCGTAGAGGTCAAATGGCCAACACATAGTGGCCTCGAGCCTTGAGGTTACGAATTTGGGGATCTACCTCGATCCTCGTAACTACGTCGATTAAGCCCGTAGTTCTTCCTGAAATGTTCTCAATACTTGGCATCGCCTCGCACAACTTAACACTTAGGGCAATGTCTCCAGCATCACAGCTAACTTTATGTAAATCGAGGATTTTCTTTGGTAGATAATCGTGTTCGGACTCGTACCGATGTAAATAAACACTGACTGCGGTCGGTGAGGAATTGTCTAGTACCCGAACTCTAATCGTCTGATAAACTCAATTCATGGGATATTTAATTTCTATGCTTTAACCGGCTCTTTTATGCATGTCAATAAACAAACGTGTATGTCTCAAATAGTTTTGTCTCTTTTATCCCCCTCCCCCTAATTAATTATCCGTTAAATTTCCATGAATTAAACACATACCAACCCCTTTTGTTTCTTAGTGAATAGACAACTTCATGAGATACCAAGAAACTATCTTTCAGCCTCATCTCTTGATAAAAGGGCACTTATTTTCCTCTATAATTCCATTTAAGATCTTATGTAACCTTGTCCCCAAAACTTCAGTTTTGATCTTGTATGAGTCATTCCAAAGGCTCGTAAGTCTCAAACCTTTCAGTTTGAGGACTTCCTCTTTTTTGGAAATGATATTAGCAGGGTTTGACTTACCTGTTGACAGCCTTGACCCTTGTCAACACAGTCCTGGAGATCAGAAATGGCATCTCCTTTAATTGCACTAGCAGATGGCACAGTTGGAGGGGCAGAGCAATGGCCAGAAGCTGCAGATCAGTAGCCAGCAATGAAGGTAACAGAGACAAGAAGATGTGATCCTAACAGCAGCAGCAGGAGGCAATAACACTTATCAATGAGAGAGCATGGTTGCAGGAAGCTCTAGAGAACCTTTCATCAGTGAAAGAGCTATCCGCAAAGATGAAGAGAATGGTAGTGGATCAGAGGATGGGGAAACCTAACTTTGACAAAAATGTTAGAAAGAGTGGATATGGAAGGAATGCTCTTTCTCACCTCTATATAATTTGTGTACAGTGTAAGTTGCCACTCTTAGCCACAACACATCTAGAAGTCCCATACCCAATACACTATATGTACAACACTTTCATGCTAACAGACTATGTCCATATTTACTTACCTCCTATGCCCCCATATCTTGCTTTTAAAGCTTTGCCATGTCAGGCATGTGTGTCGATAACAAAACTTGATATCCTTGCCAATACCCCAAGAAATTATATATAAGCAACCGGTCACCAAGTTAGACCTATTGGCTGTCAAACACATGAATACTAGTGAATTAATATCTGCCAGTATCCAAAACATGGAAGAAAAACAACTTGTAGAACTTCTGGGCAAATAAAGAGTTAAGTCTTTTTTCACCTTTTCTTTTAACGTTTTACTAAGCATACCTTTCATCTTTCATGCTGCTTAGCGAAGTGGCTCACACTTATCTTTGGTATGTGGCGATATTTTGTCTAAATTGTTTGCTGGATAAGCCTATCAAGTTTATTGTTGACCAGCTTCTGAAAATGATTTCGTTTGTATGAAATGTATTTTCCATTTCATCTCATCTATAGTCTCCTGTTATGGTGCCTAGGAAATGAGCTTCCCACAGAACTCCTGCAGACGTTGTTGAAAATGTCGCCTACACCAGATGAAGAACTGAAGCTTCGGTTATATGCTGCTGAAATTTCCCAACTAGGACCTGCAGAACGATTTCTCAAGGCCCTGGTTGACATTCCTTGCGCTTTTAAACGGTTGGATGCATTACTTTTCATGAGTTCCCTTGAAGAGGAAATGTCAAATGTTAAGAAGGACTTTGCAACTATAGAGGCAAGTATCTTGACTTTTAATAGTTCTTAGCCAAAATGTATTATCTTTCATAATAAAAGTTTTACTTGGTACATCTACATCGTGATATGTGGAACTACAATCTCATGTAGAATTGATAATGCAGCTACATGTAATTTTTTATGATGTGTTCAAGCAATATTACAGTGTTTTAAGTGTTTTGTCAGGAAAAAAAATTCTAAGGTTGGGGGAAATATATGCAAACTTGATTGGTTTTGGTATCAGCAGCATCTATTTCGAAACTATCCCCATGACAGTAATCTCACCTGACATTGACTTTAGGAAGTTTTTTTACTTGGTACAATACATCGTAATATGTGGCGCTACAAATTCATGTAGAATTGATAATACAGGTACACTTAATTGTGTATGATGTATTCAAGCTTACAGTTTTTTGAGTGTTTTGTGAGTAAAAAAAATTGTAAGGTTGGGGGAAATATATGCAAACTGGATTGTTTCTGGTATCAGCAGCATCTATTTCGAAACTGTCATCATGTCAGTAATCTCACCTGGCATTGACTTTGGGAAGTTGATGTCAGGTTTATGATCACAGAATTTGCTTATCCTTAACCTACGATAGATATTAAGAATTGCTAGAATAATTTATGATCACAATATGATATTCCTCCTTTAATGAATAGGAGAGTGCAGAATGAGAAGGGAGCTAAAGAAAAAGAAGGGGAAAATGGATGATTATCCATGTTTGTTGCAGAGAACAGGGAAAGAAAGAGGGACAACATCTCTGTGTGTGTGTGTGTGAGAGAGAGAGAGAGAGTGAGAGAGAGAGAGATGGTAGGGGGTCTGTGGCCTCACCAGCACCCCCTATTGATGCCGAAGTCTGGGGAGAGAAAAGGAAAGCAAGATGAAAGAGGGGCAGCACTAGCCAGTTGGGAGCTGGTTCTTGGGGACCTATAAACCCTAACCAACCCCAGCCCCGGAAAAAGGAGGAAAAAAAACACGACAAAGCCCCCATTGGTAACACAACTACCAGTGGATTCCTTTCATTGGGAAGAGGAAAGAGAGGAAAAACGAGAAAGAAGAAAAAGAGGGAAAAAGGGAAGGGTGACAGGGGAAAGCCATGGCTATTTGAACTTTATGGTGGGGATTATCATCCAGCCCAGATCATGCTGTAGTAGGTGGAAGCTGCCTGGCATGAATATGGGGCACCTTCTTTACATTGTTTCTTTTAAGAAGATGCCCAGTCAAGATCAGATGGCTATCATACCATATGTTGCCATTGCTCCCAAGGTGGCAGCACATGCTCGTATGTTCATATTAAAGGAAGGTAAAATGTAATTTCACATCATCCAAAAAAATGAACTCGGTGTTCTTGTCTATTTTTTTCCCCTCTCACCATTATTCTTTTATGATTAACCCCCCTCTCTCTCTCTCTCTCACACACACACACACACATACACACGTACACATCCATCATCCATGCAAAAGGAAAATGATAATCAGAAACATTTGCCCTTATCCAAAGTTTACATGGAGATACAAAATTTAAGGATAAGGACACTATCCTTTTCCTTTGTTATTTAGCATAAGGAGAATAAAACCCATATTTCTGTATCCTGTAACCTGATTATCCATCCTTTTTATTAAAAAATCCCTATTAAATAAGATATACATATATTCATATATATAATGCAAATTTCTGTATTCTGTAACCTGATTCATTATCCGTCCTTTTTATTTAAAAATCCCTATTATATATATATATATATATATATATATATATATAACTTTGACAGATTTGAAATATTGTTGTGGATAGCTAACGAGGACATTGAAAAACATCTCCAACAAGTGGATTAAAACTAGGTATCTTCGTTCCAATGTTTAGCAAAGAGAGATCATTTAATCAAAATCGAGAAAGAGACAGATCACATGAACAACAACTAGTAGGATGAGTCGAACTCCTAAAGGCCCAAATCCCCTGTAAGTCCCAAAACAATCTGAAGAACAACCTGGGGAGTAGGAAATCCCCTACCATCTTGCTCTCAATTTGCTGAAGGCTCGAGACTCCCTCCACAGAGGGATCCTTACCGCCAATGAGACCCTTGGGGTCAGGGAAATCTCCTTTTGCCAGATGCTTTAATTCTCAAAGCCTCGACCCTCTCTGTTGGGAGAACCCCATACCATGAAGCTCCCAATACTCAGGGTCAAATAAATCTACCGTCTTCCCATTCTTTCTTTCCCAAGGCCTATGTCTCTCTTATGTGTCACGCATTAAGAAGCTCTAGAGTCAGGGCATGGAGATTGACGAGTGGATTAACATTGCATGTGACTATGTCCATTTAGACTAGCCTGTTCTGTTAGACCATCGTGCATGTAAAGGAGTCAGGATGGTAACGACTCAACACCTGTTGGTGGATATAATCCACTTTTGCATTTGTTTGGTTGGTGTTCAACTGTTTGTTTCTGTTTCTAAACTTCTTTTGTACAATATCCACCATTTTACATGTTCTTGTTATTTATCTTCTCAGGCAGCCTGTAAGGAGCTCAGAAGCAGCCGTTTGTTCAAGAAATTGTTAGAAGCTGTTATTAAAATCGGTAATCGTATGAATGATGGCACCTACCGGGGAGGTGCCCAGGCTTTTAAACTTGACACACTCCTAAAACTAGCAGATGTCAAAGGAACTGATGGAAAAACAACTCTTTTGCACTTTGTTGTGCAAGAAATAATTCGATACGAAGGCATGAGAGCTGAACGCGAAGCGAAAGGGAGGGAAAACGCCTCTAGTTTGACAACCATTTCCAGCCTAAACTCAGAAGATTTCATTGATGATCTTCCACATGATTCTGGTGATCATTACTGTAGCCTTGGCCTTAAGGTTGTTTCAGGCCTCACCAATGAACTTGAGAATGTAAGGAATGCAGCACTTTTGGATGCTGATACTTTAACAAGTATGGTTGGAAACCTTGGCAAGGGGCTGATGAGAATTAGGGAGTTCCTGAACAAGGACATGAACAGCATGGAAGAGGACAGCGGATTTCACCGTTCACTCAAGGGCTTTATAGAGCATGCCGAGGTTGATGTAACATCATTACTGGAGGAAGAAAAGAGAATCAGGTTGCTTGTGAAGAGTACCACTGACTTCTTTCATGGGAATGCTGGGAAGGACGAGGGCTTACACTTGTTTGTTATAGTACGGGATTTCTTGGGCATGCTAGACAAGTCATGTGAAGAAGTGAGAAATGCACAGAGGAGAGTACCGAAGACACCTGGAAACAGGGATACATCAAAAGTTCCATCTTTGCCAGCGTTCAAGAAGCAACTGTTTCCATCAGTAAGGGAACGCCAGTTGGATTCTTCCAGCTCGGATGATGAAAGTCTGTAACTTCTGTAAAAGAGGTATGCAATTTTCTTATGCTTAGGTTGGTTGTCAGTGAATCTTTTGTTACATACGTTACTCAACCACAATTACCTAGCTGTGGTTGTTCATTCTATAACCAGAAAGACAAAGCAAGGTGATATGATGACGGTGATGTTGATTGTTTTCCGGGTATGCTGAAAAGCAGATCCTCATTTAGGAGAATACAGAATTGCCGTCTAATAGGACTACCAGCGGGAAATGTCTGGGTAGACCCGTAAGAGACCCATTAAAGTCGATGGGTAAAGAGGTAAATGAGTCGGGTATGTTCAATCAAACATTAAACCTCAAACAGGCCTGAAAATTAAATTCTTTATGTAAAATCTACACTGTTGTGGGGGGCTTTGATTTTTATACAAAGCCAAGTGACAATGTTGATCCTTCTGCACAGGGTAAAAAAAAGGAAAATTACCCTTATACACCAAAAATCTTACAAAAATATCCCTATAACCTTACCTTTATCGTATTTACTATAATGCATCTGAAATCTTTGGGAAAAGATCTATTATGCCCCTATCCGGCCCTATCCTTAAAGCAGAAAATTACCCCTATAGCCTGCAAAGGGACACAATGACTATTCTCCTAAGAATTTCAAGAGTATTACGGTAAATACGATAAAAATGGAGATATAGGGATAATTTTGAATTATTTCAAAGATATAGGGGTAATTTTCCTCCAAAAAAAAATCATGTGCTTATACAATTTTTACATATGTTGAGCTCAATCTTAACATTTGTTGATCAAATTTATCCTGCCACCTTGTCATCCCTGGCAGGGTACATTGTAAATAGTTGGACATGATTTTGGAACATGATCTTTATACAATTTTCGTCTGGCTGTTTCCTGCAGGGAGATTCATGGGCGTGAAATCAAAGCCCTGGCTTCTACAACGTGCCTCCAGTTTGGACCTCCTGATCCTCTTGCACATCTTAACCAAGCAAAAATGGTATCATGGCCTGTCCAGTGAGAGAAGTTCGACAGCCGGTGGATCACCAACACTGATCATTTTTCGCAAAATCAATGACGAAGGCCATTAAATCAGCAGTTGTTAGAAGTACTATGCTATCAAATCACCCAGTTCAGTAGGTGAAGATGCATGATTCATGCAGCCTACTAAGATGCACATATAGGTCAGTTTTTCCCCCCTAAACCATCCTTCATTTTGTTCCCTTTGTTAGTAATAGGTAGGAGTTAGGACGGAGATCAGATCAGGCAGTCCCTGTAACTTGGATGTTTACTACAGTTTTAAGAGATTATTCTGATCATTTCAACTTCCTTGAATCTGAAATCCCCGGTATATTATAAGTCATGTAAAACCATTAACCTGTCACGCTTCCACTTGAATTTTCTTGTTAGTGATGCACTTAACAAGAAAATCCTTATTAACATGTGGAATTGTCATGTGTACTACCTGTTAAGTATTAAGGGTACTAGACAGTGGTACCCATCATATTATACGTTGGTGGCAAAGACGCAATGTGCTATTCGTTTCAGAGGATGAACTCAAAAGAGTGTACGCACGCTGTGTGAAAGAGTGAAGGAATTTTGTTTGGGAAAGGTGGTGATCCATCTGAGAGTCGTCTAAGATCTCCGCAGAGAAATTGACTTTTTCCTAAATAAATAACTTTATATGGAGGTTCAATAAAAAGAAATATCATAGCCCTATATTTGATAAGGGCAACTATATGTATACACATATATTTAAAAGATCCAACGTCACTTAAAGACCAACAGACCAATCTATAAATAATACAAATAGGAGTTTTTCTATTTTTTCACACAAAGGGAATGGGCGCCTCTTATCTGGGTGTCAATTGCCCTTGGACTGGGTCAACCTGTTAATGGGCATCCCTTCACAAGGGTGTCAATTACGTTTTGACTGGTCAAATTAGATAATGGGCGCCCTCCTGCAAGGGTGTCATTTCCATTAATAGACGCTCTCTTGAACGGGCGCATATTAATGGGCGCCCTAGGCTTGGGCGTCAATTCCCAACAGGGCACTGCACTGCTCTTCCAACTATTCTTCTAGAAGTGTTTGAAACATGAACAACCTTATTTTGATGGCAATGGATCCGCAAGGTAATAAACCGTTTGCTTTTTGTTGGCAACGGACTTTCCTTATAATTATACCTTCTATTGAGCAAGCAGAGGCTACTACCGTCATCATGTTGCCTACAAAAGAGAATATCTCCCTTCTTTTCTTCGGAAGATGTGAAGGGACATCTTCTTCCTGCATTCTACGTCCTACTGTTGAAGTTTTGCGACAGAGAACGTGTGGCTTCCCTTATTATTTATTCTCCTGAAGCTGTGCGGCAAAGAACGTGTGACTTTCTTTATTAGTTATTCTACTATCTAGTTATCACTCCAAAAAGATAGATGTTCTCAAGGTTTGGCCAAACTTGTAATTAACATAGGATTACATGTATGAATAGCACTAACATAGCTTCCATCTTCCACATTGTTTAGCCCCTGATACATCGATTTTCATGAAACTACTGCGTGTGTAAATGGCATCCAACCTGTTGCCATTATTTAATAGGCGCCCAAATCTTGGACGTCATTTCTTGAATGGGTGCCCAGAGGGTAGGCACCTATTAATAGGTGATAACATGTACATGCGTCAATTCTTTTTCCATATTTAATAATCACTCATGTTTAGAAAATTCATATATATAAAATGAAACCCTAATATTCTTACATGAGGATGATTCTGAGATCATGTTATTTTTCTGTATCTATCTATGTCATTATTTCTTGATTTTGTGAACATCAAAAATTATGAATAATATTTTATATCTAATAATGTACCTACCTGATGTGTAACATCAATCAAAAGAATGGACGCCCCTATCATAAAAGTCCTTTTATAAATTGAAGCCTCTACGAAGAGGCGCCAATTAGTTTTAGACAAAAAAGAAAAAAAAATAAAAATTAGAATATTAAGAAATGGGCACTCCTTTCAACTAGAGATGTCAAAAAATCCACAAACCCGATTACTCGCATAACCCGACCCGTGATGGGTCAAATAATACCTAAATATACGTTTAAAATACATGTTTCATATGCGGATAGGGCATGAATTTAATACATCTGAATCCATACTCGAGCCGAACCTACTCTTAATAAGTTATTATGCCTGTTAGGCTTATAAATTTGATATGAACTTAACACGTTCTCCGTCTAGTTGAGTTTATAAATTTGGACTTCTTATTAAATTATAAAGACATTTTTTATAAAATATAAAAATTATTTCAGAAATGAAAGAATTGACTATATTTTTATTTTTCTAATTCTCATAAATCTTATATTTCTTTGGATGTTGATGACACCCTACAAGATGCTATTTAGAGAAATGATATCTGAGCGTCAATTTTAAAAATAATGACACATAATAGGGCACCATTTAGATAATTAATGACATCTGACATGACATCAATTCTATCCAAATTCTCAATTGATCTCGTGATTTATACCGATATAACCATAATTTATTTCAAATTTTTTACTTCTTGTGCTACCATGCTCTTGCGCATCATCATGAGAACAACTCCTTAGGAGCAAAGATTCAGTCTTTAACTCGTTAACATAAAAGTTAAGAACATGCCTAAAAAGATAACTACATCAATCATAAATTCATAATACCATTAATGTCCACTTGAACAGGGAAAAATCACAATTGCCCTTTCCAATATCAAAATTCATCGGGCAAGAAGGCGCTGGAACAACATCAGAAAAATCACTACTACGGCATTTGCCCAGTCATTTAAAAAAAAAAAACAATAACAGGTAACGCTGAGGGTGACGGAGAAACTTCTGCCTGCTATGTATGCAGCATGCGACGCGCGCGCTCTCTCTCTCTCTCCCCACACACCCAGACCCACGCCAGAAAGATTACTTCCTTCCTTCTGTCAGGAGCAGCATGGCAACGCCGCTATAAGCTTATATGCTCATAACACGCAGAGTTATGAACAACGACACAATTGGAACGAGGGGATATGCATGGATCACCACATTCCTTTGTTTACTTCCCGTGGCAAAAACAGCGCTAAGTGTGCCCAAAACCATGGAATTTAAATCTACGCCCTGTCATACACACGACCCAGAAGAGGGAGGGAGGGAAGAGGAAACCAAAAAGGAAAAAAGACAAGGAGGAGCTGGTTAGCTCTATTCTTCAGCAGGCGTGCCCTTCGACGGCGCGCCTGTCTTCTTGGGCAGGAGCAGGTTGTGGATGTTGGGCATCACACCGCCGCTGGCGATGGTGACCATGCCCAGCAGCCTGGAGAGCTCCTCGTCGTTCCGCACCGCGAGCTGGATGTGCCGGGGCACTATCCTCGTCTTCTTGTTGTCACGAGCTGCGTTCCCAGCAAGCTCCAGAACCTGGAGACAGATAACCCTCTTTACTTGAGAAGCTATTAAGAACAAAGAAAGAGGAGACAAACCCGTGGCCAACGCACCCCAAGCCGAGAAATTTTGAAGAAACAAATACCCAGGAACCGACCATCGAGAAACAGAAACCAGAGACCGAGATGTAACTACAAGTCCGGAAGAGGGGAAGAAGGGTGCCGCCTTGATACCTCGGCAGCAAGATACTCGAGAACGGCGGCGAGGTAGACGGGGGCGCCGGCGCCGACCCGCTCGGCGTACTTGCCGGCCTTCAGGAAGCGAGCAATCCTACCGACGGGGAACTGCAGCCCCGCCTTGCTGCTCCTGGACATGGCCTTCTTCGCCGCACCGGCACCGATGGCCTTACCTCTCCCAGCCATGGCGACCTGCTCTTGCACAACACACGCACAGAGAGAGAGAGAGAGAGAGAGAGAGAGACCGTGGTCGTCTTCCTCCTCTGCGTATATATAGGTAGCCATGAGGCGGTGCGAGGCGGCGAGAGCCTCGGCCAATGGTAATCCACCACAGGGATCGCCATCACGACCGTTGAATCAGCGCCATACGGACGGGCGAGATGCGGGCACGGGATGTACGGTTGCAGCTTGTGTGGTCGGGGGCACGTGGAAGCGTTGGCGGCGGAACGAAAAGATGCCTCTTGGCGGTCTTACAGCCGCTTGATTTGCTGCAATCATTGATTGGTCCGAGTCGTCCGACGACATCCTCCCATGGGAAGAGAGAGAAGAGAATCCCGCCTCCTAGTCCGACTGAGTAAACATGGGGTTGATCGTGCCCGCCTTCCCGCACTAGTAAGTAATCTTTAGGCCCCGTTTGATAACATCGTCGGCGTTATTTTTAGAGTGTAAATCTCTCGATAATCTTTAAATATTATCAAACGAAATAATGTGTACAAATTTTTTAATCTTTAAAAAAAGTCAAAGTAGAGAAATTTAGACAAAAAATAGACTTCATCTGCCAAAGTAACTGTAAAGAAGATTTGTCTCCCTTTTGAATTATTACGAATCCTCCGTATATCTATCATTTGTACAGTTTTAGTAAATTTCATGAAAAATGAAAAAATAACCGCCGTTCTCAAACGTCACATAATCTCAATTTGATATGGAATTAGATTAAAATTGAGTTAACTCAATCAACTTAAATTAGTGCGGAGTTAATTTATTTTAAATTTAATAAGAGGATAGTTAATTTGAGAGTAAAGAGATGAGATAATTTATTTTTAATTTAGTATGATTTGATAATTAACAGGTTAACTTAATAATGATGATAAATAAAATATTATATTTATATATCTTTTAAATTTCTTTAATATATCTCTCATTCCCACTCACTATCTCTCTCATCTCCCCTCTCTCTCTAGTCACTATCTATCTCACACATATTAATTACTAGTTAAATTACTATTCATCTTCAAAAATTTTAATTTATTTTTATTTTAAAATATTTTAAAATATGTTACATATAAAATATATCATAAAATATTTTTTTGATAAATAAGGTCATTAATATTTTTCATAAACAGCATCAATAATCTTACTAATTAAAATTTAAAAGTCAAAAATGGCATTAATTACGGATTTATGTTACTGTTCATCTTTAAAATTTTTATTTTATCTTAATTTTTAAATATCATTCGTATCATTCAAGCGTAATTTTCCCAATTTATATCATTCAAGCGTAGTTTTCCCAATTTATTAATTTTTGTGCAATCTTCAAAAATCAGATTTTTTATGTACGAATTTCAGTTCTTATTGTGCTTTTTGAATCTTTGTGCATTCATTTTTCAAACATGGCAGTCTCTCGGACTTCAGATAGTTCTCAGAATTCTTATTCTAGATTAATTTTTTTTGAACTTCGGTATTTTTGGGATAACTTCCGGGTACAAATTGGTAAGAAATTATGATAAAATAGGTATTGTGAAAGAAATAAAAATTGTCCTAGAGATCAGGTAATTAATCCTTTAGTTCAACTATGACCTATGGAGGATAATCAACTTCAGAAGATTGTCCTGGGTGTGGAGGAAAGCAGGCAAATGTTGGGTGAGCAGCAACAACAAACAAACAATATATAAACCCTGCCAAACTGGAAATCGAACAGAGTAATTTCATAATAGCCGGTCGGTTGTGTCGTAGTGGTCTCTCAAGTTTACATCATGGTTTGTCGACTCGGTCTAACTCGGGTTGACTCGGACGTATCATACCATATCAGGGCAAGCCCGGTACACTGAGGATCACCCTCAAGATCGGCCGAGTCAGACCGAGTCACAGTGAGGGAGAAAGAGAGGAGGGGGAGAGGGGGACAGAGCGGGCCGAGTCGGATGCGAGTCAGATGCGACTCGACCGTACCGTACCGGATCAGGGAAGAACCGATCCGATACAGATCACCGAGTCGACAAACTTTGATTTACATACCTAATATTTTCCAATTTTTTAAGTTATTCATTTATATATTGTGCTTATAGAATTGAATAGATCGTACAGTTCCTTTTTTTCCCAGAGGATGTTGTTAAACATTCAATTTCATACAAGTAATGCTTAATGAATCCGGTGCACTAATTATATCTACCAATATAATTAGTATAATATTTAATATTTTTTAAAAAATAAATAATATTCACGTCTAATTAACTTGATGTGTCGTTCACGTCATCATATGATACATGTTGCGAGTGTCATTAGCCATCAAAGAAAAGGGATTCAGTTGGGATAACAAGCTATTGGAATATTCCCTGAATGTATTTTTCTTCTGACGACAGAGGTCATTTATGATAGAGAGATCACGGCATGTTAGTTAGTAACGTCCGGTGAAAAATAGAGTTTCGCATAGATACATTGAACTAAATTGAAGAATTAAAATATGCATATAGGAACATAATTTCTTATGGAAAACTTAGCCTAATGGGGGGGGGGGGGAAAGAGAAAATCCGTACGTAGGCAGCACATTAAAATGCATGGGACAGTAATTATTCTAACAATTAGAATGAAAAATGTTCCATGTAGACTAAATTTAAATATAGAAGGCAAATGAATTATACAATTATCAATATCAGATGCATCTCCGCTCAACCTGCTACAGGAGATGGGGGTATGAGATACATGTAAGAAAATAAAAGGATGAGAAAATCATGTTAAAGAAATATTTCTATTATCTAGTTGAACACCAACAACAAATGCAAAAAGCTAAATAAGGATACATGAACTCATCAAACTGGAACATACACAAATGATCTTCAATTGAGCGGACAAATTAAATAAAACTCACTCCCATAATAGGTTATTAGATTTGGAAAGATAGACAATATTTATGCCAGCAGAAATGACTTAAAAGGTCGCAGACCAAATAAAAAATTATAAAGTGAAAAGTTTAAAAAAATACAAATGACATACAATTAGAGATGAAGATAAAAATAAACTACAAATACATATAGCATAATAATTTCCAAACACCACATTGAAAATTGAGAATACCTACTCCTCACTCTAGCACTTAAGAGTGACTACGTTAAAGAAAAATGAAAATAGAAACAAGTAAAGGAAAAAAGAATACAAATTCTCTAGAAACAAAGATAAAATAGAAAATAACTACAAACAAAGGAGAAAGAAAGTATATATATATATATATATATACCTTAGGGATAACAGCATATATATATATATATAGGACTTAACTAATTAAACCATATACATAACCCCTAGGGAAAGAAATCATATGACAAAAACTGCAGTAAATTAAACCATCACCATTGACATGTGAAAAAGAGAAGGTTGGGTTCTCAACGTTGGACTATTACTACAGCGACCATATATACAGATGGTGAGAACATGATGAAATTAATAGTTTCTAGAGAAATACATCTTCATATAAATACCAAGAAGGAACCAACAGCAGTAGGGGGGGGGAAAAGAAAAAAGAGAAACCAAGTTGATCCTTGAACCCAATTCCCAAAAATTGACTGGGGTTCTTGGAATTGAAAATCTATGTTAAAAAGACAGCCGATAATGAAAAAGATGGCATTAGCGCAGGGGGGTAATAATCCAAGACAGGAGTAAGAATGAAACAGTACTGAAAGGGAAAAGGAAGAAGATTGCTTAATTAAGGGAACAATCTTGGCACGAAGAGATAAATACGTACAGATGATTCTTTCTCTCGTGGGAATGAGGTGCAGGCAAGGAAGAGAGAGGCGAGTGCAATAGAGAAGAAGATGGAGGGAAGAAGATTTCTGACTTCTGAGTTTTCTTGTGCCACGATGAGAAAGTCCAGTTACGAGTAAAACACCGAGTTGCGACGGGGCAGAGGAGCGGGTGCACATCGGCCAACCGGGTGGAAGCATTTGAGCCGGACGGGACATGAGGATACTTCCGAACTAGACGAGAAGTGGCTCCTCTATTATTATATGGTTATAGATTTAGTTGTATTTCTATGTGGAATAAGGAATTCTTATTTTGTAATAACAAATTTCATTTTGGATCAGAAATGAGTGAGAATTAGAGTGGTTGGTGCATCGTCATAAATACCATCTTTTAATTGAAGATTGACGGGGATATGATAAAGTAGTAACCGGTGAAGATGTCTTTACATGGAAATATTTTTTAGTTTTTTTGTATATAAACTATTGTTAAACA
Organism: Amorphophallus konjac; assembly: GCA_022559845.1. Classification (NCBI taxonomy): domain Eukaryota; kingdom Viridiplantae; phylum Streptophyta; class Magnoliopsida; order Alismatales; family Araceae; genus Amorphophallus; species Amorphophallus konjac. The sequence goes on along the minus strand of CM040122.1, from coordinate 414,719,249 downwards.
TCTAATTACAAAAATATCATATTTAAAAATATATTAGCAAAATATCTTTATTTTTATCAAAATAGTGCAAATTTTCATTGCTATTAGCTTTAAGTCGATGGAAAGGTGAATATTTTACGAAGATTCGAATATTCCCTTTGTTTTACAATTAAATGATTAAAATACTCCTCTCAAACACCAAAATTTTCACCCTCGTCAAAAGAAAGATGAGAGAGACCTAGAGAGAGAGAGAGGGAGGGAGGGAGTTGTCGGAGGGAAAAGTTTCCTCCGATGTGAGCAACCCATCTGTAGATCTCTTTTCAAATCCACACTTAAAAATAAAAAAAAAGTAATAAGATATATGGGTGAAAGCAATAAAAATAGCACGAAGTGCTAATGTGGAGTGTGTGTGATCGCCAGAGACACGAGGGTCTCAAGTGGAAAATAATATGGGGAGATGATCGCAAAATACCTCAAATATGCGGGGATGTGAGTGCCTCCTTTCTCTTCAAATCGGCCGGCCGACGAAGAGAGTTCTTCCTTTAATTACCCTTGCAAAAAAGACAAACACCAATGAAGAAATTGCATTAGAACAAAGGTGAGTGTAGCATCAATTCATGATAGAAATATGTGAGCATGAAAGCATGTGCAAGAACGCACCTTAAGGGTGGTTGCCCTTAAACCCCTATGCAAAGGGTGTGGGAGATGAATGAATGCATGAAAATAATGAGAATAAGGGAGATGTGCAAGAGTTGCACTATGGGGAGCCTCAACGTGGTTGAGAATAATAAAAAAAAAAATGAAGGGAGATGTGCATGCATGCATATGATGAAAATAGAAACAAAAGGAATGCAAAATAAAAGAAGAGGAAGAGGTGGCCTGTGCTTTGGCTTAAATGTTAAAGGGGGGAGGAAGCTCTGCCGTAGGAAGATGAGCATGGGCTTCTCCTTCAGCCAACAGCATGCAGCACCTGCGATAGAAGAAAGGAAAAGAGAAGAAAATAAAAAAAAAGGAAGAAGAACAGGGGGGGAAGGCAACAGGAGGGATCCGAAGAAGAGGAGTCCAACCAAACAACAGAGCCATTGGCTCTATTAAATAGGTTGAGGAAGAGATAAACATGGGCAAGAGTCCTAAGAGGGAAATGATAAGAATGGGCAAGAGCCCAAACCAAGTAGGCATCTATCGAAGCAAGGACTCTCTGGGAAAGGGCTGCGTAGCCAGAAGGTAAAACACGCCTTAGGTAAGGGCGTCAATTTACGAATTGACGACCTACCCATAGGGCGTTTCTCAAAAATATGCCCTGCACAAGGGCGTTTCTCAAAAACTAAATTTAGCAATAAAATCTCCCCATATTTGAAAAAAAATGTAAAACACGCCTTAATTAAAGCCACGTTTAAAAACACGCCCCTGAGAAGGGCGTTAATTTCAAGAGCTCAAATGGGAAGTCGGTCAAACCTAGAAGAATTAACGCCCTCAGATGAGGTCGTCCTTTCTTTAAGAAACGCCCTTGGTTAAGTCATGTTTTGAAGAAAACACGCCCTTACCCAGGTCGTGAATTCAGAAAATTCATAAAATAGATAAAATGGGGGAGAAATAGATAAAATGGGAGAAAGCGCCCTAGACAAGGTCGTGTTTCAAAAACACGCCCCTGATGAGGGCGTGAATTCAAAAAAAAAAGAAATAAATGCCCAGAAAATCCAGAAAAATAGGAAAAAGGAGATAAATGGGGAAAAATAGGATAAATTCCAGAAAAGTGGGAAAAACCACTCAAATAAGCTGATTTGAGGGTCAAATGGGGCATCGTAGAGTGATATGAAATGTACTCACAGTAATGTCAATTTTAGCGTGTCTACAGCTGCCCCGCCTTGGCGTCTGCTTTGCAAGGGAGCGTAGCAAACTGAAAAGTAGATACCAAGGTGTGATGAGACACGCAATCAACATCACTTGATGAGAATCAAATCAAAAGCACGAGATGAAGCAAATCTCGGGAAATTCAAGGAAATCAACAATGTTTGGATAAAAGGGGAGATGCGCACGCGGTGCACGAAGGAGATAAAATAAATGATCAACTTCCAACGCGGTGGAAGTACCCCAGGTCACAAACCTGTAGGTTTCACCATTGGGGAGCGGTTACCAGCCAGTGGACGTGCTGCAGCCAAGGTGGATCAAAGGAAAGGAGATTAAAAATAAGATGATAAAAATCCAAACAAGGAGCTTTCGAGAAAATCACCCAAAACAGCGACAAAACGAACTGAGGATCCAATTCGGCAAGGAAAATCTTATATCGAGAAAGATTAAGATCAATTCAACTCTCACATCAGCTTATCAAAAATGATTTTCCAACAATTACTTCAAAGTCCTACATGAATGCATGCTGGGCTAAAGGGAAAAATAACAAATGAAAATATAATATAATCAAGGATAATATTGTTAAACTGCCCAGACTGGGTCAAGAAACCAATTCTGCGAGCTGATACTAAGCCGAAGCCCGTTTATCCACGCACCAACTCGTAAAAAGGGAACCATCGTCCCCAGTCTCGGACGGCTCAACGGCCTATCCGTGTGACTAAGACTTCTCTGGAATCATCATTGTTTTTGATGAAGGGGAACTCAAATCCCAGATTTACCAAAGCCACAAGGTCCTTGATATAATCTAGTAACATATAGTAAAATGCATACAGGGAGATGGTGATAGCAATAAGCATGGGAACTGAGAAATGAGCTGCAATCACCGTGGGACTTTGAGTGATGATGCCCTGCCGGCGGGACCAAGAGCCTCTTCCTGCGCTCAAAAATTCATTAGCCAAGATATAACAAGCAATGAATAAGGCATTTAATCATAGCATGCATAGCATGAATCAAAGCAACCAATCATAGCATATATCATGAACAGCATAAGTCAAATCATGGCATAGCAAAGCATCATTATTTGTTGTTTGTCATGAGGATGACAATCTGGCTAATCAAGTTTTGGAGTTAAATAATCAGGATCTGATAATGCCCATCGGCGGAGTAATCAGATGAAACGAGCAGGAGTTGATTGAAAGATTTGGAGATGAATAATCATGAGATATGATAATCAGAATGATATAGGGAGATGATGCCCCTGGGTGGCATGTCATGAGAATATTGGGAAGAATCAATAGATTGATAGCAATAAGTAGAGAGAGGACCCATCCCGTGCTTTTGCTCTCTGCAAAGCTGTTCCTGCAAAACACCATCAGAAAATACAATGCAATTTTTTTAGATTTTGGAAATATGCAAATTTTTATGGAGTTTTGGAATATGCAAATTTTTATGAGTTTTGAAAAAGATATTCAAATTTTTATGAGTTTTGAGAAAGGTATTCAAATTTTTATGGATTTTGGACAAGAAATATTCAATTTTTTGTTTGATTTTGGTTAGACATTGCTAAAGCAGCATCAAAGGGTGTTTTAAACCACTGGCTAGGGGTCCTTGTTCCTTCCCTTTTTGCTTAAAACTGTCCAAAGCTGGGCGTGCATTGTAAGGTGGCGCCCTATAACCGACCGTCTTTGATCAACGGTGCCCCTACCAAGGTCATACCCGAGAAACATTCGGTCTTGGAGGGAGAAGAGAAGAATAATTGGAGATAAGTTTAAAGCAGGATGGGAGATATCAAGACTTGAATTCCTTCCAAGGTGTTAACCCTCAAAGAGGTAGTCTGTTGTGCCGGGGCTTTGTGCCTTTAATTTTTAGACCTTTGACATGCATACGACCAGGGTTTTCCCTGCGGGGACTTTGCCACTCTTGTCATGCCATAATTCCTAATTGCAATTATCAAAATTCTGATTTGATTTCCATAATAGCCCTTGTGGCAAGATTTATCATGAAATTCATATTTATTTTCTTCTGGGTCAAGACTGCCCCTATTTGAGACTCCTCTCGTATTGGGGATTACCTAGGTTGGTCATCTCATCCGTCAACCTCTTGCACATGCATTCGGCCGAGTAAAGAAGAGAAAAAGACTTTCAGAAATTCATGGCATGGCCAAGGTAGGAACGGTGTTTTATCAAGGAGCCGGCTAAGGATGCCGTGAAGTGTGTGGAATGCCCAGCTAAGGGTTACTCTTAACAAGCGGGGAAAGAATGTTGAATTCCCAGCGCGGGGTTATTTTTAACCAAAGGTGCTGCAGAAGCAAGCCTAAAGACTCTTTTGAGAATGATTTCAATTAAACAAAAGCTTAAGATAAAGGTTTAAAACACCACTCTTAATCTCGTTAAGAAGCACTTGATTTTGAAAATCATGCGTGAAGTAATGAGAAAATGATATCATTAAAATGCGTACTTACGCCAATATGTTATCTTGCAACCTTTGTAGAAGCAGCTGCTGCGAGGCGATGTTGATCATCGTGGGATAGTCCTCTTTGGCAGTCCACAGGATTGGAAGCAAAGGATTGAAAGTGGCTTAACAAGAAGGAGTGGTGCCAAGACCAGACTCAGATGAATAAGGAAAAAAGGAAGGGAGGCGAGGGCTAGAACTCCCTCACTAAGGTGTGGAGACCCTGATCACATGAAAGGTCTACAGAAGGAGAGGAGAATTAGAAGGAGGAGTGAGGACTAAAGCCTCGGAAGCAATGGGAGAAAGGGCAGATGCCCAAGGCAGTGGATGTGGAAGAAGTTGGGTCGGACCCAGAATCAGGAGGAATTAGAAGAAGAAATTGGTAGATAGAAAGAGGTGGATCCGGAGGGTCCGGAGGTAAAGGAGGAGAATCGTGATAGGAGGAATCATCCGGGGGCTCCAGAGGGATAACGAAAGAAGGGACGCGATGCCCTGGGGAGAAATAGGGAAAAAGATGCTGAAAAAGATGACGGAAAAGGAAGAAGAGAATAAAAGATATGGAGTCCCGGAGGAGCAAAAAGATGAATTGAAGGAAATATGGAAGGTCCGGAGGTTCCGGAGGAATGAAATCAGGAGGGTCGCGATGCCCTGGGAGATGATAGAGAGAATAAGACGGAGAATCCGGAGGTTCCGGAGGAATAAAATCAGGAAGGAGAAGGTGGAAAGGGGCGTCGTGCCCGAGGGAAAAGTCCGGAGGTTCCGGAGGAAGCAAATAGAAAGGGGCGCGATGCCCGGGGAAAAGATGGAGACAATCAGGTGGAGAATCTGGAGGTTCCGGAGGGAGCAAATGGAAAGGGGCGCGATGCCCGAGAGATAAGTCCGGAGGTTCCGGAGGAATAGAATCAGAAAGGGCGAGATGCCCAAAGAGGAGGGATAAAATTCCTGGAGGTTCCAGGGAGATAGCAGGAAAGGGGGCGCGATGCCCCAAGGGGAGTGGACAAAAAGATGAATATGAATAAGATGGGAAATGCGAAATATCCGACGGTGCCGGAAGACGAGGAAGGTACGGGTTTGAAAACCCGGGAAGCAGGAGATGCAATTGTATGCGAATGCAATGCGATGAATGCTGTGAATGCATGAATGCAACAAAATGCATGAGATGCAAGGAATATGGAGAATATGAAGGGCGAGAGGACGAGATCCTCCTCTTAACCCTGGGAATGGCCCATGAAGAAGAAGTGATAGAGATGGACGAATAGAAAGTGGAACAAATAAGGGATGGCCCCTTAGCATCAAGGTAACTGCCCCTCCATGGCAGTGAACATGTACGGCCAATTGGCCCAATAAAGGAAGCTTCAATAAATGACAACCCCTTTGGAAAGCGAAGATCAATAAAGTGAGGGAGTCGTAGAGTTGGAACGGGAAGCATTATGTTGCCCATTGAATGTGGTGTATATGGAATGTTGAATAAAATGGGCATTCGCCCCTTGTAAATGAATTTGGAATTCGAAGGTTTGAACAAAGGGTGCCCTGCCCGGCCTTCATACGGCGTTAACGCTTGGCATCTGTTGAGCAGTGGCGGTGACTCGGCCTCTTCGATCATGCGCGGCACAATAACCCGGATTGGCATCCGGTAAATAAATTCTTGAATCTTGAATGGCACAGTCGTGGCCAAAGTCTTCTTGCCCGCCTTTTGCTTATCCTTGGCGCGAGTAGCTGCAGAAGCACGCCCCTTCCGAGTAACAAAGGGAAGTGAGGCGGAGGCGGGAGGCTCCGTGGATGGTGGAGTTATAATGGAAGGTGTTGGCAAATGGGTAAGCGTAAGCGGGGGTTCAAACACGTCGAGTTTCTCCCTTTGCTCGGAAGCAGTTGGGATTGGCTCGTATGCAAAAAAGGGCGGATCCTGCTCAAGACTAACCATGGGTAAAGGCGTAAGGCTATATGGTGGAGGAATAGGCAATGTGGGTTTTAAAGGGATAATGGAAAGCCGAGGTGGCGGTAATGGGAGGCTAATTGGGGAAGGTTTAACGGTAGGCTCAATGGAGGCCGATGGTGTGGAGGTTAATGGTTTAAGGAGTGGAGGTGTAATTGGTGGAGGTTTAATGGAAGGTTTAGGGGAGGTTAGTGTGAAGGTTAATGGTGTAACTGGAGGAGGTGTAATTGATGGAGGTTTAATGGAAGGGGGAGACTCAAAATATGCCGGTGTGGGTGATTGAAGTATCGACCCATCATCGTAACACCAGGAGGTCTCATAAATGGGGGTTGGATCGGGGATGGTTTCATCCTGAGCAGGAGGTTCATCGAATGATAGCGGAGGGAGCGGGAAATTAAGGAAACTCGGAAGGGGTGCCTGCGGAGCTTCATCATCATCGTACACTACCTCGGATTCTTCAGTTGTCGGTTCTTCCTCGCTTGGAATGCCGATATCATAATCATCTCTCCTATCCTTCCATTCTCTCTCCAACTTAGTAATCTCGTCCAAAGCGGTATGGAGAGGATTGACCGGAGTAGGAGGAACCGTATAATGCCCTACATTTTCTTATATAATTTATTTAATTATTTAAAAATTTTATACATCTAAATGTTTGAATGTTTATTTAGTATGTTTTAATAAGTCATAAACAAAATTATAAGAGGTTGATGTGCTGAAAAAAAAATTTGAAAGGGCTTAAAATAAAAAAAAATGAAAAAAAGGATGCATAAATAAATAAAAAAAATGAAGGTCAAAATCAAAAAAAAAATATAAAAAAAAAATTGGCGCAGGGGGGGGGCGCCGCCCACGCGCCCGCGCCCGCGCGCGTGCGCGCGCGGGGCGGGGGCGGGGCGGGCGCCGCCCTCCCCCCCCTTCCTTTTGACTGCCGCAAAGCGGCAGTCAGTCTATTAAAAAAAAAAAAATTTAACTTTTTTTTTTGTTAACTTCTTTTTATTAGTTTAAGTTCTTAAACTCCTTAAGTCAAAAAAAAAATGTGCTATATAAAAAAAAAGGAAAAAAATGCAGGTTAGTCAAAGGAAGTTAGCTGGATGTTAGGTGGAGGTTGAATGTCAAAAAGTTAAGTAAATAATATTAATATAATTGGTTAAATCCTAACCATTGATTTAAATGGAGGGTTAGGATGGTTTAAGCCCAAATGCCTATAAATAGAGGGGCTAGGGGCTTCATTTGCATCCTTTAGAAGCTGGGTACGTGAAGGGCTGAAGCTGAAGGTTTGAAGGTTATTAAGGAAAGGGTTAAGCATTTTTTAAGGTAAGGGATTAATACTTATTCCCCTAGATTAGCATGTATTAGTATATTTAGATTGATTTATGATATGTAATCAGCATCTATATAGGTGTTTAGCTTCATAGATCGTGGTTTATTAATCTGTAATTTTATTTGGGTTGGATTAGCATTTAATCATTAAGTTAAACCATGAGATTAAGGGGATAATTAAGTGATTAATATGTTAAAATTATCAACGGTGTATGAAAAATTGATAGAACTTTCAGAATCATGATACCTGATGATATAAACGTTCTGCACAAATTTTCATGTCTAATTAAATTTATTTTCATGTTTATAGATTTTTTTTGGTATTCTCTTAAATGTGTTTAAATTACACAAAATACCAAAGGAGTATATTAAATCACAATAAATTGTGGGAAGGTATCTTACTATGAGTTTCACTTGTAGAAAAATTTTCATACTTTCTGGAGCATGTTATTCATTTTGTTACGAATTTTCATACATGTTAAAATGTATAAATAATTGTATAGAAATTATAGAAATTAGAAATCGTGTTCACAAAGGTCTGAAAATTTTACAGTATGATCCTGATATCTAGTATGATGAATTCTGATGATAGCAACAATTATGGATACCTTAAAGAAATATTAGATACTTTTGATATTTTAATAGAAGCGTAAAATTTTGATAAAAATTTAAATAATTCATGAAAAATATTACAACTTTACCAGAAGACTCAAATACTTGTTAGAACTAATTGATGAAAATTTCATCTCATTGTGATAACAGAATCACCACTGGTATAATTATCAATGTTTAAACAATTAATTAAAAAATTTAGATAAATATAAATATTCTGTGAAAAATCATAGAAAATCACAGAAGTCATGTTGTGACATCTGTAAATTAAGGTTTAGTATAGTTTGATCATTTTAGGCATTCTGTATAATTTTCTCTAATTAAAGTTATTATTGTAAATTATTATACATTTTAGAAACTGATATAAAAATTTATAAAATTTACATACTGAATGAAAAATAATGAAAATTTCTACATATGATATCTAAGATTGAAACAACATTCTGTAAATTTTTGGAAGTTACCTGATCACTTTGGATATATTTAATTGAGTTATTATTCATGATACCTTTTTCTCACTTATTATGAAAAATAGTAACATAGTGTGAAAAATATTAATACAGCATGTAAAATAATGAAAATTTTTAAGAAAAATAATTCTGTTATGAATGATAGTTTGACAAATTATTGTAAATTTTAAAGTGATTTAGATATATTTAGTTAATTTTTTATATATTGTATAATTCAAATAATTATGTAAAAATTAGTATTCCTGCATGAACAATTTAGAAGCTTTTTCTATGAAGTATTACAGACAAGTTTAAGTTCCTGTAAAAGTTTCATGATCTTATAAATTTATTAGCTAAATTTAGTCAATTATGTTAAATTTTAGAGTATAAGTAATTTCAGAAAAAAATATAATTACTGTCTGAAAAAAAATAAAAATTTATTGTTCTGATCTTTACTGTAAATGTATTAGATTCCTGAAATTTCAATCTATTCTGAGTGTTGATAACTGAATTATGAATTTTTGATGTATAAATAGACTATAGATAATTCTGTAAAAATATTAAATACTTCCTGAAAAATTCTGAAAATTTAGTGTTTTGATCATTTCTGAAAATATATTGATTTCCTGAAATTTCAAGGCATTCTGATATCTTTAAATAGATTTAGTGATTTTGTCATATAAATATGTCATTTTAATTAAATAACTTGAAATTTCAGAAAAAAAGAAAAATGATTTCAGTATTGGAAAATTAATATTCACAGTATGAATTTTTAGTGGCATGTGTCCATTTCATTTATGTCATATTATATTTTTACCGTACCGTTAGTAATGCCAAATGGACACTGCCACCATAGGGGGAGACTGGAACCAAACTGTAGAAATGCCCCTATGGGGAGGTTCACACTGTACTGGTCCCGAGGGTAACGGGGATTGAAATCCTGGAGGTGGACAAGTACCACTGGTTAAGGTGGAGAGGACTTCTCCCGGTTCTGCGCAGTAACCAAGACTCATCACTACTTACCTAGGTGATCGAGTACCGACTGACTGTCCTTCTAGTGGTGGTTTGGGCACTGTGTCTGGCTATTTATACCACTGTTTACTGAACTGAAATTGAATGACTGTCACTGCCTACTGAATTGATATTGAACAGCTTTTACTGTTCACTGAGTCGTTAGTTATACGACTATTACTGTTTACTGAATCAATATTGGAACTATTTTACTGTTCACTGAAACTATCGTTACTGCTCATTTAACTGATATTGAATTTATTATTGTCATATTTTTACTGTTATTGTATGATAAGTATTTACTACTGATGAATTTCCAGTATATCGAATGGTGATTTGGAAAAGGGCAGATTACGTCTGTCTGGATCCTTTCACTATGCGTGAGACTACTCCGCCTAGTACTGGAATCATTAGTTACTGTTTATAAATGATGAATCCTTATTTACTTTGTCACGGGTATGATAAATTTTAATGTACATGCTTTCTTTGTCAAATGATAATAGAATGACCTTATGAAATATATTACTGTAAATCATTTTGAATATGTTGATACATGTTTTGACCGGGGACTATGCTTAGTCTCTTACTGGGTCTATTCGTAGACTCACCCCGTTGAACAATTACAGGAGAAGCGGTAGAAGAAAGCGAGGAGTGATCTCGCAGTGTTTTGACTGCGGCTCGGATTTTACTACCAGTCTTTATCTTAGGTGGTTATGTTATGAATTATGCTTTATGTAAAAGAAAAAAAAATGTGTGTGGAATTTGATTTTGTAATAAAAGACTTGTGAAATTGTTATCTTTATCTTATCTACGTGGAAGTAGTCATTTGACTGTAAGCTGATGAATTGAGCATTTTCATTTCCGCTGCAATGATATCTCAGTGTTTATGTGAAATTCTCAATCGCAATTGTACCGCTTGGGTTGTTCCCACTGTGACGTTCCGACCGGGATCCGACGTGAGTCTTTACGGCTGGACCGGGTCTCCGAGTCGGGGCGTCACAGAGAGTGGTATCAGAGCCAACGGTTGAGAATTGACATAAATGGTCATCAGCTTAATCCACATTCCAAAATCCTTAATTAGTAGGGAGTTATGATGAAAACTGAACTGAATATTTGTATTGTTAGACCATGGCGGGAGGAAGTCGTCGTGCAGCTCAGAATGACGATACTCAGGAGGAGCCGAGAGGACCCCCAGCTCCGCCCCCACCACCTTTGGTGGACTATGGCATGTTCATGCAAGGCCTGGTTCAGGCTATGCAGACCCAGGCGCAGACACAGGCGGCACTTCAGGCGCAACTCCAGACTCAGGCAGCGTCACCTCAGGAGCAGGCTTCAGAAGGGGTGACTATGATGGAAAGATTTCGGCGGATGTCACCACCTTCTTTTAAGGGGGAGAGTCAGCCAATCATGGCTGAAAACTGGCTCCGCGAGATAGAGAAGATCTTCCGGGTCATCCGGTGTGCAGACGAAGACAAGACCGGTCTGGCAGCGTATATGCTACAGGAGAGAGCGGACGTATGGTGGGCGTCCATTCTGAGGAATCAATCTGACAGACTGGAGCAGGATATTACTTGGGAAGAATTCACGGAGCTGTTCACGGCAAAGTACATACCGGAACATGTGCAAGACAAGCTGGAGCAGGATTTTCTGGCCCTAACTCAGGGGTCGAAGACCGTGCTCGAGTATGAAGCAAAGTTCGCAGAATTGTCAAAATATGCACCACACATTGCTTCAGATGAAAGGAGGAAGGTGAAAAAGTTCGTGGCGGGACTTCGACCATCGCTTCGGACCCGCCTAGTTGCACTAGATCTGGCTACTATGGAGGCGGCTCTTGGCGCGGCATGTCGTCAAGAGAGCGACATGGAGTTATATCAGGAGGAAAAGAGGACTTCAACAAAAAGACCATCGGCACCCTTTCACCGGAATGATAAAGGCAAAAAGGTGATGAGAAATCCGTCACGACCGTTCGTGGCGTGGAAGACCACACCATCAGTATGGGGCAACAACAAGCCGGAATGCAAGCAATGTGGCAAGCGTCATGGCGGGGAAGTATGCTGGATCGCCTCCGGCAGATGTCTCCGTTGTGGTGATAAGGGCCACATGATTCGAGATTGTCCGAAGATGATACAACCTATTGCGGCTCGGCCAGTAGCGGCAACAGCAGCTCCAGTGGCAGCTAGACCAGCAATAGTACCAGCCAGACCGGGAGCAGCGAGACCCGCAGGGAGACCCCGCGCGCCAGCTCGGGTATTTGCACTTGCTAGAGAGGATGCGGAACAGGCGGAGGATCTCACCGAAGGTACTATTTCTATCAATGGTATTCATGCTAGAGTGCTATTTGACACCGGTGCCACACATACTTTTATTTCCGAGAAGTTTGCTAGTCAATTACATGAAGAATTTGGAATTGAGTCAGTGGACCTAGACGTGCCCCTGTTGGTACACACACCTGCAGGAGCAGTGTCTACCAAGAGGCACATCCCCTTACTATCAGTCAATATAGAAGGAAGAACTCTGCCTGGTTATTTTTGTTGTTTACCTATGCAAGATTTTGATGCTATCCTAGGACTGGATTGGTTAGAAGAGCATTACGCTCTGATAGATTGTCGAAGGAAGAGAGTAATTTTTCGCATCCCTAGAGAGAAAGAGTTTTCTCATCCCCTACTGAAGCATATGGCTGGGAAGAAGCTTGTAGTTTCCGCAATGAAGACTGTGCGAATGTTGAGGAAGGGCTACGATGCATTCTTGGCAAGCGTAGTCACAAAGTCGGATGTTGATCAATCACCGACCGTAGCAGAGATTGAGGTTGTTCGGGAATTCCTTGATGTGTTTCCAGATGATTTGCCCGGGTTACCACCTACAAGGGAATTAGAGTTTTCCATTGATTTGTTACCAGGCACATCACCTGTCTCTAAGGCACCTTACAGAATGGCCCCAGCAGAATTGTCAGAGTTGAAAAAGCAACTTCAAGACTTGCTAGACAAGGGGTTTATCCGTCCAAGTGTGTCATCATGGGGAGCTCCAGTTCTATTTGTGAAAAAGAAGGATGGTTCTCTTAGGTTATGCGTTGACTATCGCAAGCTTAATGAGGTAACCATTAAAAATAAATATCCTTTACCCCGCATTGATGACCTATTTGACCAGTTGCAAGGAGCCACGGTGTTTTCAAAGATTGATCTACGTTCGGGATACCATCAGTTGAGGATAAAGAAGGAAGATACATCCAAGACGGCGTTCCGGACGAGATATGGTCATTATGAATTTTTGGTGTTACCTTTTGGTCTGACAAATGCCCCAGCAGCTTTTATGGACTTGATGAATCGGGTATTTAGACCGTATCTTGACACCTTTGTGGTTGTCTTTATTGATGATGTGCTGATATATTCTCCTGATGAAGCTTCACACCGAGAACACTTGAGGATCATCCTCGAGACGCTAAGAGCGCATGAGCTGTATGCTAAGTTCAGCAAATGTGACTTTTGGCTGACGGAGGTTCATTTCCTCGGGCATGTAATCTCAGGCAATGGTGTTGCCGTTGACCCCGCAAAGGTCCAGGCAGTTCTGGAATGGGAGGCTCCTAAATCTCCCACAGAGATTCGGAGTTTCTTAGGGTTGGCTGGTTACTATCGTCGCTTTATTGAGGGATTCGCATCTCTGGCGGCGCCACTAACCAAGTTGACCCGAAAGGGAGTCAAATTCATATGGTCTGAAAGTTGTGAGAAAAGTTTCCAAGAGCTGAAGGCTAGGCTGACATCGGCACCAATTCTTGTTTTGCCTAACAATGAGGATGACTTTGCAATATACTCTGATGCATCGAAGGTTGGGCTAGGCAGTGTATTGATGCAAAATGGAAGGGTGGTCGCTTATGCTTCTCGCCAACTAAAGGAGCACGAGCGAAACTACCCGACTCATGATTTGGAATTGGCTGCAGTGGTTCATGCATTGAAGATCTGGCGTCACTACCTTTACGGCGTCAAGTTCGAAGTGTTCACTGACCACAAGAGTCTGAAGTACCTATTTTCTCAGAAGGAGTTAAATCTAAGGCAAAGAAGATGGGTCGAATTCTTGAAAGATTATGACTTCGAATTACGATACCATCCAGGAAAGGCAAATGTAGTAGCCGATGCTCTCAGCAGGAAAAGAGTTATGATGCAGCAAGACTGGAAGATGATCGAAGATGCAACACAACTTATGACTATGATCGAGCCTCAGCTATGTCAGGCATTTGTGTCTCAACTGACCATTCGGCCAACAGTGCTTGACATGGTGATAGGGATGCAAAAAGATGATCCCCAGCTGCAGGGATTGATCGGGAAGGTCGGCTTTGCTCGTGATGAAGATGGAGTAATTCGGTTTCAGCACCGGATCTGTGTACCTGATATAGACGATCTGAAAAGACAGATTCTGGAGGAAGCTCACCGGTCAATGTTCTCTATTCATCCAGGAGGTGGAAAAATGTACCAAGACTTGAAACGGTCTTTCTGGTGGCAGGGAATGAAGAAGGATGTAGCTGACTTTGTGGCTAGATGCTTGGTTTGTCAGCAGGTAAAAGCAGAACACCAAAGGCCATCGGGGCTAATGCACAAAATGGAAATTCCTCAGTGGAAATGGGAAGCTATCACTATGGACTTTGTGACCGGGTTACCGAGATCAGCAAAGGGTAATGATGCTATATGGGTGATCGTGGACCGATTTTCTAAGTCCGCACATTTCCTTCCTATGAAGGTAAAGCAATCGGTGGAAAGTTTGACAAGATTATATGTTGATAACATTGTCAGACTTCATGGGATTCCAAAGTCAATCATCTCTGACAGGGATCCCCGGTTCACATCCAGACTGTGGCAAGGGTTGCATGAAGCTTTTGGTTCGCGGCTCAAGCTCAGTTCAGCTTTTCACCCGCAAACTGACGGTCAGTCCGAAAGGACAATTCAGACACTGGAGGATATGCTTCGGGCTTGTGTTCTTGATTGGAAGGGCGATTGGGAGCGACATCTACCTCTCGTGGAATTCTCTTATAATAATAGCTTCCACGCGAGTATAGGTATGGCTCCATTCGAGGCACTATATGGTAGACCTTGTAGGTCTCCGTTGTGCTGGGAGGAAACAGGAGACGGGCAGTATGTGGGTCCAGATGTTGTCCAAGAAACTACAGAAAAGATCAGGTTGATCCGACAAAGACTGATGACAGCACAAGACCGACAGAAGAGCTATGCTGATAATCGGAGGAAGGAGCTGTCATTCGAAGTCGGTGATCACGTCTTCCTCAAGGTGTCTCCGTCAAAGGGAATCGTTCGGTTCGGCAAGCGTGGAAAATTAAATCCACGATACGTCGGACCATTTGAGATTCTAGAGAGACTAGGGAATGTGGCATATCGGCTGGCTTTACCTCCGTCTCTGGAGGGAGTACATCCGGTGTTCCACGTGTCCATGCTGAGGAGGTACGTGCATGATCCGGCTCATGTGATCAGTACTGAGCAAATGCAGTTCCAACAGAACCTATCCTATGAGGAACAACCTGTTCGAATTCTGGACCGCAAAGAGCAAGTGCTGAGAACTAAAGTCATCCCACTGGTGAAGGTACTATGGAGAAACTTCTCGCGCGAGGAGGCCACGTGGGAACCAGAGGAAATAATGAAGAAGAAGCACCCTCATCTGTTCGGTATGTGATCTAACCCCAACTTCGAGGACGAAGTTTTCTTTAAGGGGGAGAGGGTATAATGCCCTACATTTTCTTATATAATTTATTTAATTATTTAAAAATTTTATACATCTAAATGTTTGAATGTTTATTTAGTATGTTTTAATAAGTCATAAACAAAATTATAAGAGGTTGATGAGCTGAAAAAAAAATTTGAAAGGGCTTAAAATAAAAAAAAATGAAAAAAAGGATGCATAAATAAATAAAAAAAATGAAGGTCAAAATCAAAAAAAAATATAAAAAAAAAATTGGCGCAGGGGGGGGGGGGCGCCGCCCACGCGCCCGCGCCCGCGCGCGTGCGCGCACGGGGCGGGGGCGGGGCGGGCGCCGCCCCCCCCCAGTCTATTAAAAAAAAAAAAATTTAACTTTTTTTTTTGTTAACTTCTTTTTATTAGTTTAAGTTCTTAAACTCCTTAAGTCAAAAAAAAAATGTGCTATATAAAAAAAAAAGGAAAAAAATGCAGGTTAGTCAAAGGAAGTTAGCTGGATGTTAGGTGGAGGTTGAATGTCAAAAAGTTAAGTAAATAATATTAATATAATTGGTTAAATCCTAACCATTGATTTAAATGGAGGGTTAGGATGGTTTAAGCCCAAATGCCTATAAATAGAGGGGCTAGGGGCTTCATTTGCATCCTTTAGAAGCTGGGTACGTGAAGGGCTGAAGCTGAAGGTTTGAAGGTTATTAAGGAAAGGGTTAAGCATTTTTTAAGGTAAGGGATTAATACTTATTCCCCTAGATTAGCATGTATTAGTATATTTAGATTGATTTATGATATGTAATCAGCATCTATATAGGTGTTTAGCTTCATAGATCGTGGTTTATTAATCTGTAATTTTATTTGGGTTGGATTAGCATTTAATCATTAAGTTAAACCATGAGATTAAGGGGATAATTAAGTGATTAATATGTTAAAATTATCAACGGTGTATGAAAAATTGATAGAACTTTCAGAATCATGATACCTGATGATATAAACGTTCTGCACAAATTTTCATGTCTAATTAAATTTATTTTCATGTTTATAGATTTTTTTTGGTATTCTCTTAAATGTGTTTAAATTACACAAAATACCAAAGGAGTATATTAAATCACAATAAATTGTGGGAAGGTATCTTACTATGAGTTTCACTTGTAGAAAAATTTTCATACTTTCTGGAGCATGTTATTCATTTTGTTACGAATTTTCATACATGTTAAAATGTATAAATAATTGTATAGAAATTATAGAAATTAGAAATCGTGTTCACAAAGGTCTGAAAATTTTACAGTATGATCCTGATATCTAGTATGATGAATTCTGATGATAGCAACAATTATGGATACCTTAAAGAAATATTAGATACTTTTGATATTTTAATAGAAGCGTAAAATTTTGATAAAAATTTAAATAATTCATGAAAAATATTACAACTTTACCAGAAGACTCAAATACTTGTTAGAACTAATTGATGAAAATTTCATCTCATTGTGATAACAGAATCACCACTGGTATAATTATCAATGTTTAAACAATTAATTAAAAAATTTAGATAAATATAAATATTCTGTGAAAAATCATAGAAAATCACAGAAGTCATGTTGTGACATCTGTAAATTAAGGTTTAGTATAGTTTGATCATTTTAGGCATTCTGTATAATTTTCTCTAATTAAAGTTATTATTGTAAATTATTATACATTTTAGAAACTGATATAAAAATTTATAAAATTTACATACTGAATGAAAAATAATGAAAATTTCTACATATGATATCTAAGATTGAAACAACATTCTGTAAATTTTTGGAAGTTACCTGATCACTTTGGATATATTTAATTGAGTTATTATTCATGATACCTTTTTCTCACTTATTATGAAAAATAGTAACATAGTGTGAAAAATATTAATACAGCATGTAAAATAATGAAAATTTTTAAGAAAAATAATTCTGTTATGAATGATAGTTTGACAAATTATTGTAAATTTTAAAGTGATTTAGATATATTTAGTTAATTTTTCATATATTGTATAATTCAAATAATTATGTAAAAATTAGTATTCCTGCATGAACAATTTAGAAGCTTTTTCTATGAAGTATTACAGACAAGTTTAAGTTCCTGTAAAAGTTTCATGATCTTATAAATTTATTAGCTAAATTTAGTCAATTATGTTAAATTTTAGAGTATAAGTAATTTCAGAAAAAAATATAATTACTGTCTGAAAAAAAATAAAAATTTATTGTTCTGATCTTTACTGTAAATGTATTAGATTCCTGAAATTTCAATCTATTCTGAGTGTTGATAACTGAATTATGAATTTTTGATGTATAAATAGACTATAGATAATTCTGTAAAAATATTAAATACTTCCTGAAAAATTCTGAAAATTTAGTGTTTTGATCATTTCTGAAAATATATTGATTTCCTGAAATTTCAAGGCATTCTGATATCTTTAAATAGATTTAGTGATTTTGTCATATAAATATGTCATTTTAATTAAATAACTTGAAATTTCAGAAAAAAAGAAAAATGATTTCAGTATTGGAAAATTAATATTCACAGTATGAATTTTTAGTGGCATGTGTCCATTTCATTTATGTCATATTATATTTTTACCGTACCGTTAGTAATGCCAAATGGACACTGCCACCATAGGGGGAGACTGGAACCAAACTGTAGAAATGCCCCTATGGGGAGGTTCACACTGTACTGGTCCCGAGGGTAACGGGGATTGAAATCCTGGAGGTGGACAAGTACCACTGGTTAAGGTGGAGAGGACTTCTCCCGGTTCTGCGCAGTAACCAAGACTCATCACTACTTACCTAGGTGATCGAGTACCGACTGACTGTCCTTCTAGTGGTGGTTTGGGCACTGTGTCTGGCTATTTATACCACTGTTTACTGAACTGAAATTGAATGACTGTCACTGCCTACTGAATTGATATTGAACAACTTTTACTGTTCACTGAGTCGTTAGTTATACGACTATTACTGTTTACTGAATCAATATTGGAACTATTTTACTGTTCACTGAAACTATCGTTACTGCTCATTTAACTGATATTGAATTTATTATTGTCATATTTTTACTGTTATTGTATGATAAGTATTTACTACTGATGAATTTCCAGTATATCGAATGGTGATTTGGAAAAGGGCAGATTACGTCTGTCTGGATCCTTTCACTATGCGTGAGACTACTCCGCCTAGTACTGGAATCATTAGTTACTGTTTATAAATGATGAATCCTTATTTACTTTGTCACGGGTATGATAAATTTTAATGTACATGCTTTCTTTGTCAAATGATAATAGAATGACCTTATGAAATATATTACTGTACATCATTTTGAATATGTTGATACATGTTTTGACCGGGGACTATGCTTAGTCTCTTACTGGGTCTATTCGTAGACTCACCCCGTTGAACAATTACAGGAGAAGCGGTAGAAGAAAGCGAGGAGTGATCTCGCAGTGTTTTGACTGCGGCTCGGATTTTACTACCAGTCTTTATCTTAGGTGGTTATGTTATGAATTATGCTTTATGTAAAAGAAAAAAAAATGTGTGTGGAATTTGATTTTGTAATAAAAGACTTGTGAAATTGTTATCTTTATCTTATCTACGTGGAAGTAGTCATTTGACTGTAAGCTGATGAATTGAGCATTTTCATTTCCGCTGCAATGATATCTCAGTGTTTATGTGAAATTCTCAATCGCAATTGTACCGCTTGGGTTGTTCCCACTGTGACGTTCCGACCGGGATCCGACGTGAGTCTTTACGGCTGGACCGGGTCTCCGAGTCGGGGCGTCACAAACCGTGACCCTCTTTAATTGTTCCTCCATGGAAGTAATCTTATCAAAAAGAGATTGTTGGAGGGGTGTGACTTGAACAATAGAAGGTTGGCAGGGCCTTGAAGGAGGAGGGGCCGCATAAAAAGGCCGTGGAGGGGAGTTGACGGTATGACCCGTAAAAGAACCCGGATGGGCCGGATTGCAATGAATAAATGGGCCTCGGGGCCGTGAGGGAGGAGGAATAGAAGGAGGCGGGTGTCGGACCACCCGAGTAGAATGAATAGGGGGAGATGGGTAATGGGCTACCCGAATATGATTGGAAGGAGGAGGTGGGTGATGGGCCACCCGTGTAGAATTGGAGGAAGATGGGTGATGGGCCACCCGAATAGAATTGGAAGGAGGGAGAGATGCATGAGATGTACCCTCAACGGCAGCCTTAAGGGCTTGGATCTGTTGAGGGGTAAGATGATCTAATGCATGGATGATTCGAGAGACCTTCTCGTCATTGGGAGGAGACGGTCCCGAGGGAATAGTGGCTCGAACTTGAGGAGGGGGACCATAAGAATGGACATTGCCCATGGGTTGGGCATGACCATGAGAATAAGGACGTGGTCCCTTGAAAGAATGGTGAGAATGCTGATTAACATGTTGAAATTGAGGATATGAAGTGCTAAGTTGTGCATCCTCATGAATTGAATTGAACATGTTTCTATCATGGTAAGCCATTATATAATCAAAAATTCTCAATAATTATGCAAATAAGCACACAAGTTGGAATGGTTACCGTGATTTTTGATTGTTTTATCCTTGGTGAATTAAGGATTTTAATAAAGTTTGGAAAGATTCACACAAGGAGAGTCCTAGTTTCAAATGAGATTTGAACTCCAATGCCAACTAGGAACTCTCACTCACCACGTATTAGGCCAACTATATCGGGACTCCAAAAGGGTACAACCTGCCCGGCGTCCGTGGGGGAATCCACGGGTGCGGGGGCTTATGGAGGCTTGGAAAAGGGATTTCCAGTCCAAAGAGACGGAACGCTCAATGGAGGGTTGTCCCGATTCCAAGAGGGTGTGTGGATCCAAATGAAGAGGAGGAGGCTCCCAAACCAAATGCAAATATGAATACAACAGGGTAAACGGGCCAACCACAATAATATGATCAATCAACAAAAATAAGCATGAAATATCATGAAAAACCACAGCCGGGGGTTCTGTAAACCCACAGTAAAAACACGCCCGGGAAGGGGGCGCTACTAAAAAAGACACGACGATGTGACTGTCGTGAATCAACGTGAGGGGCCCAGGGGCTGGCGAAAACACGCCTTAGGGTGAGGCGCTATCAATAAACGGACGCCCTGTTCAGCGGGCGTCAACTCAGGAGACACGCCCTGATGAGGGGCGCTAATAAATAAAAGAACGCCCTTGGGCAAGGCGTGAAACACTGGCAGCAGATATACAAAATATATGATATGAAGAAAGCACAGGGGTTTGGCAAAACACAGGAAGAAAACGCCCTGGGGCAGGGCGCTACCAATGGAAAAAGCGCCCTTCGGTAGGGCGTGAAACGCCGCGGGCAGATGCCAACCAAGTCAAGGAACGCCCTGGGTCAGGGCGCTACCAATAAACGAACGCCCTATGCAGTGGGCGTCAAATCAATAGAAACACCCTGATCTGCGGCGCTACTCAATAACAGAATGCCCTCGGACATGGCGTGAATTCACAGGGAGCAACAAAACCCGAAAGTAAGCTGGAAAACGCCCTAGCAGAGGGCGTAAAATATTAAGAAGACGCCCTGTGTCAGGGCGTTAAATCAATAAAAACGCCTCTTCCAGAGGCGTGAATTCATCTTGACCAGGAATCCTTCGCGGTCAGCAACAGCAGAGGAGCACTCATAGAATCAATGCAATCAACAAATATGAATATCAAAAGGGCACGCGAGGGTGCCAAGGGGAAAGGGGTAATGAAAGAAGAACACAAAGTGTCCCACCGTGATCGCCAATTTGTAGATCTCTTTTAAAATCCACACTTAAAAATAAAAAAAAAGTAATAAGATATATGGGTGAAAGCAATAAAAATAGCACGAGGTGCTAATGTGGAGTGTGTGTGATCGCCAGAGACACGAGGGTCTCAAGTGGAAAATAATATGGGGAGATGATCGCAAAATACCTCAAATATGCGGGGATGTGAGTGCCTCCTTTCTCTTCAAATCGGCCGGCCGACGAAGAGAGTTCTTCCTTTAATTACCCTTGCAAAAAAGACAAACACCAATGAAGAAATTGCATTAGAACAAAGGTGAGTGTAGCATCAATTCATGATAGAAATATGTGAGCATGAAAGCATGTGCAAGAACGCACCTTAAGGGTGGTTGCCCTTAAACCCCTATGCAAAGGGTGTGGGAGATGAATGAATGCATGAAAATAATGAGAATAAGGGAGATGTGCAAGAGTTGCACTATGGGGAGCCTCAACGTGATTGAGAATAATAAAAAAAAAATGAAGGGAGATGTGCATGCATGCATATGATGAAAATAGAAACAAAAGGAATGCAAAATAAAAGAAGAGGAAGAGGTGGCCTGTGCTTTGGCTTAAATGTTAAAGGGGGGAGGAAGCTCTGCCGTAGGAAGATGAGCATGGGCTTCTCCTTCAGCCAACAGCATGCAGCACCTGCGATAGAAGAAAGGAAAAGAGAAGAAAATAAAAAAAAGGAAGAAGAACGGGGGGGAAGGCAACAGGAGGGATCCGAAGAAGAGGAGTCCAACCAAACAACAGAGCCATTGGCTCTATTAAATAGGTTGAGGAAGAGATAAACATGGGCAAGAGTCCTAAGAGGGAAATGATAAGAATGGGCAAGAGCCCAAACCAAGTAGGCATCTATCGAAGCAAGGACTCTCTGGGAAAGGGCTGCGTAGCCAGAAGGTAAAACACGCCTTAGGTAAGGGCGTCAATTTACGAATTGACGACCTACCCATAGGGCGTTTCTCAAAAACACGCCCTGCACAAGGGCGTTTCTCAAAAACCAAATTTAGCAATAAAATCTCCCCATATTTGAAAAAAATGTAAAACACGCCTTAATTAAAGCCACGTTTAAAAACACGCCCCTGAGAAGGGCGTTAATTTCAAGAGCTCAAATGGGAAGTCGGTCAAACCTAGAAGAATTAACGCCCTCAGATGAGGTCGTCCTTTCTTTAAGAAACGCCCTTGGTTAAGTCATGTTTTGAAGAAAACACGCCCTTACCCAGGTCGTGAATTCAGAAAATTCATAAAATAGATAAAATGGGGGAGAAATAGATAAAATGGGAGAAAACGCCCTAGACAAGGTCGTGTTTCAAAAACACGCCCCTGATGAGGGCGTGAATTCAAAAAAAAAAGAAATAAATGCCCAGAAAATCCAGAAAAATAGGAAAAAGGAGATAAATGGGGAAAAATAGGATAAATTCCAGAAAAGTGGGAAAAATTACTCAAATAAGCTGATTTGAGGGTCAAATGGGGCATCGCAGAGCGATATGAAATGTACTCACAGTAATGTCAGTGGGGGGTGAGTCACTAAGTTGCACAGAGGAGAGAGAGAGACTAAGAGGGAGAGAGAGGGACCTCAAGCAAACAATCATTATATAACTCTCTCTCCCCACTACAACCCCTCTCCCGCTGAGAACCCCCTCCCTCCACTACAACTCTCCTCCTGTGGGGAACCCTCCACAGAGCAAAGACCCGTAGGAACTCACCAGCGCAATTGTCGAATGATGAATTACTTGAGGTTGTTAGTGAACATTGTGGAGGACTGGATTGGCGGCAACCCAGTGTCAGTTGAAGACGCGGTGACAGAGCTGGTCAGAGATACGTCCATCGATCGGATACCCGCTCGCCACTCATCTATCTAGAAACAAGTGGAAGACCCCTTGATCTCATTGAGGACATTGACGCTCTAGTACCTGACCATCGGAGTTGTGTAGGAGAAGGATCAGGGTTGGCAGCTTGTGACAACCGAGAGGGGTAGCCGGAGTACTTCTGCCTTGCCACAGGGATCTCAAGGCCCATAGGGGTCTGGCAATTTTGTGGAGTAGATATTTTCCCCCTCCACACTTGCTGGTCTAGACTCGTCCATTGTGTTTTCTCCAAAGGTGCTTAGAGTAGGTACCGATCGCATGGATTGTGGTGGAGACTGGATCCATGCTCCCTAAGTGAAGGAAGTCGCATCTACCTTGGGTGTAGACATTGACGCGACCTAGGCCGTCGCCCCCATCACCCTATTGTTGTCTAGAGGTTTGCTTGGAAGCAGTCGCAACACTCCATTGTCTGCAAGAAGGCACCACCTCATAGGGGATGGCCGAGCAATCGAACGTCTCCGAGGAGGACAACATCTGGGACGACATCGACGAGAGCTTCGTCAATATCCAAGCTGCACGAGGCCATAATGGTGACTAGGAATCATTGTTGGGCAAGGCCCAGGGCCATTTTTCATTGGGTGGTACTACTCCAGATCATGCCGACATTGATTTGGACTGGCCAGAAGTGTCTGGCATGTAATCATTATGGTAGCCTCCAACCCCCCCCCCCCTTCTCGTCGAATCCCCCCCCCCCGGCCTGTGCCCCCCTCACCGCTGCAGTCAGTCCCCACCCTGCAACCCCCCAACCCCCACCCTACCCCCCCACCCCACCAGAGTCCCTACCTTGCAACCCCTCTCCACCGCCTCTGCCCATCGGGAAGAAATGGCAAGTCACCACTAAGGTAGGCTCGTTGTTCGCCAAATGGCTCTCCTCTGATGCCACCACCCCCTCCATCTCCACCTCTTCCTAATGCACCATCACGTCCCCCACCTGACCAAGCAAGTCGTTCAGATCATAGATCTCTCTCTCTCTCCAGATAGGAGTACACTGGCTATTCCCTCCCACTACACCCCCCATCTCTGAGAAACCCTCTTCAACAAATCCCATTAACATTTTTGGGAATTGAACTTAAGGAGGACAAGGGAATGGAGTTCGAGATAGATAAGTCTATTTTTTTAAACCACGGGTATTATCATCTTTTCTCACATCAAATTAAAATTAACTAACGTTAGACTCCCGACAAGTAACATGATATTACGGCAATGATATTTTTGCACTATTTTGATAAAAATAAATGTATCTTAACTAATACTTCAAACATGATATTTTTACAATTATACATTTAGTGATAGTTTTTAGGTAAAAAGCTCAATATTTTTCCAATTCTAATGTGGGCAAGAGGGAATTAAGGCTGTCAACGGGCCAAGTCAGCCCAACGAGCTTGCAGGCCTGGCCCGATTTCGGGCCGAGCTGTAAGATCTTATTTGGCCAGTGGACTTTTAGCCAAGCCTAAAAGTCCAACCCGACTAAGCCCATGGACCGGGCTCAAACTTTAAATTCAATCCACGAGCCTACTAGACTCATTCTCCTTTTTTTTCTTTCAAATTTTAAAAATTACTTAGTTAAAATTATATTATTACTTAATTAGAAATTTTAAAACACCATTTTCATACAAATTATTTAATTGATATTAAAATTTTAATTAATTTAATGATATTATACATTTTATATTATTAAATGTATTAATTTTTTTAATTTAAATTATCAAGCTTGATTAAGGTTCAACCCAACATCGCTCTGAGCCCAAGCCAGGCTCAGGATTTAATATTTGATAAATCAGAGCGAGGATGGGCAGATCCCGACCAATTGACAACCCTAGAGAGAACTCGTGGTCTTAGAATTTACTCAAATATAAATTCTAATATTTAATTGGTAGCTAATGATTGCTTATCCGATGACAGGCCTAATCCCAACTCTCTTACCCCCATTTCTTATCTCTAATTGGTACCTAATAATGCCCTTAACGACTTACTGGTGGTGGGGTCGTAAGATGTGCAGTTGAATTCAACTTATAAATCATATTTTTAGTTGTGAATGTATTGAATTGGGTTACCCTTGAAGATTAAATTCTTTAAGTAAGCGTGTTAAGTGAGAGTCTCAACCATTTAATCAATTCACAAGTCAATGAATATCAATTTATTTTTAAAAAGATTTCTAGATAAGAAAGAAATTAAATTCTTCCTTCTCTAAAGCCGTGAATTCAACACCCAAAACATTTCTCTTATCTAAAAAAAGTCTAACACGGTATCCGACCTCGGACAATTACATTTGTGTGGGGAGAGTTGGTGGGCCCCGTTTTATCTTCTATCGAAGTCAATTTGTTATTCGACAATTAGAGTATCAAAGTAGCCCTTAAAGTCACTTTGAAAATCTGACTGGGTTAAGATATTCGACTCCGGAAGATCGAATACCTCACCCAAGATCGATTAAGCCCTATTGCGTGTGAGATGAGAAGTGGACCCCACATTCTCTCTTTCATGGGGTGATAAATCTTATTCTAATATCAAATCAGGCCTTAAGCCCTCTTTATTTTTAAATTAAAAACAACGTATTCAACCCCCGAAAGTCGAACGTGTCATCCGAGATCGAATACTACATTTGTGTGAGAAATGAATGTAAACCCCACTCTCACTTCTCTCTCATCGTACGTAATATTCCCGATATCCCCGACAATTCGATTGTCAAAGGAGCCCTTATTAACTAATCACATACAATTCACAAACCAGAGATTTTAATTCTCTTGCTTTAATAATCAAATTACACATCTCGTATCACTAGTCCCACCTAAATGAATCAACAGCTGGCTGATAAAGCACAATTAATTTGGATCAAAGAAGTGATGTGTATGTCAGAAGTCGATCTTGACGCCGCACAAGAGCGGTATAATAAATGTCCCTCTCTCTTATTAAATGTCGTTTATTAAATGCCAAATAGTTACCTCCCCCTACGAATATTCTCATAACATATTTGATTATAAAAAAAACAAAAAGATACCGACAAGACATCACCCATGCTTCCTGGGATTATTATTAGCCCTTCGTGCGTCCCCGGCGTCGTAAATATTGGATGAAAATTAACGGGATATCATCACACGGAAAACAAATCTGCGGGAAAAAAAGGCACAATATTTCTTTTTTGCCCCTTTTTTCATGATATATAAGTTACAAAGAATTCACAGAGAGGGAACTCCGACGAGGTCGAGGAGCTCGCCAAAACCTCACAACTATTTGACACACATTTTAAATTTTAAACCTGCGAAACCAAAAAGCGGGATAAATAAACACTACAGTGGAATGTTCTTCTCCCCCGGGAGATGTAGAAGGATCCATGTAATGTGGATAAGGGCGAGCTCAGCTCTCGTCGGCGGAAGACTTAGACCCGGCGCCCGTCTTCTTGGGGAGGAGGAGGTTGTGGATGTTGGGCATGACGCCGCCGCTGGCGATGGTGACGGCGCCGAGCAGCTTCGAGAGCTCCTCGTCGTTCCTCACCGCGAGCTGGATGTGCCGCGGCACGATCCTGGTCTTTTTGTTGTCGCGCGCGGCGTTCCCGGCCAGCTCCAGCACCTGCGCCCAGAACCCACCAATCAGAAGAACTGGAAAGCGCAGGAGGGCGGGGAGGAGGGGGGAAATCGATAATCAAAACTCCGAGACAAACAAAGACTCCAGGATCCAACGCCTTGCAAGGTCCGGGAATAGATTCCCGCGACCTCCCACCAAGCACAATACACAGGGTACCGGCGTGAAGAACCAGAAGGAGCGGAAATCAGAACCCCCCCCCCCCAGCGCAAATCGAAGACGGGTAGCGAGGAAGGGGAACAACGCGATACCTCGGCTGCGAGGTACTCGAGGACGGCGGCGAGATAGACAGGGGCGCCAGCGCCGATACGCTCGGCGTACTTGCCGGCCTTGAGAAAACGGGCGATCCTTCCGACGGGGAACTGGAGGCCGGCCTTGCTGCTTCTCGACGTCGCCTTCTTAGCGGCGCCGGAACCCAGAGTCTTCCCCCTCCCCGCCATCGCCGTCGCAGTTTAGAGAGAGCGAGAGAGCGAGAGAGAGAGCGCGCTATGTTCGCGTCTGTGATGACTGTTCGCCGCCCGACGCCTATATGGTCGTTTTGACGCTACATGGACGAATAGGGAACGAGGACGCGGATTCCCATCTGAACCGCCGGTTTACGATGGAACGAACGGTGCAGATTCTCTCTGACACGCCTCGCCGCGGAGGCGGGGTCTGTTTTGGGAAAGTCGAGCACGCCGGAGAGCTTTAAAATCCCCATGCGAGGGCAACTGACTGTGGAGCCCTTGTTTCAATTGGGCGGCTCTTCAAAACGATGGATTCGGAGGCCCACGGCCCACATTGTGGGCCTGGTTGGTGGTCCTGCTTCCATATTGGTCCCCCAGATGATGTTCACCAGGAACACATTTTTACAGCATCACAGGAGTCCCAAACAGTTTGAGCAACTGTTAAGGGGGTGACACCCCACTCCCATTTACATGTTAGAAGTTCGAGGTGGCTTTTAACTATGAATGTGTAGCACAAGGACGACCTACGTGGTTGAACAGTTGAGATCAGGAGATGATCCATTTTGGTCATCTCGTTTCGTTTGAATGAAGGGCTGAAGCTAGCAAGTGTGTATCTTCTTCCAACCGCAGTTGATTCCTATTTCCAGATTAAAAGCATGTTCTGCCAGAGTCTGTCCTGGTCTTATAGCGTTAAAACGTTCTCTTCGGAAAACGTCCATAATTGCTATTATATAGTTCCAACACACAATATGCCAAAAGAAGAAAAAAAATATAATCTATTTTATTGAAATGTTGAGTCGAGGATGGAAGAGTGACCCAGATGTCCCAGAATCCCATCTGTTATCCTTTCGGGTCTTTTTGTTTCCACCTCTCCCATGATAGATTGAAGAAGGAATGGTGATACAGATCTCTCCTTAACATCGAGCATAGCAGCCCAGATTGGCAAACAGAAAGTGGCCTTGCCCCAATTTCCCAAGAGGAGTCACCGCCATTAATGTGCTCGGCCCCATGAAATTATTATAGCCCAAAGCAATCGATGGCCGTGGAGAAAGTTCCAAGCGGGTTTCATCAGAAGAGTCGGTCCTAACCTGCGTCCGAACGTGACGCTTTTCATGTCCGCATTGGTTTGCCACCGGCCGTGGTGGCCGGCTCTGCGACGGCAAATGGTTAAAGTCATCTAGCCACTAAACAGCGCGCCCACAACGATGGCACGCACCGTGTGGAAGAGGCGCTCATGACAATTGACAAGACACAGATTGCCGCAAGGTTCTCTTGGCGTGTAGACTACGGCGTTGACCCAAGTCATCCAGTGCCATTATGGGTCGGTCATTGTCTCGGGTCCGTGTGAGACAACAGCATTGTCGGACCCGTTCTTTGTGACGGTGATGGGCTTATTTCTTTGGACTCGGTCTTTTATCCTGACCTTGTAGAAAAACATGTCCCTGTGCAATTCATAAATTCCTTTTCTTACGAGAAAATTCACATTTACCTAAGTATAGAACGAGTTTGGTCTGTAACATTTTCAAACTTTTATAAATATATATCTATAACTTATCGTATTTATATCAACACTCTCAAATTTCACAAACTATCAAAATTACCCTTAAATACATCCAAATAATTAGGATTATGTTTTCGTCTTAACTTCTATCTAGTTAACATAACATGAAGTGTGGTTAAGCCCTAAAAGAACACCGATCCTTATGTTCGATTCTCTAACAACTTGATGAGATCACCTGAATTTTATAGATATTTTGATTTTTTTACATTTAGTAACATTTTTGTAACTTCTTTTTAAGAATTTTCCTTCAGGGCTGACAGCCTGAGAATTACATGTGTATTACTATATCCATCCACAGGTAGTTAGGGGTGTTTCTGACAATTTAATGAATATATATATATATTATATATATATATATATATCAAGGTTATATATGCAAAACTCCCTAATGTTAGCCCGAGTGTTAGACGATCAGGTTCGCTTGGTTAACGTTGTTGTCCAAACTTGGGAAGAAAAAGGGTCCTGGCGTGGGACGCGCTCAAGTCTGTTGCTCCCCGTCTGTTGACTGTCGACCCAAGTCGGTCAACAGTTATGGAAAGACCAGACTCTCCTCCAACCCTCGCCAAGGGAATTATGGGTGTTCGCATTCTCAAAGTTTCTCTCAAAATGAAAGAACACATGAAACGATTTCTGAAAAAGTGCAGAGAGAAAGGGGATATTTTCTTAAGTAATTTTTAATAATATATATATTTATAAATTTTCTTAAAATTTTATAAAAGTAAAATTTTGATTTTACATTTAGTTAGGAAAAAAAGTAAGGGATAAAAAAATCAGAATTGAAAATGGGATTTTCCCTCCTTCTCCAAGGCCCCAAAACACAACTCGACCCAAAAGACTAAAGACTGGCTCACTAGCAAATGCCCCGCTCATTGATAGCATTCATCTGGGGGCCAAGGAAGAGCAGTCAAATCCGGCACATCTCACTTGTCAAATGGGTTGCTCCACCAGATTTCAAACTAAGAGGAGAGTCTCTTGAAAAGTAGTGAAAGGTCCCCAAGTGTTAACTAAAGAGGTTCTTAAGTCTTAACTCAATCTCGAGTCATGAGAGAGAGAGAGAGAGAGTCTCAACTTCATCATGAGCCATCCAAGGGTTAGCTCAAGAGATTCTCAAGTCTTAACTTGACCTCGAGCTATGGGAAAGTCTTAGCTCGATCTCGAGTCATGGGGAGAGCTTTAACTCGACCCTGGGCCATCACCGGGGGAGTTTCAACTCGATCCCTAGCCATGGAGACAGTCTAAACTCGATCTCTAGTCATCACAGTTTTAACTCAATCAACGATCTTATATATTTTTTTTGATAGGTGGGTGAGCGGTCTTATAGCTCGACCTTCGTAGCCATAGCTATGATGATGGTCTATAACATGGCCAAGTGAGGCCCGATCATCTACTCAACTAGAATAGGCCATTTCTCCCCCATATCGAACCTCAGTGGCCTATAGTTACTAAGAAAGATCACGATCTATGGTAACATTCATGTCTTCACCATGGAAGCAACGATAGCGGACCATGCATATTTCCAAAACGTTGGAGCGGATTCCCAGACGTGTGTTACACACATATTGTCACGTCCTTACGGAATTTATGGGATCACTTGATCATTAAGGCAGACGGGTATGTGTACATCGATGTCGGCCATGCATCCTAGTTGCTACCTAACCCGAGGCTCCCGCTTGGTTTCGAGACTTCAAAAGTGCCATCATTGTAATGTCTTTGGGACCCATATCGTGTTTCCACAGGTTACGTATCGTGTCTGTGTTGCTTTTTAAATTTTAATATGGAATCTTCAGACCCTTAGACGGTATTTACGAGAATTATTTTGGGTCCGTGGTAACACATTGTGCAGTCTTACTTTTTCTGAAATTTTTTAGAGTCAAAATATATTTTTCAGGAATTTTTTAGAGTTAATATGAAATTTATAAAATAAATAAAATAATAAAAATAAAAATAAAACCCTATTTTAACCCCCCCCCCTCCATTTCTCTCGTCTCTCTCATGTCACTCCCCTCTTCCTCACTCTCCCGTCACTCTCTCCCTCTCTTTCTCACCTCCAAGCTGCCGACGGTAGTGAGAGGGCGCGTGGTGAAGCGACGACGATGGCGTGCGGCGAGGATGAAGACAAGGAGCGGTAGTGAACGGTGAGATGGGAGCGATCTCAGTCGTGGGAGTCGGCCATGGGGAGGATAGACATTTTCGTTGGTTACCGGTAGTTTAAAGCTTCGAAAATGTAGGGGGACGGATTTCTAGCACTCTCACGTATTTTTCTCTTGAATCCATGCTACGGTGAGGCCGAGAGTGAGAGTATTCTTCATTTTAGGGAAAATCCATGTTCCGGGACATGTGACAGTTTCGATAGATCTGGGTTTCGATTCGTAGTTTAACAGTGGTTTCCCATATGTATGATTGCTCGGGGATTGATTTCCCCTCTTTTCCCCTTCGTTCTGAGACAAATGGGGTGTGGGATCACACTCCGCGTAGAGTTCGGTCCAGTTCCGTAAACTGAGCAGGAGGCAACCACGGGAGTGGTCGCCGAGTCCAAAGCTGGGCGACCAGCGGGCTGGCAGGTTCTAAGGCGGCTAGAAGTCTGGCCGCCCTGATCTCTCTATAACCCAATTTGCTAGGCGGCCAAAGGGGTGGCCGTACAGGTCTACTGGGCAGCCAACACTCTAGCCACCTAGGCATCCAGTTGACTGGGCGGCCATCGGCCAAGTTGATGGCCGCCCAGCCCCCAGGGATTGGCCCAAGGTGGGCGGCCAAGGATCTGGCCGCCCAGCCCTCTAGGCAGCCAGGGGTTTGGCCGCCCAGGCCCTTTGTGCCCGAGGTGTTGTGCTTCGTCGTTTCATACCCCGAGGCATCCGTGTTCGACGTGATTTCGCGGAAGGGGTGCCCGCGTGATTCTATATGATCCAGAATTTCTGTATGATTGTCAAGGTCCATCCCTGTGTGATTTATGTGTTGTACGGAGTCTTCTCCCCGCATGGATTAGTAATAGCATAAGACCATTCCCGTGTAAGTATTAGAGGGCCGACATTCACTGGTTTCTGTTACCGGCCTTAGGTGATTTACCTGTACCGGGCTATATCGCACCATAGTTTCAGGTGTGCATAAGTTAGACCTTCTTCATAGCAATACTTCGCTAGCGTAGCTTACTGAGTATCGTGCACATACCGACAGCGAGGCTGAGAGCCTTACTCACTAAGTGCCAACACATTCCGACCGTGTGATCAAGAACTGTTCCCAAGAGACGGTTAGGTTAGTAGCCGTGGGACCCCTTTCTGCTGTACCTAGAGTCCAGGTCGAGGGGAAATACTAGCTGTAGGACCTTGACGAGGAGCAGGCCATCTGTGTGTGCACACGTGGTTGGGGGTAGAGGACCCTTATTGACGAGTACTACCCCAACTAGTTCTGTCACTTTTGTGACTTAGCCTCACCCCCTGAGGGAGGTGGGCAGGCTTAAGTTGGTAGGTGTGATGTCAGACGTCAGTGGACGCATCCAGCCGGTACTAGCAAGTGGGTACTTCAGTTACTCATGGGTTTAGTTTCTCGACTACGAGTCGTGGTTCTCCTAGAGTAGAGATAGTGTGTTCTGACCGGGTGACTTTAGCGTGACTTCTCGACTGTGAGGCAGAGGCTTTCACGGTAGCATTGTTAGGGTTCTCCCGATAGCTGAGATAGTGTATTACGGCGGCATGGTTTTCGTAGTGGCTTCCATCCACGAGGACAGTTCGTATAATAGAGGTTTCATAGGATTTCTCAGCAGTGTAACTGTGACTTTACTTTAGATCAACGGTTCCGACTTGAGGTCGTGACTTTCCCTGTGAGGGTAGGAGTAGCGTAAAAACTCCGTAGTTCTACTATTTGCTATTATTATTATTATAGCCACCACCGTTGATGTTGTTGTTATTATAGTTGCTTTTACCTCAACTGTTGTCATTGTTATTGTTGTTACTATTGTTGCTATTACTATTGTTACTGCTTACCACCTTCATTGTGATGGGGATCCGCAGGACCCCTACCGAGTCAATGAGATGAGACTCACTCTGTAACGACCCGAGAATCCGATTACCGGGAAGGCCCGATAACCCGAGACTCGCACCGCCACCCACGAGCCCGAAGACTCGGAAGGGTTAAAAGGATGGTGTGGAAACTACACAAGCATCACAAATAATTGCAGAAATTAAACAGTTATGATATTAAGCAGGAAATGAATTTAACATTTCACATGGTCCACAATAAAATAACAACAACAGCAACAGTAGTCCACGACTAGTACAGTGACAAGAAAGAAAAGTACAGCTACACGGGGCATCCCCCGGCTCTGACCTCTGGCACTACCTCTGGACACCCGCACCACGCTTCCGCTGCGCTCCTGACACGCTCCCCGAAGGTGGCGCCTCACCTGAAACACGGTGAAAACACGCAGGGAATGAGTCTCGGAACAAGACTCAGTAGGGATCACTCGAACCCTTCCTCGTAAAACGAGAAACCACTACCCTAGCGGTAGGAAGGTACCTCGGAAAGGAAAGCCCTGTACTCTACAGAACTAGACCCTAACGGCACGCAAACCGACACACGTGCCACGGTATGAGAAGACCGAAACTCAACGGTCGAACCGTCAAAACCCGAAGGTCGGAAACACACGACTGACAGTCTGACACTCCGTACTCGACAGGAGTACCACCCACTAGAAGCACAGCCGGTAGCGTCCCCTGACGTCTTACACCGCACCGCAGGTGAACCGCCTGACGTGGTAGGTCCTACCCGAGGCGCGAACACCGTACAAGTAACCACAAACAAGTGACTAGCTGGGGTCACGCCCGTCGACGTGGGTCCAACCGCCCCCAACCACGTGTGCACACACAGACCGCGCGTCCCTGGTCTGGCCCTCTGACCGGTTTTCCCCTCAGCCGGACTCTGGCTGCAAGACGTGGGGCCCAACGGTAACCGGTCCACAAACCGTCTCTAAAGGTCAGCCCGTACACCACTCCCTGGTGCGACTAGCACACGCGTACTAGTAGGCTACGACTAGTGGAGGGTCACTGAAGGAGTAGACTCTCAAGTTACGGAAAACAACGCCCAAGCCCGACAACGTGTGGGAATCACCCCACGCACCAGTCCCGTCGCACGGAGACCACGGTCGGAGAAAAGCGAGGTTGCCACCCTCATGGGGCAACACAGGAAGTGGCGGTCCGACCCTCAGACCGTCACTGCCAAATGGCGGTCCACTCTAGGGCCGTCACTTGGAAATAGCGGTCTAAGGCGGACCGTCACACGGCCAGGGGGTAGGGGGAAGCGACGCGCCCACCCTAGTGCGTCGCTTGGAAGCGGCGCACCTAGGCCAGGGCGTCACATGGCACCCCACACCCACGAAAACCACAGGGAAAGTAACGCGCTTACCCTGGCGCGTCGCTTGCAAGCAACGCGTCGGGCTCAGTTCGTTACTCGCATGTGACGCGCCTAGACCAGCGCGTCGCATGGCCCTCACGCTCGGGATGGAAAGGGAAGTGACGCGCCTGCCCCAGCGCGTCGCTTGTAAGTAACGCGCTGGGCCCAATGCGTCGCTTGGCCCATCCACATGGGGGACAACAGGAAGTAACGCTCCTGCCCCAGTGCGTTACACGCATGTAACGCGCCTATCTCGGTGCGTTACATGGCCTGACCCCCAACGGTCAAAACCCAACGGTCGAAAGCATGTGACGGCCCAGCCCAGGGGCGTCACTAGCAAACGGCGGCCAGTCGCAGGACCGCTACAGCCCTCGACCCTAAAGGCCAACACCCAGGGAAGTAACGCACCCCTCTAGGGGCGTTACAAGCATGTGACGGTCACTGGAGTGACCGTCGCTTGCCCCAGAGCACGCTACGGCGGGAAAACCCCAAAAACACCAACCACGCCCCCGTACCTCCACCGGAGAGGGGGAAAACAAGGGGGAAGACCCCTGGGGACCCCTAGCATGCATCTAAACCACCAAAACATGGAATCATGGGCTAAAACCATAGATCGGGCGGCTCTCCCCAAAACATGGAAAAACCCCAAAAACGCCCAAACATGCCTCTCTCGGCCTCCCCGCGGCCTACAAACCACGGAAAAGAACGGCGAAGAGCTAGGGAACGTCACCCTACCTCAATGGAGCGAATGCTCCGCCGGATCGTCCACGAATCGTGAAGAACGCTTGAAAACCCTCGTTCTTCCTTAAGCTTCCCACGCTTGCCGCACGCCCCCACGACCGCCTCGCCGCCGCCCACGTCACCGCGCCGTCGCCCCGCCGCCGTCTGCAGCCGGAGGGGAGCTCGCCGTGGCCAACCGGGAGGAAGAGAGGGAGAGGGAGGGAGACACGGTGGAGGAGGAAGGAGGAAGAAGAAGAGAGGAAGAAGAAGATGGTGGGGGAGAGAGAAAAGAAAAAGGGTTTTATAGAAAAACCCGGAAAATCCGTAAAATTCCAAAAAATAGGAAATCACACCCCCGCGATCCTCGGAACGCACCGATCGCAACGGTACCACTCGTGTCCGTGTGAACAGCCCGGTTCACCCGCAACGAGCGTCCGAAGAGAAAAGCCGAAACACACACCGGGAATCGGAAAACACACGCGGAAAAAGCCGCGGAACGCCTCCGGGCCTCCGAAACGACTCCGGATCGCGCCGATCCGAACACGAAAGATGTCCGAAACGAAATTTCGGACACAACGGAGCCGGACACTCCGAAAACTAGATCCGGGACCCATGAAGAAGGATCCGAAAGGTCCGGGATATTACAGCCCTCCCCCCTTAAGGAATTTCGTCCTCGAAATTGAGAACAACCCAAGGGGAAAGAAGAGGAAGACTCACTCAAACAGGTACGGGAACTGCTGACGCATCTCGTCCTCACGTTCCCACGAAGCCTCACCACCAGAGTGTCGTTGCCACACGACTTTTACCAAGGGAATGACCTTGTTCCGCAGGCGCTGCTCTCGCCTATCCTCCACGCGGATCGGAAACTCTGGGAGAGAAAGATCTGGAGTCACCTCAGGTCAAACGGAAAACTCGAGCACATGAGAGTCATCGGGCATATACTTCCGCAACATAGAGACGTGGAACACGTCATGCACCGACGCCAACTCAGAGGGTAACTGCAACCGGTAAGCAACCTCACCGATGCGCTCCACAATCGCGAAAGGACCAATATAGCGGGGACTCAGCTTCCCACGCCGTCCAAACCGCATCACCCCCTTCATCGGAGAAACTCTCAAGAACACATGATCGCCCACGGCGAACTCGAGGGGCTGCCGCCTACGGTCAGCATAGCTCTTCTGCCGACTCTGGGCCGCCAACATGTTCTGACGAACCAGGTGCACAACATCCACACATTGCTGCACCAATTCCGGTCCCGTCAAAACACGCTCACCCACCTCAAACCAATCAAGTGGAGTCCGACAAGGACGCCCATACAGAGCCTCATAGGGAGCCATGCCGATGCTCGAATGATAGCTGTTGTTATAGGCAAACTCCACCAACGGTAGGTGATGAATCCAACTCCCCTGCCACTCCAGGCAGCAGGATCTCAGCATGTCCTCCAAAGTCTGAATGGTCCTCTCAGACTGGCCATCCGACTGTGGATGATACGCCGAGCTAAATGCCAACTCCGTGCCAAGAGCTCGCTGGAAACTCCTCCAGAATCCAGAAGTGAAGCGCGGATCCCGATCCGACACGATCGAAATGGGAACCCCATGCAACGGAACGATCCGCTCCACATAAAGACGAGCCAACTTAGGCACGCTCCAGCTGACCTTGACCGGTAGCAACCGCGTCACCTTCGTCAGCCGATCCACCAGCAACCAAATACTGTCCTGCCCAGTCGGGGTTCTGGGCAACCCCACCACAAAATCCGTGGTCACATGGTCCCACTTCCAAGCAGGAACATCCAAGGGCTGGAGAGTACCGCCTGGTCGCTGATGCTCCGCCTTCACTTGCTGACAGATCAGGCACCTGGCCACAAACTCGGCCACATCTCTCTTCATGCCAGGCCACCAGAACTGCCTCCGCAAGTTCCGATACATCTTCGTCGCACCCGGGTGCACAGTGTACCTGCTCCCATGAGCCTCGCGTAACACCGCACGACGAACCTGCTCCTCCCCTGGGACGTACAGCCTGCCACGAAACCTCGCAGCACCGTCCTCGCCAAGCTCCACATCAGCTATCGCCAAAATCCGGGGCAACTCAGGGTCCGCATGCTGAGCCTCTGTCACCTGACGACGGATAGCAGGAGTGACAGTCAGACTCGCAAGCACTGCCAACCCTGGCTCCTGGGGAATCTTGAGCCTGAAGGAAACTTCGGGCACTTGTTCCCAGAGCCTCCACTTCCTCAGCATCAAGGTACTGACCGCAACCTTCCTACTCAAAGCATCGGCGACGACATTCATCCTGCCCGGCTGATAAGACAGGGTGAAGTCATAGTCCTTCATGAACTCCATCCAACGCCTCTGTCTGAGGTTCAGATCTCTCTGCGAGAACACATACCTCAGACTCTGATGGTCAGTGAACACCTCGAACTTCTCACCGTACAGATAATGCCTCCAGATCTTCAGCGCGAAGATCACTGCCGCCAACTCAAGGTCATGGGTAGGGTAGTTCTCCTCATGGGGCTTTAGCTGCCGAGATGCATAAGCCACCACTCTACCATGCTGCATCAGAACAGCACCCAATCCAACGCCGGAAGCATCTGTACACACCACAAAACCTCCCGATCCAGAAGGCAAAACCAACACCGGAGCCGAGGTGAGCAACCTCTTCAGTTCCCTAAAGCTCTGCTCACACTCCTCGGACCAAACGAAAGGCACATCCTTCCGCGTGAGCCTCGTCATCGGGGTCGCAATGCGAGAAAAATCCTGGATAAACCGGCGATAATAACCCGCAAGCCCCAAGAAACTCCGGATCTCCGTCACCGACCTCGGCCTCGGCCACTGCATCACAGCCTCGACCTTGGCGGGATCCACGGAAATGCCATCACCAGAAATCACGTGCCCCAGAAAGTGCACCTCGCTGAGCCAAAACTCGCACTTGCTGAGCTTCGCATACAACTGGTGATCTCGCAACGTCTGCAGCACCACACCCAAATGGTACGCATGCTCCTCGGCAGACTGCGAATAAACGAGGATGTCATCCACGAAGATGACCACGAACTGGTCCAAATACGGGTGGAACACCCTCTGCATCAAGTCCATGAAGGCTGCTGGGGCATTGGTGAGCCCAAACGGCATCACCAGAAACTCATAATGCCCGTACCTCGTACTGAACGCAGTCTTCTCCACATCGGACTCGCGAATTCTCAGCTGATAGTAACCGGACCGCAAATCAACCCGCGAGAACACTCGCGCAGACTGCAGCTGGTCGAACAAATCATCAATCCGCGGCAACGGATACTTGTTCTTAACGGTCACTTCATTCAGCTGCCGATAGTCAATGCACAGCCGCAGACTACCGTCCTTCTTCTTCACAAACAGCACGGGCGCACCCCAAGGGGAAAAGCTCGGACGAATATACCCCTTGGCCAACAGCTCCTGCAACTGCGCCCTCAACTCCCTCAACTCAGCGGGGGCCATACGGTAGGGAGCCTTCGCCAAAGGTCCCGTACCAGGCACAACCTCGATCACGAAATCGATCTCCCGCTGGGGAGGTAATCCAGGCAACTCCTCAGGAAAAACATCGGGAAACTCGCACACCACCGCAATGTCCTCGACATTCGGCTCCATCCGGTCAGACACAACCACTGACGCGAGAAAACCCTGGCAACCTGAATCAAGCAATCGACGGGCTCGAATAGCAGAGATAAGAAATCGAGAAGAGGCGGAACGGATACCTTGAAAATAGAAGGTCCTCTTGCTCGGATGCTGGAAGTAGACCCTCTTCATTCCACAATCCACCACCGCTCTATGAGTCTCGAGCCAATCCATGCCTAGAATCACATCATAATCCCGAAGCTGCAACGCATACAACCTGCCTGGCATACTCCGTCCATCGATCCACACCGGAACCTGGTCGAAGCAATACGGAGTGACCATAAAGTCACCCGAAGGCAACTCCACAGCCAAATCACAGGACAACTGGGTCACCGGCTCCTCGACGCTCGACGCGAAATCCTCCGAAATAAACGAATGAGACGCGCCAGAATCAAATAAAACCCGAGCCGCACAACCCAAAATCTGAACGGTACCTTCCACGAGCTGCGACGCTACTGCCTCTGCCCTGGTCAAGTGCGTGATCTGGCCACGAGCTCTCTGCCTGCCTCCCACACTAGCTGACCTGGGTAGCGGCGGATACTGTCCCTGCTGCTGCTGCTGCTGGGAAACCTGCTGCTGCGGCGGCCTCTGAGGACAGTCACGCGCCATGTGCCCTGGCTGGTCACACCGAAAACAGATGATCGGCGCCGTGCACTGCCTGCCTGGGTGGGTCTCACTACACCGTGGACAAGGTCCTCGCGATCCACCCACCGATCCCTGTCGCTGCAAAGGAAACGGCTGCTGCACACTGCCCGATGAAGCCTGCCCCTGATCTCTGGACTTCTTCTTGCCGAACCCCTTCTTGAAGAACTTCTTGACCTTCGAGCCGAAGGACGCAGATCCTGTCACCGAAGCTGCCGATGCCGGTACTCCTGAACCACCCGACGCAGACTGAAAGAAACCCTGCTGCTGAGTAGCCGACTGCTGGCTGCGACCTGACACAGACTGCCCCTGGCTGATCGGTCCTCGAGTCCTCTGCATATCCATCTCCAAGGAAATCGCAACACGAGACGCCGTCTCGAGATCAGTGGCCCCATTCGCGATCAGATGGTGCCTCAGCTCCAGCCTCAAGCCCTGCACAAACTGCGTCGTCCTCACCCTCTCATGCTCCATGATATGAGGTGCGTACCGACCCAGCTCGACAAATCGGGCCCTGTACTGCAACACGGACATGTCACCCTGCACCAGCTCCAGAAACTCCCGCATCCGCTGCGTAGCAACAACATCTGGACAGTACGTACGCTCGAAAGCACTGACAAAGTCATCCCACTCGACCTGCTCAAGTGGACGAAGCTGAAAGGACGTCTTCCACTCGGAAGACCACCACCTCCGAGCCGTACCCTGCAACTGGTTGTAGGCCAACACCACTCTGTCCTCGACAGCACTCTTCGCAGAACTGAACACCCGCTCCATCTCATCAAGCCAATCACGAGCCGCATCAGGGTCTGCCTGGCCGCTAAAGTAAGGTGGATGGAACTGCATGAAATCCCTCACTGCTCGGCCTGGCCCACCCCTGACTGACGAGCCCTCACCGGCCTCTCCGCCGAACTGCTGAGCCATGAGATGGTACATGCCACGGAGAAAACCCTCGGCCCCCGGAGCCCTCGCAGCATCCGCGGCCTCGGTAGCTCCCGGAACTCTGCTATGCTCCTCCTGGTCCCTCTGGACCCCCTGCTGGATCTCCTGACCTCCAGCCGACTGCCCCTGCTGAGAGCGAGAACTTCTCCTCGGCGCCATACTCGCTCCTGAAGCACAAGACAGAAAAACACGGAAACGGCAATGTCAAAATAAACACACGGTGCCCAATGCCAGCGTCATCTGTACATCATCGTTGTGGACTAGTGGACCACTACAATTACCTATGATTCTCATGTAATTCCACAACCTGGCTCTGATACCAGCTGTAACGACCCGAGAATCCGATTACCGGGAAGGCCCGATAACCCGAGACTCGCACCGCCACCCACGAGCCCGAAGACTCGGAAGGGTTAAAAGGATGGTGTGGAAACTACACAAGCATCACAAATAATTGCAGAAATTAAACAGTTATGATATTAAGCAGGAAATGAATTTAACATTTCACATGGTCCACAATAAAATAACAACAACAGCAACAGTAGTCCACGACTAGTACAGTGACAAGAAAGAAAAGTACAGCTACACGGGGCATCCCCCGGCTCTGACCTCTGGCACTACCTCTGGACACCCGCACCACGCTTCCGCTGCGCTCCTGACACGCTCCCCGAAGGTGGCGCCTCACCTGAAACACGGTGAAAACACGCAGGGAATGAGTCTCGGAACAAGACTCAGTAGGGATCACTCGAACCCTTCCTCGTAAAACGAGAAACCACTACCCTAGCGGTAGGAAGGTACCTCGGAAAGGAAAGCCCTGTACTCTACAGAACTAGACCCTAACGGCACGCAAACCGACACACGTGCCACGGTATGAGAAGACCGAAACTCAACGGTCGAACCGTCAAAACCCGAAGGTCGGAAACACACGACTGACAGTCTGACACTCCGTACTCGACAGGAGTACCACCCACTAGAAGCACAGCCGGTAGCGTCCCCTGACGTCTTACACCGCACCGCAGGTGAACCGCCTGACGTGGTAGGTCCTACCCGAGGCGCGAACACCGTACAAGTAACCACAAACAAGTGACTAGCTGGGGTCACGCCCGTCGACGTGGGTCCAACCGCCCCCAACCACGTGTGCACACACAGACCGCGCGTCCCTGGTCTGGCCCTCTGACCGGTTTTCCCCTCAGCCGGACTCTGGCTGCAAGACGTGGGGCCCAACGGTAACCGGTCCACAAACCGTCTCTAAAGGTCAGCCCGTACACCACTCCCTGGTGCGACTAGCACACGCGTACTAGTAGGCTACGACTAGTGGAGGGTCACTGAAGGAGTAGACTCTCAAGTTACGGAAAACAACGCCCAAGCCCGACAACGTGTGGGAATCACCCCACGCACCAGTCCCGTCGCACGGAGACCACGGTCGGAGAAAAGCGAGGTTGCCACCCTCATGGGGCAACACAGGAAGTGGCGGTCCGACCCTCAGACCGTCACTGCCAAATGGCGGTCCACTCTAGGGCCGTCACTTGGAAATAGCGGTCTAAGGCGGACCGTCACACGGCCAGGGGGTAGGGGGAAGCGACGCGCCCACCCTAGTGCGTCGCTTGGAAGCGGCGCACCTAGGCCAGGGCGTCACATGGCACCCCACACCCACGAAAACCACAGGGAAAGTAACGCGCTTACCCTGGCGCGTCGCTTGCAAGCAACGCGTCGGGCTCAGTGCGTTACTCGCATGTGACGCGCCTAGACCAGCGCGTCGCATGGCCCTCACGCTCGGGATGGAAAGGGAAGTGACGCGCCTGCCCCAGCGCGTCGCTTGTAAGTAACGCGCTGGGCCCAATGCGTCGCTTGGCCCATCCACATGGGGGACAACAGGAAGTAACGCTCCTGCCCCAGTGCGTTACACGCATGTAACGCGCCTATCTCGGTGCGTTACATGGCCTGACCCCCAACGGTCAAAACC
The DNA here is from genome assembly GCA_022559845.1 of Amorphophallus konjac. Classification (NCBI taxonomy): domain Eukaryota; kingdom Viridiplantae; phylum Streptophyta; class Magnoliopsida; order Alismatales; family Araceae; genus Amorphophallus; species Amorphophallus konjac. The sequence goes on along the minus strand of CM040122.1, from coordinate 414,677,431 downwards.
CAACGGTCGAAAGCATGTGACGGCCCAGCCCAGGGGCGTCACTAGCAAACGGCGGCCAGTCGCAGGACCGCTACAGCCCTCGACCCTAAAGGCCAACACCCAGGGAAGTAACGCACCCCTCTAGGGGCGTTACAAGCATGTGACGGTCACTGGAGTGACCGTCGCTTGCCCCAGAGCACGCTACGGCGGGAAAACCCCAAAAACACCAACCACGCCCCCGTACCTCCACCGGAGAGGGGGAAAACAAGGGGGAAGACCCCTGGGGACCCCTAGCATGCATCTAAACCACCAAAACATGGAATCATGGGCTAAAACCATAGATCGGGCGGCTCTCCCCAAAACATGGAAAAACCCCAAAAACGCCCAAACATGCCTCTCTCGGCCTCCCCGCGGCCTACAAACCACGGAAAAGAACGGCGAAGAGCTAGGGAACGTCACCCTACCTCAATGGAGCGAATGCTCCGCCGGATCGTCCACGAATCGTGAAGAACGCTTGAAAACCCTCGTTCTTCCTTAAGCTTCCCACGCTTGCCGCACGCCCCCACGACCGCCTCGCCGCCGCCCACGTCGCCGCGCCGTCGCCCCGCCGCCGTCTGCAGCCGGAGGGGAGCTCGCCGTGGCCAACCGGGAGGAAGAGAGGGAGAGGGAGGGAGACACGGTGGAGGAGGAAGGAGGAAGAAGAAGAGAGGAAGAAGAAGATGGTGGGGGAGAGAGAAAAGAAAAAGGGTTTTATAGAAAAACCCGGAAAATCCGTAAAATTCCAAAAAAATAGGAAATCACACCCCCGCGATCCTCGGAACGCACCGATCGCAACGGTACCACTCGTGTCCGTGTGAACAGCCCGGTTCACCCGCAACGAGCGTCCGAAGAGAAAAGCCGAAACACACACCGGGAATCGGAAAACACACGCGGAAAAAGCCGCGGAACGCCTCCGGGCCTCCGAAACGACTCCGGATCGCGCCGATCCGAACACGAAAGATGTCCGAAACGAAATTTCGGACACAACGGAGCCGGACACTCCGAAAACTAGATCCGGGACCCATGAAGAAGGATCCGAAAGGTCCGGGATATTACACACTCCCTACTTTTTCATGTGCAACGCTTCACCTCGAGGTGGTGCATCGTCGTTGGAGGGCTTTTAGTAGCCAACTTGCCAGTGCCGGGATATGCCCCACAGTATATGTTTCTTTTCTTGTTGACTGTACTTGTGAACTGGACTCTGTAATTAAGCTGTTTAATTATAATATGTTAATTTTATTTCTACCAATTAATTAATTAATTCTATGATTTATTTTTTATAATTATTTTGAATGTCAATGCATATCTACAACACCCCAAATAACCCTTCTGAGCTTCCCAGCTCGTGGGTGGCGGCGTAGGATCTGAATGGTATCGGGTCTGACTCAGTATCTAAATCTTGGGTCGTTACAATCATGATTGACTAGTGTTAGCAGATCAATGCCTCTTTACGATGTCATGATCCGCTCTACATTTTGCCACCATTACTCTAGCAGTTGCATCGCTCTGCACAGTCTTTTCAAGTGTGCAGACCTTATCGCCAATAGCACGGTTTATCGCCTATAAAAGGGGGTCTCCGCGGCCTCCTCCAGGGACACAAAAAAGGGGAGAACTTTAGAGAAAAATAGAGAAAGCAATCATAGCAACGGTTCTCCTCCTTCTGCACCAAGCTGCTCCGCCAGGCCATGTGCGCCACTCTCTCTAGAGAGCCCTCTCACATTTCTCCATCTCATTCATTGACTTAAGTATTAAAGAGTTCTCTCGGGACACTCCTACACCAGCGAGAACTTTTCTTACAAGAAGGAGCTCAACTAAACCCGTCTCATGGTGGTGGCCACCCAAAAGTCCCGATGGAAAAGCTCGGCAAGGTCCTTTTAGGACCCCAACCGCAAGTTCTTCTGCAACTAGTGCAACTTCATCGACAAGAAAGGCGCCTCGGCCTCCAACCGTCGATAATGGCCTAACCCCGGAGATGTGCTCCAAAGCAAGTCCCCATGTGTACTACCTAAAATGGTGATATAACTCCTGCATTGGGCCTTCACCCAAGCTTTTGTCTGAAGCACTAGAGCGAGGTTCACGACTCGTGCCCATCGACGTCTTCTGGTGCTTCAACGTGATCTTTCCTCTAGGAAAACCCCTACACCAACTGCTCAAATTTTCACCGATCAAGCTCAAATCTCCGACCCGACCATCCCATGGCCTCACGCTCCCCCAAGTCTCGACCCAGGACATGAGATCAATCAATCTCGAACATGGTGCATGTCCAGAAGTGTCTCTGACATTGCCTGGCACAGCTCTCAACTCCGGACGCTCATCTACCCGAGAGGTTTAATTCTGAAACTCAACATGCCCCAACAGAGATCCACCCTCCTCTTTCTCAGGCTCTATATCCTGGCCTCGCTCTTTCCCAAGCTCTGTATTATTGCCACCTCAGACTATGTAACTCAATTCCAATAATAATAAATTCGAGTGGTGTATCGTAAGATCATCATGGCGTCTGGGTAAGGAACCCATCGACTATCTCGAAGGCCCCTGGACCCTCTTCTTCTGGTGGCAAGTTATCTAGCTAAGACGCGATCGGTTCTCTCTTTTCCACAATCCCCAAGCCGTCCAACAGTCTTGGACGAGTGCGAGATTTGTGCATCTTCCGGACGACACAACCTATAGGCCATCCAATGATACTAGACAAGTGTGACATCTGTGCATCTTCAAAAATCAATTGCCCTACCTACGTTCTCCCATGGGGATATAGATCTAATGAAAAATGTAAATATTCTATCGGGATAGAATAAATTTATCTATTTTTATAAGTGTTTGCAAAATATGTGAAAGTTAATTGAGAAAACAAAGTCACATGTAAATTTGGCAAATGAAAACGCCCCCTCTCCCCAACGCTTCCCATCCGATGATTTCCCCGTTCAACCGTAATAGCCACCGCTAGAGGGGACTATTTATTCGGCCGTGGCCGCCTTCCTTTCCCCGCACAACCTCGTACAGTTACAGCCTCCTCCACTTCTTTCACTGTACAAAGCATCGCCATGGCTCCTCCCCTCCTCTTGGGGCGTTTGGCGTCATTCTTCCTGCTGCTGCTACCTCTCTTCCAGTTGGCCTTTCACATCCCCAGCGCCACTGCCGACGAGCCTCTCTACTCGATCTGTCCTAACACGGGGCGTTACACTAGCAACGGCGCCTTCCAGGCCAACCTCAATCGCCTCCTCGCCTCCCTCCTCTCAAAAGCACCCCCCACCGGCTTCTCCAACGACACCGTCGGCCGCGACTCCGACCGGGTCCACGGCCTCGCCCTGTGCAGGGGCGACAGGACCGAGGAGCAGTGCCGGGGCTGCCTCGCCAGCGCCGCTGGTGGCGTCGTCAAGGCGTGTCCCTACAGGAAGGACGCCACCATCTGGTACGAGACGTGCCACCTGAGGTACTCCGACCGGAGCTTCTTCGGGTTGCCCACGGGGACGCAGTTCTACATGTGGAACGTGAACAACGTCTCTGACCCGGCCGGCTTCGGGCAGCTGCTGGGGGGGCTGATGGACGGCCTGACCAGGCGTGCCGCCTACGGGCCATCCTTGTTCGCGGCGGGGGCGGTGGGTACCACCGGCGGCGGCAAGATATATGGGCTGGTGCAGTGCACGAGGGATTTGACGGCTGACGCCTGCAACAGGTGCCTGAGAGAGGAGATTGGCAAACTCCCCACCTGCTGCAATATCAGGCAGGGCGGCAGGGTGATCGGGGGGAGTTGCTACCTGAGGTACGAGGTGGCTCCTTTCTACAACGCCTCCGCTGTTGCCGCGCCGTCGGCTGTATCGCCGGCACCACCACCAGGGCCTGAGGGGGCCTCTCCACCGCCACGGCGGTCGACCTCGCCCATGTCGCTGGAACCGCCACCTCCAGCCGCTGACGGTCCCTCTCCGGCGGTATCAGCTGCCAACGTTAAGAAAGCCTCACTGGACCTTCCCCATCTTCTCTTGTTCTTCTTTCTGCTTGTGGCGTTCGCGGGGTACTGATAGGAAGGTTGTACATGAGCTTACTAATAAGCTCAGTGGTTAAAGTGGCATATTAGGATGGGGGGAGAGTAGAAAGAGGGGTTTGCGTGGCTAATCCATCAAATAAAGTTCATCACGTTAGCATTATCTCTAAATGCTTCTAAATGATTTATTATGGCTTCCAACATATCGGGCACGCTTACACTTTTATTTGTATTAAAAAGTCATGTTGGACATTTAGATATTTCGCGGCACTCGGACAACTATGAGATAATTTTTCTTAAGATTTCAAAGAGAATATTGAAATATTAAACATTATTAATTTGGAACTTGAGATCTGTCTCGATGACTCACCGCCTCCTCCCACGACGAATATGTTGTGGGTTCGATTCTGTTTCCTAACGTACGAAGCAACATCAGACGGCCTTGCCTTCACATTAATCGCGGATGTTCGGTTAATTGTTGGTTAACGAGATCATCAGTCTATGATTTTTGAAAAATTATGGAGTGTCAGTTTATAACTCCGGTTTCCCGATTCCCCTCTCAATATCTCTCGCTCCAAGACCACTGAGCTATATAATGAAAAGTATTATTTATAATTATTATATTCTAATAATTTTAATAATCATAATTTTTATATACATGTATAAACGTAGGTAGATATGTGTATGTCGATAAACTTATAATGCACTCATATTTCTTTCTTAAATAAAATCATGTTTTATATGTATATATATATATATGTAACTTAATACTCGTATTCATAACTCACATATTATAATTGTAATATCTTAAAACACTCCCTTAACTTATACTTATTGTGTCTAATTAACTGTTCACCTGTCACCCATTGGATGTCTCCAATGTCCTATAGAGATGGACAAGACGAATGCAAATTTTACCGCAGCTTTGAAGGCTTTCCGACCATTTGGGTATATCAAGTCAACTGAAAGAAAATCATCGTCCCTGATATTTGATTCTATTCTCCAATGTGCAGAGGAAAATCACCCGGTCCACCTTTGGATTATTCGTGGACTCTAGGTTGTTAATTAATTAACGAGATCACCCGTCCCTGATATTTGAAAAATTACAGTGTGTTAGTTCATTTCGAACCCCGGTTCCCCCCTCCATATCTCCCTCGGCCTCGGACCACCGAGCCATGTAATAAAAACAATACTATTCATAATTTTTATGTTCTAACAATTTTAATAGTCATAATTTATTACATAAATGTATAAACATATGTTGATATGTCTATGCACTTCTAATGTCCTCATTTTTTCATTTAATTTTTTTGCATAAATACTCATATAAATATCAGTTGTGTCAAATATACTTCTCTTTTGAGTATCCTATCAAAAATATCATTTATTTATTTTTAATGGTTATAGTTAAACCCCTACGATTTCTATGCCGTCAACGAGAGGTAAATATTCAAAAAATAAAAACTACGAAAATCATTTAACCACCCGATATACCGAGAATGCCCTCCATAGTCACATGCGAAGATATAGGATTAGGAGACTCGCAGTACTCCTCCATTACCGTTCCAACCCTAAAGAGCTCAAACCCTCGTCACTGACGGTTCATTCCCATTCATTTAAATCGAATCCTTCCTCCCCTCAACTTTCAAGTTTCAACCACTACAAGAAAATGTGAAATAGGGACGACCAATATCCATCCCTATTCCATCGAAAATCCCTCACAGAAAGATATTATGACGGATTTAGAGCACACGTCGCACGATGGATATTTCGCCTCATAAATTTTCGACGAAAAAAATTACATCAAAAATCTGTACGAAATTTGCGACGTAAATATTTTCGTCAAAATTTCGTCAGAAATAAGTAACATATTTTCATCAACGATGACAAAATTATTTTTTAAAAATCCATCCGTAATTTTTACAATAGAAATAAAAATAAGTTGACATTTTCATCAAAAAAATTTATAATGGAACAAGAAATCCCTCAAAACTTCTGTGACGAAATAAAAAATCCATCAGAAACTCCATCAAAAAATCTTCGACGGAATAAAAATTCCATTCCAAAAATTTGTGTTGGAATTAAATTCAGTCCCAAGATTTTGAAATTTTTATAATAAATCTAAAAAGTCAAAAAATACATGTTTAAATAAAAAAATACATAACAACCACACATCACAATGACAAATAAAAAATAATTATATTTTATTAAAAATTATTCAAAAATAACAATATAAAATTATTAATTTTTATGATATGATAAAAAATCAAGAATTATCCTTCATGTGCTCGCCACCCACGTCCTCCATCTCTCCTCTGTCGTCACCCGTTGGAAGATCTTATATTAGAAAAAATAACATTAGACATATATGAATAAAATAATTAATTAAAATAAAATTAAACAAATTATTTGATTTTTATAAATTTGAAATAATATGATATGTATATGAATTCTTTAAGTTAGTTCAAAAAAGGGTAGTTTGAGCGTTGAGTCCAAACTGAGTAAATGATTTGGATTCCGTCAACTCTCTTAGGTCACTCTCACTACCGGGATCGTGTTGGAACAATTTTCATAGTTAAGTTGGGATGAATTTATGATGAAAAAATTGTCATCTCAAATTGACGACAGATTTGCGACGATTTTGTGATGGAATAATCATAAGTCCCCGTGCTCTACATCAAGAGCTAACAAATTTAACAGTCGAACTATTATCAAAACTTAAATCCAGTGGTCGGAGTTAGATCAGTAGTAAATTTAACTGTCAGATCTTGATCAGATTGCGATCGGGACCATATAGGTTTAGATCGGGAGCAAATCTAACAATTAGATCATCATAAAAATGATTAAATCCAATGGTCATATTTAGATCGGGAGCAAATTCAATGGTCGCATCTTTGTCAAACTTAAATCCAACGGTTACATACATTTTCGTTATGGAGTTAATTCAAGAGTCATATCTTGATCAAAGTTAAAACGTATGATCCGATGTTACTTGGGAGTAAATCCAACGATTGGATCTTCATCATGATGAGTTGGGTATCGTTTGACAACGCTCGTAAATTTAAGTTTATATTATTTAAATATATAAATATAAAATCTTAGAAAAAAATTTGTGATGAATTTACGACTAGTACAAATTAGAGTAGTCAATGAGCTGGGCAAACCCGATAGGCCCGCGATCCTAACCCAATTTTGAGCCGAGATTCAGGGCCCTTTTCAGCCCATGAACCCTTGATCGGGCCTAAAAATTGGACCTCATTAGGCCCATGGGATGAACTTAGGGTTTGAGTTCGGCTCACTCAGCGACACTACTCGTTCTATTTTATTATGTCTCAATTATTTTTTAATATTTTTTAAATAAATGTAATTAATAAATTTGGAGATGAAATTGTTTTTCTCCCAAAAACTTGTCACAATTTTAGACATATTTTGACACGGAATTTAATTTCATCATAATTATTTTTAATATTTTTAAAAAAAATAAATAGTGTTAATAAATTTTAAGAATGAATAAAATTTCATAACAAAATTTGTCACAATTTTCGAGGGATTTTGGAATATATTGAAATTCCATTGCAATTATTTTTATCATTTTTAAAAAAAATGGTGTTAATAAATTTTGAGACAGAACATAAATCCGTCCCAAAATCCATCGCAATTTTTGACGAATTTTGGGACAGAATTTAATTCCGTTATAATCACGACGTCCGGTGGTGAGACGCCCCCTCTCTAACTCTATCTGCAAGGGGCAGTGCACGAGGCCTACCGGGATAAGCGATGTACATAGCTAGCAAAATGGTACAAAGATCAGTGGCCACAGCTTGGGCGGCCGCAAGTGAAGGGACGTGGTCGTACGGGCGAGGTTCAGATGACCGCAACACGATTGTCTCGAACTCGAACTTCGCCTCCACTCTCTGAGCGCTCGGAGGATGCTTAGAGGCCCCTGCAAGCAATAACAACTGCACTTAGATGCCATATAAAAGTAAGTTGCATCGACAATGCAGGGTCATATCATGAGGCAGTGGGAGGCTCAACCCTAATGACCTAAGGAGCATGGGGGTCAACTTCACGTCAATTTCTGAGATGAGATTGCGGAGCATCGCCTTAATAATGACTACCTCCTCCTTAGTCGGCGGTAGTGGCTTGTCGGTCAGGCGGACTTGGCTGAGGTTGGTGAAGCCCCAGTCACTAGCTTGCCCGGTGCCACTGACCTTCGCCAAGATCACGAAGCGTTCTTGCCAACGCTTGACGTTTGAGATGAAAGAAGTGTATGCCCTGCAACCCAATCACTTGTGAAGTGATGGCGTCAATTCTTATACATTATCATTTGTATTTATGACAAATTTTTCATTATGTCTTATTTATGCATATTACCCCTTGACGTGATGAAGTTCTTGATCACATGCTATGAATCATAATGAGACTATGATAGTGAAACTAACCTTCCGGATGCATAAGTTCTAAATGTTCATAGTCATAGGATCTTTGAGATGGGACATCAAATAATACAGATAAACCAATACCCATAATATCCTCTCAGATGATGAGGATGACCGATCTCATAGTCATTGGTGTGGGGACACTAAGATTATGTAGGAGCCCACTGCAAGAATATGGTTTACTGAACTGATCCGATCATGAATCTCTAGATGATAATTGTAACGACCCGAGATCCGAATACCAGGAGAGGCCCGATAACCCGAATCCCGAATCGCCACCCACGAGCCCTAAGAGTCGGAAGGGTTAAAGGGATGGTGTGGAAATACACAAAAATCTAAAATAATCGCAGAACTACCTAATTAACCTGAATTAAGCAGGAAATAAAGATTAACATTGAACAATTTACATGGTCCACAAATAACAACAATCCAAAATACAACAGTAGTCTACAACTAGTACAGTCCAGAAAGAAAAGTACAACTACACGGGCCATACCTCGGCTCTGGCAACTGACAACTAACCCTGGACAGTAGAACTACGTGGAGCCTCAGAAGCGCTCCCCTAGAGCCTCGCCTCACCTGAAATAGCGGAAAAATGCAGGGAATGAGTCTCATGAAAAGGCTCAGTAGGGATCACTCGGCCCCTACCTCGCAAAACGAGAAACTGCACTGGAAGTAGCTAAAGGCGAGTACAACAAGAATAAATAAACGGAAAAGCCCTACAAGCCTGACACCGGTCTCACGGTGCGAAAGCCGAGACACCGATCACAGAAGAAACCAAGAGTCACTACCTGACAAGACGGGAGTACCTCCCACTAGAAGCAGGGCTGGATGCGCCCCCTGGCGTCTTAGACCGCACCTCAGGTGCCCCCCTCATCGCCCCTTGCGGAACTGGGACACCGTACAAGTAACCACAAAACAAGGATCTAGTCGGGGTCGTGCTCGTCAGCACGCGTCTACAGTCCCCGACCACGTGTGCACACACTAACCATGCGTCCTAGGTCAAGCTCTCTAGTTGGTTTTTCCCTCAGTCGGACTCTGGCTGTAAGACGTGGGGCCCTACGATAACCAGCCTAAAAACCGTCTCTCGGGATAGCCTCGCCACCACTCCCTGGTGGAACCGCTCGCGTGTCGGAAGGCTACGTCTGGTGGAGGGTCGCTGGAGGAGTAGACCCTCTAGCAACGGAAAACAACGCCTGAACCGGACAAAGTAAGGATTGCTCCTCGTACCAACACCAACTCACGGTGACGTCAGTTGAATCACACCACTCCCGGGGTCCCCACCGCACCCACGTATAGTCCCCACATGATGCCTAGCATCAGTCGGACCGTAGGTCAACACAGGGATCTAGGTTTGGGTATGTGTACCGTCGTCTTAACTTAGTGGCAGTTAAAAGATGTGATCAAATCTTAGTAGATGCTAATAAAAGAGTTCTAGAAAATCTTAAAATGAGATGATGTAATATTATTAGAAGGGATATTAGTTTCTTGAGTTTAAATATGAATATAACAAAATTCATGTAGCTATCCAAATAATGGGATATGGCTCTAATGACGATGATGATGTCGTCTATATCAATAATAATTTTCATATTGTCTTGGACAATGTTTGTCTGATTACACTATCATTCCATTATTGTTATGTTACAAGAGTTTTATATGAAATTCAATTTAATATATGTTTAAAGTTCTATTTAAAATGACATGATTCAAGGTTTGAGAGTCTAAAGACCCCCGTCTGGTCATTTTTCGCCATTCATATTTCAGTTTTTCACTCATTGTTTCTATCTTCCGTATTATTTTTATGTTAAATGTCAATACTGATATTTGTATTAGTATCAAAATTAGTACTCCAATCAAACAAAACATTTAACTAAACTCCCCTCCAAAAGTCCCACTACCATGATGGTAGAGCCCTCCGTCACACTCATTCCACTCTCGATTATTTATTTTAAGTATACACACATTAAATATCTTGTCCAATATAATTACTAATTCAAATATGTCATCCAAGATTTTAATCATTAAAATTATGTTTTGACTTTTATTTCTAGTGATTAACGAAAATATGACCAACAGAATTAATTAAAAAATGTCACTATTGTTTGTATCCCTGCAGCATGGATCAAACGTTCAAGCCATCATCGTAAACAAAGTAAAGAATTTTTTTTACATCAAAGATCAAACTCAATATAATCAAATTTTGGGAACTGGAGGGGCATGATTGCGTTGGTGAAGCGTCTTGGACTGTTCGAAGAAGGTAAGCACACCGCGACTAACCGGATTTAATCTCTCATCCCTAAATCCCCGAATGCCATTGCTGCTCTGTTTCCCGTAGCTCCCAATTTTCCTCATAACCAAAACCCTACTTTTTGTTCCTCGCCGAAACCCATGGGCTTGCTGTCGTGGTGGAGGGGGGACGGGGAGTCCCCCGCGGCGAAGCAGGGAAAGTCGGAGGCGCCGGTGGCCCGGAGCGCCGGGGTAGAGGCTTCCGGCGTGAACGGCGCAGAGGAGGTCGTCCGCCGGCCCTCGGAGGTGACGGTTTTCGAATTCGGGTCGGCTGCGGCGTCCGGGGACCGGGTGACCCTGGCTGGGTACTGCCCCGTGTCGGAGGAGCTCGAGCCGTGCCGCTGGGAGATCCTCCCAGCTGCTGGTGCCGACGCCCCCCAGTTCCGGGTAGTCTTCTGAGGGCTACGCCTTCTTCAGTGGAACAAAAAGCGCTAAATTTATCTTCTTCCTGTGAGTACTTGGGCGACTGTGTTGAAGGACTTCTATGAATGAGCATATGTCCTGTTGTTGTGGAGAATTTTGAAATAATGGAATTCTGAAGGTTAATGGTTTTCTTTGATTTGGGTTGTTATGATCTGGTGAATTTTTTATTGTCTTACCTGGTTTACCATTTGGGCGTCAGAATTTCTTGCTACTGAGAATTTCTCTTTAAAGCGACTGGGTTTGGGGAACTTCATTAGTGTTCTAGTAATTATGTGGTGAAGTGCTTCTTTCTTTGTTTGATTTAACTGCTTGAGCTGGAGGAGAGGGTACAACCCCTCACGACCAATTTTGAAGGCGGATTATATGGGAACCTACCTCGATTTGTCTTTTGCCAGGCTTATATCTGAAAAACTTGCCCTTGCAATTGCGACGTTCAGTTGAATACTAAATCCAATCCAGGAATAAATGGGAAGCTTAAAAAAATCAAAGAAGAAAGGATTTGTTGGTTTGCCAAATGGGTTTTGCTAAATATTTAATTCATGTAAATGTAGAACCAGTAGAGATGGTTTTGCTTATTACCAGTCTTTTTAGCTTACGTTTTAACTGGAATTCAATGTTGATTTATTTGTATATGTTTTCTCAAGATTAGCTAGTGAAGGAGTATTTATGAGTTTCTTGGCACACTTCATGTTTGAGTGCCTCTTGCCCTTGTCCCATCCTGATTTTTTCTTCTCAGGTGTTTTAATAAGTTATGGACACAATAAGTATTCTGCTAATAATCTAGGGACATGGGGAGATAGTGTTACATTTGAGTTCATCATATGCTCTGTCCGCTTTTCACTAGCTCTTTTATGGTTAGTAATGGAGTGCTGCGCTTTGTTAAAACTGCTACTTCATTTTTTTTCCACTGATAAGTCTTGGTTTAAGCCTTCCCCTTTTTAAGCCTTCCCCTTTTTTTCAAGATGCAGTTGTCCGTTTCTCTTATCACTTCCTATATTTCAATTGTATCTTCTTTGATGCTCAAGGAAACGGTTTGACAAATTAGCAATTCAGAAACATGTGCTTTTCCCTAAGGAGCATGTCTGTGATATTTGCCTTTCTATTCAATTCTTTGTGAAAGCATTTTTCCTAGATGTCCTCCCTGGGAGAACTTGTCATTGGGTGCATTCTTCCTCTTTGTGGGACCGTTGGACAATTTGGATTGCCAACAATGTTTGAAACTCATAGGTAGAGTTAAACATCATTGCATGAAGGGATACCATTATTGTCCTTGGCAGCAATGGAAAGTGAAAACAGGTGGCTCGATTGCATGAACATGTTAGGTTGCTAAAATTTTCATTTTATAGCAATAGACCCAGTTGTTTTCCAGGCCAGTGGAATGTTATGTTCTCTCTTTCCTCAGATTTGTTTGTTGAGTTGCACCCCGCCCACCGTGGTCCTGTCCTGTAAAAAAAATGGACAAGTTAGGAAATTGGGAGATCTTATAATTTTGGCACTGTTACTTTTGCAAATGTTGGGTATTGTAGGACAAATTAAGTGGTCAAAGGAAGAAAATGTGGGCTTTTTTTATTCTTAGGGCATAACCTTCTGAAATTTTATCATAAGTCTCGGTCAATTTGTAACAGCTATGAGATTTGACTGATACAATTCTTAAGCATACAAAGAAGAATTCAGTACCATATGCTGAAGAGAATGCCCATTTTGGCAATCGAGTGTAAAGGTTAGCTGGGAGATTATGAGAGGAAAAGGAGTTTAGGCTTGCTTTTCAGTAAAAGCCAGTAAATCATGTATGCATAGACTGAAATAGTTCTCTGACGTATGAATAGCCTGAAGGGTACTTAGTATATAGGGGAGAAATTTAGTTGTTGACCTATCAAAGTGAGAAGGGTCAATGATTTGCATTTTAAAATTTAGAATGAAATTTATATAGAATGTCGAATTCAAATGAACTCATGTTCCTAGTTCTGTGCAGAATTTGTGGAGGTTGTGAATCATATGATCAGGTCTAAGGCTATGCAAATTGTCACAACAGATCTTTATTTATTAGGTATGCTCGGAGATGTATAATGGTGATGCAAGGAATATACAGGTTTCTGTCCAGATGTGGATGTGTGCCTTACGAAAGCCGTCTTGTCTCTGAGAAGTATGGGAATGATTAATTTTTATATATCTGTTCACCAGCATTCTTGTTTGATGTGATCTGATTTACTCCAAATTTTTGAGAAATCTGGATCGGGGGATTCTTGTTTGATGTGATCTGATTTACTCCAAAATTTTGAGAAATCTGGATCGGGGGATCAGAGTTGATAAGTGCACTTTCTCTCACATGTATGGTGCTGCAGTGGTATACTGAGAAGTTGAGCTTGTTACGTGTATTTTCTGGGATCCCACATCTCGTTGCGTTGTGAACATGCATGTATTGAACTACATAAGTTCTCTAATTTTGTGCTATCATAGTGCCTCAAGTTCAGCAGGAGTATGTTCACACCAGAACGTAGTGAGCAAGAAAAACAAATTGAACTGCAATTTGTTATGCTTCCAGTGGTATAATTTGCCACGTCTTAAGTTGTGTTTCTTCTGGGACAACATTACTGCATTACTTTTTTTTCCTCTAATCTTCAAATATTATCAAAGAACTTTTAGTTCTGGGTATAAACACTCAAATCGCATAAAAAGAATATACATGCATGTCTCTATTTTTGAGCCATGAGGATATCATTGTCAAGAAAAGGAGAATAAAATTGTATTGAAGATGAGCCACATTGCGCATCTTGGAACGGTACCAAGATTTTATTCACATTTTATCTTTCTTTTTTAAGATCATGTCCCACCAACGTCACATAAGACCTACAAAAGTTGTAGTTAAGCAACCGCTAACCACTTATGGCTGCATTCAAATCCAAGCAGAACTTACACTTTTATTGGGGTTAAATGGACAAATGGGTCGATTTCGGGTGTATGTTGTTAGCACCCGCTGTTGAACTGTGGAATGGGGCTGTCAACAGGTTGTTTACTTCAAACTCGTAAATATGACAGATGGTAGGTCTGATTTCAGCCCCAGATTTATTAACGTTCCAATAGAGTTTATCTGATAATAAACAAAGTTATTGTTAACAAAGTTATTGTTAGATGGACATGTAAATATACTCGGACTTTAACGTAAGATCCAAACGGGTCCGAGTCCAAGGCGAAGTACGGCAGGTTTGGTACGATGCCACGTGTGGGGGGGGGGGGGGGTCAACATCCACACCCGCGTACACGTAATCCGAGTCCGACTCGATTCATCAGACTCGGTTCGCATCTCGAGTTCGAGTGGGACCGCACAAACTGGAGCTGGAGAGACGCCCCGACCTCCCAACCGATATAAGAGAGAAGCGCAGAGAGCAGAGCAGAGCAGACATGGATACCCGAGTTGATAAGTACAGAGCAGAGGAGAAGTGCCGGCCATGGCCAGGCATACTTCCGCACCAGGTCATCGCCCTCTGCGGCGACTGGTGGTCCGTCGGCGTCAAGTTGAAGGGCCGCCCCCCGGCTCTCAAGCTCCCGTGGCTGATGCTGGCCAGGCGCGACCAGGAGGACGGGCTCATGAGTACGAGTACCCATGCAGCTTGCTCACCCCCTCCGACGGGAGGGTCCACACCGGGGACGGATGCATATGGACCTCCGGGCTCCCTGCGAGTTCCATGACAGTGGGGTGTACTCGTTGGAGGATGGGGTGATTGAGGCCGTCTTTGTCCCCGGACTGCGATGACTAGGAGAAGTTGTGCTATCCACCCAGATGGGTGTCTCCAAATCCATGGTGGGGTTCATTGCAGCATCATGTGATCCGTTGATCTCTACCCTAGCAGACCGCCACCATGAATTAATGTTTTCTGATAGGTTTATATATATGTAGTCGTATGTTCTCTCATCCCGTTAATTGTTCGTTAGTCTATAGCTGGTTTGGTACCATAGTTTGTAAAAAGACCTCAAACTTGCCAAAGTTGGGATTTGTGTTACGTTGTTGCCAAGAACTGTCGGTGTGAAATTTCATTGTTAATTTTAGAGATTTCTTGTCAGTATAATAATATTATTCAAATTTTTGGTTCCAATATTTGTAAATGTGAATGCTCTATATACGTTGCTCTTGTTACGCCTTCTCTTTAATCTGACGTTGCAATTATGGAAAGCATGTAATTGACACTCACACTCGATTATGATTCCTCTCCCCTTTCGAAAACTTCTCCAAAGAAGAGAAAAGAGAGAGAGAGAAGAACAAGAAGAAGAACGGAGGCGCAAAAGGTCATCTCTCACCGATCTGCACCCCGAACAACCGAATGCTTCTCTTGTCCTGCAACCCTGCAGGAGCCATGGACTCCATCACAACCTCTCCTTCCTCCGCCTCCCCGCTCGTCCTCCCCCAAGAAGAACTGTTCGACCCAATCTCGAACATCCCCCTCACTCCACCAGCAAGCCTCATCCCCCCCTCCTCATCACCATGAACACTCCCACGAACACATCCGAAGAAGTCAGCCTCGACGTCGCCGGCGCCGCCGCGGCCAACGTTGATCAGGTAGAAGGTTTTTCTCATCCCCGACATGTCGTCGCAACGGTAGAAGCTGACGGTGTCCTTCGCGCGGAGGTCCTTTGTCTTCACAAACCTGCTCCACCCCTTGGTGAACACGAAGCTCTGGCTGCTCTTCCAGTAGCAGTACCTGAACTCCCACGACCGGTCATGCAGGTCCCTGAACTCCAGCATGATGCCCTCCGTCGCTCCCTCCTGGCCGTCCCGGTAGCCGCTGCGGCCGCCTCGCTCCCTCTCCGACGCGGGTATGTGGGGGAAGTGCTTCACCGCGTACTTCTTTGGGATGACCAGCCGGTTGAGCTTCCCCACGTCGCTTGGCGTCAGCTCCTTCCGGAAGAGCTCGTGGAGGACGACGCCACCGTCGTCGGCGAGTTGGTGGCCCGCTGGCCCCGCGGTAGCCTCCTCCGACCGTGTCCCCCCAGTTGTCCTCAGGAACTCGGCGAGCTTGGAATCGTAGGACCCGTCCCGTATCATGCCAAGCACGGCGTCCGTGGTGTAAAGCTCCTGGAATACGGGCTCGTAGGCAGCGAGGCAGGGGAAGTTGCGGTTGGGGTCGGAGCTGCGAAGCTTGGTGGCGGCCCGGTCGTAGGCGACGGCGGCGGACCACTCCGACTTGAACGTGCCCAGCCAGATGCGCTGGTGGTTGGCGTAGATCTGCGCGCCCCATTTGCCATTCTGCTGCAGCACCACGCCTTTGAACCGGGTGGGAGGCGGTGACTCTGGCCTGCAGCCCCTGGGAAGAGGGTAGAGGAAGGTGGGGTTGCCAGAGAAGGAGCTCTCTCGGATTCCGACCATCAGATTGGTCACCATGGCTCTGGACTCATCCTCCATATGATTCCTGTCATGGCCGAAAAGGCGAACTTTTTTTATTCAGGGCTTGCTTATTTCGTAAAACTTTACATTTAATTTCACTTTATAGTATTTTTGGGTTATTTATTTGAGTTTCCAACGGCATAAATAGGATTACATTGGCTGATATGACACTAATTTTTTATTGTAATTTACAGTTCATAATATCCCCTGGAAACAAAAACTAGAGAAAAAATGGGTTGAAATTACAATAAATTAACAAAATATGCTGTTTGATTTTAGAGTGCTCAAACAAAATACTCCATGCTTTAAAATCAGAAAATACACTGAATTTAAAAATTACATCAAAATAAACAACACCTTAGATATTTTTAACCAAAATACAAAGCTCATTGGAACCATACATTAACACAAATTCCGTTGAGATGATGACTTTCATGCCCAATAACATAAGATCAATACTCAGGAAACAGTGTATAAGAATGTTAAGTTTTATAGTACTCAATATTAATATACGTCCACATCAAAGATAATTTGCACCCAAAGATATGTTGAAGATCTCTTTAATTAGCAAAATATAGTCCAATTTTACTTTGTATATATCAACCACGTCAGATTAATTTTTACACTAATATTTATCATCTTAAAATCACTCATTCTCACGGATCAAGGTTACGTTTGTAGCCCAAAAGTATATTAAAATTGTCTTGGTGATGTTAAGCTGACCAGAACGTACTCCGAGGCCCAGTCTGTGCCAATAGGAAACCCGTTTTCAAGGGTCTCATGAGATCCAAGAATAAACACCAATGTTATTATCATACTTAACAAAGAGAAAGGATTTTAAAGAAATAAATATCCCTTTCAGATCACTGAAACATTATGACGTATAATGGACTAAAGGAGAATCTTGTAAATGATTGAGAAAATCTCTATTAAACATAACTCTTTCCTATTAGTAAAATGGGCGGACAAGGAACTTGATCAATATTCTCATTGATGGTGACATATGTATGGAGTGGGGTTTCTCCCAATAATCGGCATGGGGAGAAAAGACGTAAAAAATATTTATCCCTACGTCACTTCCGATTTTCTTGTGTGGTTTCCTCTTCGCTTAATATCAAGTTTCAAGGGCAGACAGCGAGAGAAAACCCACCCACCGATCACCGTGAAGAGCGTCCATAGATTAATATTATTTATCTTTGTGGGTTCAAATGGAACTTGACTTGGTGCAAGTCAAATGTGTGGTGTGTCGTTCACAGGCGCAAGCCTGTGTGCATGCGTGAGAGCGTGCATGGGCATATGTGGGCGTGCGATAGACAGAGATTCTCTCTCTCTCTCTCTCACACACACACACACACACACACACACACACACACACACACACACACACGCACGCACAGAGAAACATGGGACGAAGAACTATGCAGGACCAGGTAACCAATCGATTTGAGACTATACTTGACAAATATGACATAGCACATTAATATTGCAAACATTAGATGGACGTGGAAATCAGAAGACTTCGATCGTCATACGATATCACAACAGCATCTCAGGTAAATGCCACCGGAAAGAAAGTATATATGCTCAGATGCCAATAGACAAAAAGATCCTAACTTCCGAACCCAGTAAGAAAGGAGGCAGGGACACAGGCGGGGGGGAGATACGAAAAGCTTACAATGATATCCTGAAGAACAGGGTTGGTGGTGACGGCGGTCCACAACACAAAAGGCTGCTCTGCGCGCCGCGCCCACAGCCGGAAACGACGGAACCCTGCCGGCGTTAGGCAGAAAGAGAGGAGGAGGAGAGCAGGGCTCGAATGAGCCGCACAGGTGCCGGGGTTAAAGGATGAGCGCGACGAGAAGGGAATATAAGAGCAGGGAAAATAGATAGCTAGAGGTCCAGGACGAGGGTGAAGAGAAGGAAATCTAAGAGCAGTGAAAATAGATAGAACGAAACCTTCTTTGTTTAGGCGAGGGTGAGCAGGAAGGCAGTATCCAGGCAGGGGCAGTACCTGCCTTCTATCTTTAGAGAGAGAGAGAGGGGGGGGGGAGCAGAGACTGCGTGCGTATGAAGGGTGGAGATGAGGTAACACTGCACTGGGGGGTGCTGGCAGGGGCCTAAATATGGGAAATTGAGGTTCTCCA
The DNA here is from genome assembly GCA_022559845.1 of Amorphophallus konjac. Classification (NCBI taxonomy): domain Eukaryota; kingdom Viridiplantae; phylum Streptophyta; class Magnoliopsida; order Alismatales; family Araceae; genus Amorphophallus; species Amorphophallus konjac. Next base: position 414,658,765 of record CM040122.1, on the reverse strand, counting down.
GAGGGTGTAGAACTGCAAATATCTGCTGGGAAAATTTTGTTTCCTGTTGTCGTTTCATGTCCATGCATGACCACGATCTCCGAAATTGCCGTTCAGAGATGGGCTAGCGGGGATGATCCCCCCCCCCTCGATCATCCCTGGCTGCGGGTCTTTCTTTTATTTGAAGTAAGCTGTTGCTGATCATAAACTGGCCTCTGTTGGGTTCTAACTTCTAACGTGGGGCGTACTCTGCTGGGGGATGTTCCAATTGGCGACTTGTTGGAGTTTCCCCCTGCTGCCCTGTTAGTTTCCCCCGTAACACCTCCTTGGGAGGGAAATAGAGATTTCCTGAGCTGTGGCATATCGCATTTTGGTCAACGAAGAAATATGTATAGTCTTTACGTGCGTATGAAAAGAAATGGTTAGTAATGAAATAACCTTTGCATGAGTGACTCTGTTAAAATTTTGTTTACATGTAAATATCTCTTAAAATTATAATTGCATCGGTGTACCTCCCTGAGAGGAGAGAGAATGTCACACTGCCCTTATTGGCATTGGGCAAAGAGCACATGCATAAACTATGTTTTTACGAGGGCCCCGAGTGGGTTGAGTGGTAAATTAAGGATCATATCTCCTGGTAAGGGGGTAAGGAGATCCAGAGTTAGACTCCTGGCCGAGGGATCAGACAGTTTCTAATGAATGTGGATGGAAAAGGATAGTCATTGATCGATCGTTTGATCCTGTTTTGCGCAACATCTGCAGAGGGTAGATTAAAATTCGAGAGCAGCACATCGTCTCTCCATCGTATGGGAGTGGGATGGCATGAGCACGTACGCCAACTTGCGCAAGATCTAACCTAGAAAGTGCAGCATTTTTAAACTCCATCTTGGGGAACAACATAACCCATCTATAGCTTTTGGTAAATATATAGTTGATGATGGTTTTGTGGTTCATATGCAACTTGGATGATTATTTAAATCAGTACCCTGCTGGATTTGGCTTCTTCCATGAACAATATGGTCTGCACTGCGGAAGCTAAAGATATCTCCTAGTGATAACTGAGTCCATGGTGGTGAATAATTCGTACCAGAGTTATTCGTCATGAATTGGATGGGACTAGTTGTGCCCCAATCATCTATATATCTGTTGTCTATGGCTTTGAACTGGAAGACTTATCAAGAAGATCAGGTATCTCTTCAATTTGAGTAGTCATTCACCAGAGATCGAGCATATATATATATATATATAAAGCATGTTCCATAGAGGCAAAATTACAGAAAGTGAGAGACCAGCAATACACAAAGGAGATGGCCGTTTTCCCCTTCTAGCTAGCTAGCCTAGCTTGGACAGGACATCATCCAGGGCGGACTTGGTCTCCGCATAGTACTTCTCCGCCTGCGGGGTGCTCTTGATCTTGGCAGCATGATCCAGCTGATCACAAAAAAGAAGAAAAACCAACAGCGACAAAGACATGTTAGAACAACAACTATGAAGTGAAACCATATGCTCTTTATCGAGACTACGTATTTGAGAAGAATTTAGGGTTGCACCCACATCGCCGATCTTGGCGAAGAGAGTGCCGGTGAGCTGCTTGAGGGCTTTCTTCTCTTCCTTAGGTTTGGCGGCTATGACGGTGTTGAGGTCGTAGCGGAGGTACTCGGCCTTGAGGCGGAGGTCATTCTGGACGTAGGGCCATGCCTTCTTGTCGATCAAGGACTTCACCCCAAGGATGTCCTTGGCGGACTCCTTGGCCCTCTGGGCAGCTTCTGTGGGAGGCAGCGGCTGGATGAAGAAGCGGTCCTTGAGGGGCAGATCCAGGTCCCTTGCCTGGTCGGAGTTGAGAGTTCCAGCTGATGCAAGAGGAAAACATCACACACGAGAAGAGATGGAGATGCCTGATACGTGTTTGCCTGGTTGTTTCAGTTGAAATGTGTAGGTAGAAGCTGTGTTCTACTAGTTGGTTTATGCCTTGCGGTGTTCTCTGCTAAGTGAAATAGTATTGTACTGTAAAATTGACGTTTGATTTGTCATGAATTCGCAGTTTCATGACAAATTGTCAAATGTTTAGTTTAAAGAACAGATAGAAAGAGAGAAGAGAGAGAGAGATGGACTTTTTAGATTCCGCTGCAGCGTATAGAAAAATTGTTAAATTTCCTGTGAGCAGGGAGTACGTAGAGAGAGGGTTGGTGGTGGTCATGGGAACTTACGGAGTCCGCCGGAAGGCGGGGGAGGTGGGCCCACCTTGATGGATTTCGCCACCGCGAGAACGGCCTTAGTGAAGGAGCCACCGGCCAGTCCCGCCGCCAGGATCCCCAGCACGGCTCTGCGGCCGCTCTGCGCCGCGCCGGCCGTCTCGGCCTCCGGCAGCGAGGCCCTGATCCCGGGGACGACCTGTCTCGCCGGGGCGCCGCGACCGCCGTTGAGCCGGGTGGAGCCGCCGAGCTGGAGGCTGCCCTCGAGCACCGCCTGGGAGGAGCCGCGTAAGCCCGCCATGGAAGCCATAGCCTGTGCCATCTCGCTTCTTCGCCACCCTCTCCGAGCCGCCTGCTTCTCTCCGAGCTGCCTCTCTCTCTCTCTCTCTTCCGACGGGCCTTTCTGCAGAAGAAAAAAACGCGCGGGGATTTATCCGGAAATTTGTGTTTCGGGAGGGCGAACCGTGAGGCAGCGGGGAGCGGCCCCACTTATCCGCCCGATCCCCCTCTGGATAAGTCGAGAGCCACCGTGCGTCCCCCACGTGTCCCATCGCGTGGTATGCGTTGCGTTAGCAAGATTGGGTTCTGTGTCTTCCAATAGAAAAGTGACGCGTGGAATGTCTGATGGAAGTTTCTTTGCCCGATGGCTTGGTGGGTTTTGTGGAAGTCCCTCGTCAGAGATGGCGAAGGCTTGTAGCCTTGCGAGGCGATCCTGTTCTGGCATAAGAAAATTAGGATGGAACTTAATAGGGTGTTTGGTTATTTTTTTTTATCTCTTTTTCTTTCGAATTTAAAAAAAGAGAGTAAGAGATCTTTTAATCGTGTTTGGTGTTCCTCTCTTAAATTTTAGGGAGAAAATCTCGCCTATGTAAATCTTCCTATAAAAAAACAAGTCTATACCAATATTTTTTTTAAAACACCAACCACTTCTCGTGACTCCCCCTCTCCCACGTCGACCCCCCCTCCCCTCCCCGGCGGCCCCTGCGGCCCCCCTTCCCCGCGGCCGGCGACCCCCTCCCCTCCCCTGCGGCCCACCTCCCCCTTCCCCAGCGCAGCCCCCCTCCCCCCTGCGGCCCTCCCCGCGGCTGCCGGCCGGCCCCCCTCCCCCCTGCGGCCCCTCCCCTCCCCAGCGGCCCCCCTCCCCGCGGCCGGCGACCCCTCCCCTCCGCAGCCCCCTGCGCAGAGCCGCCCCCCTCCTCCCTGCGGCCCCTCCTGTAATGCCCCGGATTTTTCGGATCCTTTTTCGTGGGTCCCGGATCTGGTTTCTCAGAGTGTCTGACTCCGTTGTGTCCGAAATTTCGTTCCGGACATCTTTTGTGTTCGGATCGGCGCGATCCGGAGTCGTTTCGGAGGCCCGGAGGCGTTCCGTGACTTTTTTCGCGTGTGTTTTTCGATTCCCGGTGTGAGTTTCGGCTTTCCCTTCGGAACCTCGTTGCGGGTGAACCGGGCCGTTCACCTGGGCGCGAGTGGTACCGTTGCGATCGGTGCGCTCCTAGGATCGCGAGGGTGTGATTTTCTATTTTTCTGGATTTTTCCGAATTTCTGGATTTTCTTATATATAACTCTTCCCTCTCTCTCCCCTCTCATTTCTCTCTTCTCTCCCTCTCTCTTCTCACGCTCTCTCCTCTCTCCCTCTCTCTCTCCGGCGGCCGACGGGGCGGAGTACGGGCGAGGTGGGGACGGCGCGGGCGAGGCACGGGAGAGGATGGATGAGGATCGAGGCGGTGGAGGTGCGTGGAAGCTCGGCCGTGAGTTCGTGGAACGGCGAGGCTTCAACGGCGTTTTCTTCGTGGATCGGTGTCCACGGTGCGCGAAATCTTCGGTGGAGGTAGGGTGATGGAACCTCAGCCCGTGTACTCCCTTTCCCGCAAGTTTCGTAGGCCGTGGTGAGCCGAGCGGGCTAAACGGTGCGTTTTGGGGAGAATGTGTGTTTTTGGGGTGTGAGCCGGATCTCCCGTTTTATGGTGTTTTTGGGCGATCCAGGGGTTTAGATGCATGCCTAGGGGCTTGGGGAAGGTTTCCCCTTTTGTTTCCCCTTCACCTGGGGGTGAACGGGGCGTGGCATGGTTTTTCCCGCGGTTTCTACTATTTCCGGGCGCGGACTGAGAACGCGCTATACTCCAGTAGCGCGTTCTTGAAGGTCGCGCTGCCCCGATAGGGCGCGTTCATCGGAGAAGATAAACAGTAAGGCGGTTCGGGTCGCGCCTTACGGCCCCAGCACGTTCTGGTTGTCGCGCTATAGGATCATAGCGCGACCTGGCCTGGTCGCACTATGGTCATGTAGCGCGTTCGTGTTGAACGCGCTAGGCACGTATAACGCGTTCTGGCTGAACGCGCTATGCACGTGTAGCGCGTTCTTGGAGGGACCAGTCGGGCTGCCCGGGGCGGGCGGTCTGCGGCTGATCGTGCTCCTCGCGGGCCGTGTGTGCCTTGGACACCTAGTGGAGTTCCGTGACCGTGTTTTGGGGTGTCTGGAGGTTCTGCTTACCTCGTTTTACGTACCCGTGAGCTTAAGGGTCCGGGTGACCTTTAGCGTTCCGTTCGCATTGTGTTGGTCTCCGGTCGACCCGGGTGGGACCCAGTGGTCGACCTACGGCCTTGTGAGTATCTCGGACACCCCATGGGTTCTGTGTCTGTGTTTTTGGGGTGTCAGGAGGGACCGTGTTGCCTCGATTAGCGTGCCCGTAGGTGTGGTGGGTACGGGTGACCCCACGTGTTCCGGGCTCTTGTGTTACGCTTGATTGAGTCACCGTGTGTCGGTGTGTGTGCGGTGGGGTCTCCCCCGCATATCGTGGGTTCCCTTGGAAGGCGATTCCCGTGTGGGCCATGTGTTTGGCCTTGGACTGTGAGTCCAGTTGTCCGGCTTGGGGCTGGAGGTTTCCCGTTTACTACAAGATGGGAAATCGTCGTGGTGGCTTGTGTGCTGCCCTGGGAATCGTGCTTCTGTGTTTTCCGTGTGGCCCGTGTGGGTGGCCTTGGTCCCTTGCGTTCCCTTCCCGAGGGAGTGGTCCTGGCAACTCGTGAGTTATCTCGGTACGTGTGCTACCGTGGTTTTAGACCTAGAGATTGGACTAGATTGACGGCCTTGTGCTGTTGCGTGCAACGGTCTTGACCCCGAGTCTTGTGACTCAATGACCGTTGGCTGTAGTGTGTCTAGAGGATTGTCCAGAGTCCAGTGGCTTAGTGCCACTCGAGTTTTCTCGACTCTCGCGCACGGTGCGTGCGTGGCCGTGGACTGCGAGTCCTGTTTCTTCTCCGACTGTGGTCACCGTGCGACGGGGCCGGTACGTGGGGTGGTCCCCGTACGTCGTCGGATTCGGACGTTATTTTCCGTTGACTAGAGAGTCTACTCCTTCAGTGACCATCCACTAGTCGTAGCCTACTAGTACGCGTGTGCTAGTCGCACCAGGGAGTGGTGTACGGGCCGATCTTTAGAGACGATTTGTGGATCGGTTGCCGTTGGGCCCCACGTCTTGTAGCCAGAGTCCGGCTGAGGGGAAAACCGGTCAGAGGGCCAGACCATGGACGCAAGGTCTGTGTGTGCACACGTGGTTGGGGGCGGTTGGACCCACGTCGACGGGCGTGACCCCAGCTAGTCACTTGTTGTGGTTACTTGTACGGTGTTCGCGCCTCGGGTAGGACCTACCACGTCAGGCGGTTCACCTGCGGTGCGGTGTAAGACGTCAGGGGACGCTACCGGCTGTGCTTCTAGTGGGTGGTACTCCTGTCGAGTACGGAGTGACAGACTGTCAGTCTCTGTGTCTTTGACCTTCGGGTTTTTGGTCGTGTTGACCGGTGAGTTCGGTTGTTTCACCTTGGCGCGTGTGTCGGTTCTTGCGCCATGAGATTAGTGCTAGTGGCTTTACCGAGGTTGGGTCTTGTCGTGCGGTACCCGCGATCGGGTGGTCGGGGTTGCACCTTGGACAGCGTGTCCAGGTCAGCTGTGTCCGGGGGACAGGCCTCTACGGCGTGGTTGCCGTGTGTTCTTACTTCGGTAGGTGGTACTAGTGTGGTTCGGTAGCTTCGACTGTGTGATCGAGGTCTGCCTTCTGGCAGTAGGAGTAGCTATAGTGCCGAGTTTTGACCGGCCACCGGTTTGCTGTTCCTGCTGTAGTTGTAGCTTCCTTTCCGCTACCGCCGTTGTTTCTGGTTGGGGTTCCGCGGGATCCCTGCTGAGTCTCTGTTTTGGAGACTCATTCCCTGCTTTTCAGGTGTGGCGGTTCTTCCTCGAGGTTCGAGGGTGCGGGGCGGAGGTTCTCTGTTGCCAGCTTGCCGGGCCGAGTGTTCACTTGGCATGTGGTACGTTTTACTACTTTAGACTGTACTTTCTGTTGGACTGGACTCTGTTGTAGTTGTTTATTTATTTCTGTTAATTGTTGTATTGTCCTGCTTTATTTCCTATTTCCTTGTGTCTCCACACTCCTTTTAGCCCTTCCGAGCCCTCCCGGCTCGTGGGCGGCGGTGCGAGTCTCGGGTTATCGGGCCTTCCCGGTAATCGGATTCTCGGGTCGTTACACCTCCCCTCCCCGGCGGCCCCTGCGGCCCCCCCTTCCCCGCTGCCGGCGACCCCCTCCCCCTCTCCTACCCTCCCCCGCGGCCCCCCTCCCCCGCCCCCTGCGCAGCCCCCCTCCCCTCTGCGGCCCCCTCCCCCGCGGCTGCCGGCCGGCCCCCCTCCTCCCTGCGGCCCCTCCCCTCCCCGGCGGCCCCTGCGGCCCCCCTTCCCCGCGGCCTGCTACCCCCTCCCCCTTTCCTGCGGCCCTCCCCCGCGGCCCCCCGCCCCCTGCGCAGCCCCCCTGCCCTCCCCCGCGACTGCCGGCCGGCCCCCCTCCTCCCTACGGCCCCGGCCCCCTCCCTCCCCACCCCCCCCCCCCCCCCGCGGATCCCCTCCCCCAGCAGCACGTGTTCGTGGCGTCGCAGGCGGGCCGCCGCCTTCCCTCTTGCACTGGCCGGCCCTGTCGTCCGTCTCTCACGCCGTCGTCGTAGTCCGCGAGCAGGTCCTCCGCCGTTGCTGTATGCATGGTCCCGGCACGGCTCCCCTCCCAATGCTCTCGATGCAGCAAGCCAAACATATCTATATATTTTTTTAAATTTATGTTAACTTTGCCAAACCGATGGCAAATGATTTAAGTCACTTTTAAAATTTGAGTCAAAAATGGATGTGGATTAATTTTTTAGAGAGAAATAACTTTAAAAAAAAATGTTCCCAAACACCCTATAAGGCCCATTCGATTGGAACCATTTTGTTATTGGGGGTGTGTGTGGATTCATGATCTGATTAAATGTGGTTGGAATTAGGGCTATCGAAGTGGGTTGAGGAGCAAATATCTGACTTGTTCATACCCAATAACTCTTGAGTTCGAACATACCCACATATATAAATTAAGAGATCCGTTAACATATCTTCTCTCGAACTTGTGATGTCTCTGAGCCATTTGCCAACTTTGTAATAACAGCAAAAGATTAGCTCCCATGCCTCTTTCGAATTCAATCTGTATACGCTGAATAGATTAGTATAACTTAGTGCTAACCCATTAATTTTCCATCTACTCGGTTCGCCCAAACGCATCTCAAACGACCAACATTGACCTAACCCATGGTTGAAGTTAGATCAAGGTGAGGTAAGTTCTTTTGGGTGATTTAAGTTTTTCAGTAAACTCCGTCGACTAATAAGCTAACTCAAATCGGTGGGCGATTGAGAAGGTGATGTAAATCCCACTCCGTCTGTTCGTTTATTAGAATCAACGAGAAGGTCCAATTGCACTTGGCTTAATTACTTTACATGTAATATATAGTTCATAATTGGCAGAACCGAGGCCGTCAATGGGATGCCTCTCAGATATAATACAATGAGTGGAAAAATCCAATAATGAGTACAAAGGTGAGCTTGTGCACGTAGATCAAATTAGATTAGTTGCAAACGTTCCAACTCCACATCCTAAATTTCACATATACTGTTCTCTCTTGTTTATATAACCTTAAACACCGTCTTAATTCTCTACTGTTTCAAAATTGCCACCTTAATTAGTATTCGTCTCCAAATGTGATCTATATATAATATTCGTTTTGAAGGTGAAAATATGATTTCCTTCATAGATGATAGGTCACTGGTTGCCATTCTATATAGAAGCCAACCAAAATGAGGACTTCTTCGCTTTAGTTGGTAGCTCGACTCTCGTTCCCATGGAGTCACTCTATGAAACCCATTTACTATACAGCCGATTTGAAATGAAGTCCACACGGATTCTCTTCACTTAATTAAGGGGTCATGATTAAAAGGAGAAAGCTCGTCATTTACCATGTACATTGTCTTAAGTGACCTTCATTAGGTGAAGTAAATGACAGGTGACGACAATGAAATTTAAAAAAATATATATAGTTGTGAGGAGTTTCTGATTAGATGGCATCTAATGAACATGATATTGATATCTTTTCTTTGTTAATGATATCTTTGAATTAACCCATTGAATACCCGATGCTTTGATATATACTAGTAAGCCTAAGAGGTCAAAAGTTAAATATAAACTACAAAACTGTGCAGAAATTAGAATTTAGGAAGAGAGATAGAATGAGCGAACACATAAGAAGGCACAAAAATTTTGTAATAGTTTGGGAATAGTCCACCTCGCAGTAAAAAGAGATTATGGGAGAGGCATTGGCTGGTATGGTTGTTGAAAATTAATTATTACTAGTTGAAACAAGAAGCCAAAAGTAGTTCTGAGTAAAAACATGAGAAATTTATCTGTGAACCTCTGAAAAGTACTTGAATTATAACTATACCCCCACCTTTATGAAATTTACTCGTAAACCATCAAAAACTCGAATAACTTCTCGTTACGCCGCCACCATCAATCACTGTTCATGGTGGTTAATCCCAAATGAATTAACAGGGGTAAAATGACTAATCTAACCTTAGTCAACTCTCTCTCTCTCTCAAACTAAACCCTAGTCAAAATACACACTCTCTCCTCTCTCTCCTCATCTCTCTCCCTCTCTACTCTTTTTCTAGCTCATTGTTCCCGGCCGCATGGGGCATCCAAAGAAGGTGGGGTGAAGCTTGGTGACTGATGAGATGATGCTTGGCATTCTCTTTCCGACACCGGCCTTCTCTGGCGCTAGCCAGACAGAGCGAGAGAGAGAGGGAGGAGAAAGCGAGAAAGGGTAGATAGTCCTCTCCGACATTGAGAGGAGAGAGAGGGCGCACGGATGCACAAAGAGAGGGGGTGTAGAGCCCTCTTTGGCGCCGGCATGACAGAGTGAGAGAGAAAGGGGGAGAGAGCTAGAGAGGCAAATGGTCTTTTTTGGCACCGAAGAGAGAGAGAGATTGGGGAGAGCGAGAGAGAGTGAGGGAATAACGGCCTTCTCTAATGCCAGCCAGATAGAGTGAGAGAGAGAGGGGGGAGGAGAGAGCGAGAAAAGGTAGGCAGTCCTCTTCGGCATCGAGGAGAGAGAGAGAGTGGGGAGAAAGAGGGATAGGGGCGCAAAACTCTCTCTAGCACCAACCGGTAGATGGTCTTTTCTAGCACCGTGGGGGGAGAGAGAGAGGGTGCAACAATCTTCTCTAGCACAGATCGGATAGAGGGAGGGAGAGAGGGAGGAGAGAGCGAGAAAGGACAGGCGATCCTCTCTGTCATTGAGGAGAGAGAATGCAGACAGAGAGAGAGGGGCACGAAGGGGTGAGAGAGTGGAACTCTTACCGACTGGGAACAAGTTCTGGATTTTTATCTTTTTTAAATTGTGAAATAGATAGTAGCGCCGAGTAGGAGCGACTTCAAATGGAAGTCACTCCCACTTGGAGCGACTTTTATATCTCTCAATCTCACTCTCTCTTTCTCTCCCATCCATTCTGTCTACGCCGACACGGGAGGGGGAGACCCCCTCCAACGCCCCCCTTTCCTTGCGTGCTGTAACGACCCGAGAATCCGATTACCGGGAGAGACCCAATAACCCGAGACTCGAATTGCCGCCCACGAGCCGGAAGGGCTCAGAAGAGCTAAAAGGAGTGTGGAGGCACAAAGAAATAAGAAATAAAGCAAGACAGCTCAACAAATAACAGAAATAAATAAACAACTACAGCTACAACAGAGTCCAGTCCAACAGAAAGTACAGTCTAAAGCAGTAAAGCGTATCACATGCCGAGTGAACACTCGGCCCGGCAAGCTGGCAACTGAGAACTCTGGAACAGTACCCTCGAACCTCGAGGAAGAACCGCTACACCTGAAAAGCAGGGAATGAGTCTCCAATACAGAGACTCAACAGGGATCCCGCGGAACCCCACCTGGAAATAACCGCGGTAGCGGAAAGGAAAGCTACAAGAGCAACCGTAACAGCAGGAACAGTAAACTCGGTGGCCGGTCGAAACTCGGCACTACAACTACTCCTACTGTACCCGAAAGCACACCCCGATCTCGCAGTCGAGGCTACCGAACCACACTAGTATCACCTACCGAAGTAAAAACAAACGGCAACTGCGCCGTAGAGGCCTGTCTCCCAGGACACGGCCAACCTGGACACGCTGTCCAAGGAGCCACCCCGACCACCTGGTCACGAGTACCGCACAGCAAGACGCAACCTCGGTAAAGCTACTAGCACTAGTCTCACGGCACGAGAATCGACACACCCGCCACGGCGAGACAACCGAAACTCAACGGTCAACACGACCAAGACCCGAAGGTCAAAGTCACAGAGACTGACAGTCTGTCACTCCCGACTCGACAGGAGTACCTCCCACTAGAAGCACAGTCCATAGCGTCCCCTGACGTCTTATACCGCACCGCAGGTGAACTACCTGACGTGGTAGCTCTTACCAAAGGCACGAACACCGCACAAGTAACCACAAACGAGTGATTACCTGGGGTCAGGCTCGTCAGCGTGGGTCCAACCGCCCCCAACCATGTGTGGACACAGACCGTGTGTCCCTGGTCTGGCCCTCTGACCGGTTTTCCCCTCAGTCGGACTCTGGCTGCAAGACGTGGGGCCCGACGGAAACTGCTCCACAAACCGTCTCTAAGGGTAGCCTCTCCACCACTCCCCGGTGGGACCACACGCGTGTAAGCAGGCTACGACTAGTGGGGAGTCACTGAGAGTATAGACTCTCAAGTCAACGGAAAATAGCATCCAAACCCGACGAAGTACGGGGACCGACCCACGTACCAACACCGTCGCATGGTGACCACTGTCGGAAAAGAAACGAGACTCACAGTCCACGGCCGCGCACACACCCTGCGCGAGAGTCGAGAAAACTCAAGTGACGCCAAGCCACTGGAGTCTGGACAGTCCTCTAGACGCACTACACCCAACGGTCCTTGAGTCACAAGACTCGGGGTCAAGACCGTTGTACGCAACAGCACAAGGCCGTCAATCTAGTCCAATCTCTAGGTCTAAAATCACGGTAGCACGAATACTGAGGTAGCTCACAAGCCGCCGAGACCATTCCCTCAGAAAGGGAACTGAGAAGCCTTCCAGCCCTAGGAAGGGCAACTGGACTCACAGTCCAAGGCCACACACACGGCCCACGCGGAAAGCACAGAAGCACGATTCCCAAGGCAGCGCCCAAGCCGCCACGCCGATAACTGGACTCGCAGTCCAAGGCCAAACACATGGCCCACTCGAAAATCATCTTCCTGGAAAACTCACGACATGCGGGGGAACCCCACCGCACACACATCGATACACGATGACTCGATCGAGCGTAACACGAACGCCCGGAACACGTGGGGTCACCCGGACACACTACACCTACGGGCATGCTAATCGAGGTACCACGGTCATCCCGACACCCTAGAAACACGGACACAGAACCCATGGGGTGTCCGGGACACTCACGATGTGGCGACCCAGATCCCTGATACCATGTATACCCGGTAGGACTACCGAATACACGTGATACCACTTGGAACCCGCGAGGCCTCCCAAGAGCGGTAAAGCTCCGAAGGGAAAAAGGACTGTCATGTAGTACATTGAACTGACAGATATAGCAGCAAGTAATTAAATTTCATTAGATCGGTTTGCTAAAGTAGCAGAAATAAAATTACATTTTAATTAACATATTTTAAACAATTAAATACCCAGAGTCAAGTCCAAAGAAAAGACATCAAGTCTAGCAGTACAGTCGACAGAAAGAAAAGACGTACCGGGAAGTCGGGGGAAGCCCGATGGAGCTACCAGCTGGCAGTTACGACTCGAACTTCAGGATCCACGGAAGCAGAACGAACACATCATCCCACCTGAAAAGCAGGGGTGAGCCTCGTGTCACTGGCTCAGTAGGGGTCACGCGGATCCCCACTGAAAAACACGCAGTAACACGGAACAACAGGAACACCAGCAAGAAACAACGCTAGAAAGCTGTAAAAGAAAGGGAAGCAGGAGTAGGGAATAGGTAAGGACGAGGGGAATAACCCGAACAGGAAAGCAGGCCTAGAAAGGGAAAGAGGAGCAGGGAGCAGCAAGAAAAAAGGGAAAACCAAACAAAACACCCCAACCTACACCTACAACATGCATGCAAAAGAAAGTCTAGAAAAGACCTAGACATGCACAGACAACACGACCGGAGTGTCGTGCACAGGACAGGACACAGACCTCGAGTACAGTCACGGAAAGGCCAACCCGGACAGGTCATGACAAACCCCACAAGTGTCTCGACTACCGACCGACGCGACGAAGGCGAACATGGCCGAGTCGCAGACCCACACGGAACCACAGATACAAGTACTAGTCAGGGTCACGCCCGTCGGCGTCAGTCCTCCGCCCCTGACCACGTGTGCACACACTGGCTCCTGCCTAGAGCCAGGCCTCTAGCTAGTTTACTCCCCCCCGTAGGACGCTACGGTAACCGCAGGAACCAACGAAAACTAGCTTACAAACCGTATATCGGGGTCACCTTTCGACTGCTGGACGTCTAGGGCGACGAGAAGAAGAAGCTCGAAAAGCGGCGCTGAAGTACAGACAGTCGAACATGCACTGTCACCCGTACCTCAAACACCGAGGGCAGCACAAGAAACTGCCGACAGACTCGGAAACGTAGTCTTAGCCTTCATACGAACATCAACCGACGTCCACGGGGAAAACGGCCAGACCACGGGAGCAACAGACATCACCCTAACATAGACAGACACACACACAGACACGCCACAAACCTACCTCTAACAGCCCCTAACATCACCTAGACGGCCCAACACAGAACAAAACAAACCAACGGCCATCACGGCCACAAGGACTGTAACGGCCTAGCACAGGCGCGTTACACCGCTCTGACATGCCAGGACAGGGGTGTCAGGGCCAACAGGCTCAAACCCAAAACGCGAGCCACGTAACGGTCCAGGGTGGACGCGTTACAGCAGCCTAACGCGCGAGCGCAGACGCGTTACGCCCACCTAACGCGTGAGGACAGGCGCATTACGCCAACCGACCCAAAATAGCAAAACAGGGTGTAACGGCCTGTGGCAGGCGCGTTACACAGCCTAACGCACCAGGGCAGGCGCGTCAGGGGAACCGACTCACCCAAAATGCTAGACGACAAAACAGACGTGACGCATCACCCCGGACGCGTCAGAGAGCTGTGACGCGCCTCCCCTGGGCCGTCACACTCCCAAAGCCACGAAGAACTAAAAACGCCCAGACGCTGTGACGGTCTGTCGTAGGGCCGGCAGAGACATGTGACGGTCTCTGAAACGACCGCTACACCGGTCACGGCGGGAAAACAGTGGAAACGCCAAATCGGGCCGTTCCATGCCCCATTCACGCCGAAGCGCAGGGGAAACATATCTAGACGATGAAAAACAACTCTAGGAGGCTCAAAAGCCCACATGCAAGCCCTAAAACGAGAGATCGGGGCGATTTCTTCAAATCGACCCAAAGTGGGTCACCGAGGTTCCCGGACTCCTACCGGCCTCGAATGACAACCGATCGACACGAAACCTGCGTGAATGGGATCCAGACATCCCAACGGTCAGTTTGACACTAACCACATCACAAATGGTTGCCGTTTTTCGGCGAACCCTGAAAACCCCAAAAATAACGGTTTTCACTAAACCGGCCCGATCTCCCCCGATCGAGCACCAAACAATGCACAGAAGCAGGGAAAACGTGCAGAACGAAGTGGTGGTCCATCTCCCTACCTCCACCGAAGAAACCGTGTCCCGAAGGGACTAATCCATGCCGAAAACCACCGAACCACGAACGACACCCACTCGGAATCCACCGAGGGATCGCGCCCACCACGCTCCATTTGCTGCTCCTTCCCATGAACAGATCACTCGAGCACGTCCACGCCTCAGCCAGCTCCGCAACGGTGTGCGCCCCGCGCCGAACGGACCAGAGATGGGAGAGAACGGAGTGAGATAGCGTGAAGTTGAAAATGAGCAGGAGAGATAGTGGAATTGAATTTATAGAATGAAATTAGGAAATTTTCCTAATTTTCGAAAAATCTGATTTTTGGCCCTATCTCAGAAAAATACACAAAAATAGTCGAAACGACCGGCTGGAAGAGCACATCATCGCTGTAGCATCCGCGAGTCGATGAATTGAGAAATAAACTCACCGCAGGGTTCCGTAACTAGTACGAGAGAAAAACTCACACAGATCGTAAAACTCAACTTGGGAGCTACAAAAGCGAACCGAAACTCACCGAGAAGGATCCGAAAGACCCAATAAAGATCCAACAAAGATCCGGGACATTACACACGAGGCCGAAGGTTGACCATTGGATCACAACCGGGTCGACCGGAGACCAATTCCACGAGAACGGAACATGTTACACAGTCACGGTCACCTGGTGACCGCGACTACACAGTCACGGTCACCCTATGACCGCGACTATCGAGACGCAAAAACGATGATAATGGTCACCTGAGGACCGCGACTCGATAGTCACGGTCGCTTGAAGACCGCGACTAGCCTAAAGCGGTCTGTCGCAAGACCGCGACTCTTGCCGACTCCCTCGACCAGGTAAACGCTGTTCTCCTAAGACCGAGACCAATGAACGCGGATACTGGTAGACCGCGATCATTTTGGAAAATCGAGAACGGCAAAAAAATACCCAAAAATCCGATCCACGCCCCGATCACCCCCGGGTGATGGGAAAACAAAGGGGAATCCATCCCCAAGCCCCAAGGCATGCATCTAAACCCCTGGATCGACCTAAAAGGCCGTAAAACGGGAGATCCGACTCACTCCCCAAAAACATGCATTTTTCCCATATCGTCCCGATTAGCCCGCTCGACTCACCACGGCCTACAAAACTCGCGGGAAAGGAAGTGCACGAGCTGGGGGTCTATCTCCCTACCTCCACCGAAGAAACAACGCACTGTGGACGCCGATCCATGAAGAAAACGCCGTTGAAGCCTCGCCGTTCCACGAACCCACGGCCGAGCTTCACCGCGCCTCCACCGCCTCGATCCACACCCATCCTCGCCCGTGCCTCACCCGCGCCGTCCCCACCTCGCCCAAGCTCCACCCCGTCGGCCGCCGGAGAGAGAGGGAGAGAGGAGAGAGCGTGAGAAGAGAGAGGGAGAGAAGAGAGAAATGAGAGGGGAGAGAGAGAAAAGGGTTATATATAGGAAAATTCAAAAATTCTAGAAAATATCAAAAATTAGGAAAATCTCGTTTCCGCGATCCTCGGAACGCATTGATCGCAACGGTACCACACTCGCCTAAGTGAACGGCCCGGTTCACCCGCAACGAGGTTCCGAATGAATTACCGAAACACACACCGGGAATCGGAAAATATACGCGAAAAAGCCATGGAACGCTTCCGGACCTCCGAAACAACTCCGGATTGCGCCGATCTGAACACGAAAGATAGTCGAAACGAAATTTTGGACACAACGGAGTCAGACACTCCGAGAAACCAGATCCGGGACCCACGAACAAGGATCCAAAAAATCCGGGGCATCACAGCCCTCTCCCCTTAAAGGAATTTCGTCCTCGAAATTCAGGACCTAGCACGAAGTCACAAGGGAAGAACACCTCAATCAACTAACAACGCTGTCAGAGCCCCAGCACAGAAAGCCTCGATTCTCACGAAAACACCGATCCTGAGGGACACAGCCAGACTTACAATCACAAACAACACCTCGCTCAGCGCGCCGAGCACACCGGTCAACAGAGCAGGCATATACCAGAGGACACAGTCCGGCATCACTTCAGACACCACGAAAACCAATCAAGGCACCGCTGCCACCATCTCGCTCACCGAGGAAACACAACACTCGCACGAGAAATAGCTACCGGTCCATCCAATGGCCAGCAGACAAAACACACATCAGCTTCACGACCAGCTGACCGATCGTGCACCCTTCTCAAGGGAACAACCAGAACAGAGCCTCCACCAGCTCAAGCAGTCATCTCAGCAGACCGTAACCAGAACATCAGCTCAGCACCAAGAAACACCCCACACATGGCAAGCTGAAAGCCAGACATATCACTGTGCCAACTCTTGTCAGAAGACAAACTTCGACAAAGCCCAGATCCCATCTGGAAAGGCACATCATAGAAACGACCACCAAAAGGTCTCGTTGGCACACTGCTGTGGATTGCCGAGTAGGGATCCACTTAAAAGGGGAGAAAATGAAAACTCGATGTGACTAAAGGCTAATAAGGGGCATGAAACGTGCCAATAGAGAAAAGAGCATACGTAGGATGCTAAAGGGATGTGATCGCCAGAGGGGTTACCTCAATGAAAAGAAATGATCGCGTGTACCTTGTACGAGGCACGGAGACCGTGAATCGTCGAGAGCGGGAAATGGCGGGTTGCTTCTTCCTCCCCCTTCGACCGGCCGACGGAGAGGGCTTTCTTTAATTACCCTTGCAAAACAACGACAAACAAGTAACGAGTAGATCAGAAAGATGAAGGTGCAGTATTCAATTCTAACGATGCAAGTAATGAAATGATGGCAGGACACACACCTGGTTGGTGTTGTCTTTTAAAACCCCTCTCGGACACGAGTAGGAGGAAAATGCTTATGATGAATTGCGATTATGCCAACGTAAGAACGGGAAGAGACTCCCTCATAAAAAGGGGGGGGGTGAAAGATATGATATGATGAATGCAAGATAAATAGGAAAGAAGAGAGGAGAATGGCTTATTGGATGGTCGATGGCGAGGCCCGGCGGAGCTTCGGCAGCGCAAGGACGACGCGGGAGCGCGATGGGCGAAGGCGGCCTTCCTCCCGCGAGCACGGGCACCCAGTAATCCGGCAGAACTTCCCCCCCCCCCTACAAAACACCCGCGGGTTAGAAATAGAATTCGGTAGCCTATCGGCCCTCTTTTTTCGACCCTGAACTGAGGGGGGGTAACCCTCTATTTATAGAGTTCCGGAGGATGGAGGCGTCCAGGGGCCTGGACGCCTCCATCACTTGGATCTTTTTTAAACGACAATTTGATATGCTGACGGGTAGTCAGTGGCCAGGGCATCCATGACCTGGATGGTGGAGGCGTCCAGGGGCCTGGACGCCTCCATAACTTGGATTTTCTTCAAACGACAGACTGAGCAACGGTCAGGCAGTGGTCAGGGATGTCCGTGAGCAGGTTGATGGAGGCGTCCAGGGGCCTGGACGTCTCCATAACTTAGATTTTCTTCAAACGACAGACTGAGCAACGGTCAGTCGATGGCCGGTGGTCGCCCCTGAGCAGGTTGATGGAGCCGTCCAGGGGCCTGGACGCCTCCATAACTTGGATTTTCTTCAAACGACAGACTGAGCAACGGTCAGTCGATGGCCGGTGGTCGCCCGTGAGCAGGTTGATGGAGGCGTCCAGGGGCCTGGACGCCTCCATGATTTTTCAATTTTTCTATTATTTTTTATATATATGATTTTATGGAGGCGTCCAGTCTCCTGGACACCTCCAAGATTTTTCACGAAAAAATTCAGAAAAATGTAAAAAAAAATTCAGAAAAATAGGAAATCACCAGAGTAATTAAAAATGTGAAGGCCACCTTGGGGTATCATAGTGTAATATGAGATTTACTCAATATAATGTCAAGAACGGCGTGTCTACAGCTGCCCCGCCTTGGCGTCTGCTTTGCAAGGGAGTGACACGTAGTGGAATGGCATTGAAGTGAAGTGGAATGGAGTGAGAATGGACTGAAAAGTAGATGTCAATGTGTGATGAGACACGCTTTCAACATTATGATTTTTGGAATATTTTCAGAGTTTTCAACGAGACGACCTGGGAGAAGGTCTTTCGAAGTCAACAATTGTTTGGACGGAAATCAAACAAGGAAGGAGAAAATGTGCGCTCAGGCACGAGTAGAAAAAGGGACCAACTTCTCTGTGTGGAAGTACATGGGTTGTAAACCTACAGGTTTCACATAGGGGAGCGGTTACCAGCCAATGTGGAAGTGCTGCGGCCAAGATGGGTCAAATGGAGTAAAAGTAAAGGAATATTTGAGGATCAATCCAAACAAGGGTCTCCTTTAGAAGAACAGCGTGGGGCTGTCTCAAGGAAACTCAGTACTTCATTCGGAATGGAATATCTCATATTATGAGAATTTAAGCACAGCGACCTTCGCAATTGAATTACTTTGAATGATTTTCCACAATGGAATCAAAGTCCTACATGAATGCATGCTGAGTTTAAAGAAAAATTAAAAAATAAACTAAAATAGAAAATAGCCAAGGATAATATTGTCAACTTGTTAAGAACGGGTCAGGATACCGATCCGGTGAGCTGATACTGAGCTGGGGCCCGTTTATCCACGCACCAACTCACTGAATGGAACCGTCGTCCCCATACTGTCACCAGTTAACGGCCTATCCGTACAACCCAAATTCTTCTGGAATCATCACTGTTTTTGTTGAAGGGGAACTCAAATCCCAGATACGTTCTGGTCGCAAGGTCCTTGACGTGTTCTAATAGCGTAAATATCATATAGTATGATGCTTGACACGGGGAACCAAACACTGAAGGATGGTATACAAGATAGGGCGAAAAACGTCCGTTGGTAAAACCTGTACAGACCATCATATATTAAATACATCATAAAGTAGCAGAAATATAGCAGAATCGTGCCACAGTACAAGGATAAAACACTGACGACTTGGACACTCATGTGACACGTCCCGTCCCGTAGCACCTCTCCTTTCCTATAAGTACCTCCCTTAGGCTAGTTTATTCAAATGTACCAAGGGGTGTTTTGAAGGTTCAGGAGGAGGAGAAGAGGAGGGTCTAGGGATTTCAGGATGGAAGGAGAGTCTTCCCGCGTTGTGAAGAGGGGCAGGCCTAGCAGTGAGATCAGGCGACTTTCCGACCTCGAGGGTCATCTGAGTGGGACGATCCAGTCGCATATGGTAAGTTGATTTATTTCAAATTTATTGCATGGACTCTCTCCTCACTTTCCTTACTTTCTCTTCTTCTTTCCAGCCGTATCCACTCTTTCCGGGCCCGAGGAAGTGTTCCAAACTTCCATGGCTTTCAGAGCTGACTTCCAACATCTCCATTGGCATGAGGGCTATAATCTCAAAGTGGCATCTTCAGGGGCTCCTTATTCACGCCAAACACTACGAGAGAATCCGTATGGACTGGGCGGCTATGGGCGCCTTAGTGGAGATCTGGCATCCCCAGACCCACACTTTCATCTTCCCGACGTTCGAGGCGACCATTCTCCTCTAGGAGGTGGAACTTCTGCTCGGATTGAAGAAATTCAAGAGTGACGGGAAGATGAGGCCTATGCGGATGTTGACAAGGGCGACTTCCGAGAGCGTCCTTGGAAGCTTCATGCCGTCCGATGCAGTCAGAAAGGTCCGCACTCAAAAGGGAATTGACTTGCAAAGGCTCGCGGTATGGGTTATGGATGCCCTGAAAGGGTCACCAGACGATGATCACTTGGAAGGAGTCATGAAAGGTTTTACCATCTGTCTGGCGGGGGCTCTACTGTTCCCTTATGCCGACAACATAGTGGAGGAGGACCAACTGAGTGCTATCCACGGGTTTGGGAGTGGCAAGAGGGTGGGACCTGCCGTCCTCGCCTATCTTTACAGTGGCCTTACTGCCTCGAGCATGGGTAAGCCTCCTTTTGGTTGCGCACTTGTCCTGAATTGCTGGCTGGATTTGCATTTCAAGTTTGATCACCGTGAGGGAATGCCAACCGCTTCGAAGCTCTTCCAACAAAGCCCGCTTCATCACATAGCCGACGTGTTAGGCTTTGGTGGCACTATAGCGAATCGTGTTCCGTGGCTGAAGAAACGTGAAGACTGGCGGTCTCACTTCCGCATCGTGACACAAAGCTTCTTCACTTGCGCACCGGCATGTTTGCTTTCGCTTGACCTCCTCATGAGGCCTTCTCCCGAAGTTGATCTTCAACTGATCGGCGCGACCGAATTCGTCCTTTATAATGTGCATCGGTGCTGCCTCCAGATTGGCATCCCACGCCATTCGTTCCCGCTACCAACTGGCATCGTTCCTTTGAAGAAGAGGGAGTTGGGCACTGAAGCGGACGCGAAGGAAGCGAAGGCCGTCAAAGCACCCTGGAAGACAAGTGTTGCGGGAAAGGCCTTAGTGCATGTGGGGGAAGAATGCGAGCTGTGGAGGGCTTCTGTAACTGAACTGGAGAAGTTAAGGCCTAAGGCGCCTAAGCCCCTGATGTAGCTCATTCTACTTTTCTGATGGAATAAAATCTGGCATTTGGATGTTTTGGACCCTTGTCCCCTTAATTGTTATTTTTTTGGTGATTTTTCTTTTTCTTTGTGTTTTTATTTTGTGCTTTTGTTTGGATTATATACATACTCTTGTCTTATTTCTCTTTTATTATTATTTTTTTTTGAAATTTTTATTATGGGGGCGTCCAGGGGCCTGGACGCCCCTAATTTTTTATTTTTCGTTTCAAAATTTTTATATATATATTTTTTTGGGGGCGTCCGGGGTCATGGACGCCCCTAATTTTTTATTTTTTCAGTTTTTGTTTTGGGGGCGTCCAGGCGCCTGGACGCCCCTAATTTTTTGAATTTTGAAAAAAAATAAAAAAACGTGGGGGCGGCTCTGCTTGCCCATTTGATTGCTGATCTCTCCCAGACTTCAGAGAGGGAGACGACAGTCAGCGGCTTCGCACCTTTTCTCCAGGTACATAATTTATTTATGCATTTTACCGTAGTTAAATATGTAATTACTCGTGCTAATGATATATGATGGATGCAGGTGTGGAGTTATTACTACTTCCCGATGGGAAGGGCCAGGCAGGGGAACAGGAGAGCCGTTCCTCTAGCGCGACAGTGGAGGCCGGTCATGGTAGCGGCACCACACAGCTACCAGCTGGCGTCACTTCGTCGGGAGCTGAGCGAGTATCCCGAGGCCATGGTATGATGCGTATGATTTTTTTTGTGTTTTTATGCATGTGACTGAATGGTAACTAACATGATGTATGTATGGTGATGCAGGTGGTGTGGAGACCCTACCTGGGCATGGGCGACGCTGGCCAGCCTTGGGTTGTAGCGGGTCTTCCTCGTTTCGGGCGGGACGTGTGGGTCCATTGCCTGAACGAGATCAAGCCGCTTCGGCTGAGGCTGGTTATGAGGACGTTGGGGCTAGCCCAGGAGTGGGTTGATGTAGATGAGCCGGCCCGCATCGGGCGGAAGACCAAGGGGAAGGCGAAGATTGTGGACTGGCGTATGCGCTTCCTGGCACAGTACCAGGACTGGCAGCAGGGCGGGGTCCCAGTGGTGTCCCATGTACAGGACAGTACTGATTACCTGAGACGGTACCGGGCTACGTACGGGGACCGCCTCTTCCTTGGTGGTATGGCAGGGATAAGTGAAATGAAAATGCTTCACCCTTCTATATGTATATGCTTGTGGCACTAACTTATGTGCAATGCAGGATGCTCGTGACAACATGATCGCCGACCTGCGGGCCCAGTTGGCGGACGCCAGGCGGCAGTTGGTGGCCATCCGACAGGAGTTGGAGATCTTGGTGAGTCTATGCAATGCATTTTTATGACCTGGATTTTTGATACTTAGCCTCTAACTGTCGTTTGCCCCGTGTTTCAGCGGGCCCACCTGGCAGCAGCAGCCGGGACGGCTGGTGGAGCGGGTTCTAGTTCGTGGGGCCCTCCCCCGGAGATCTCTGCCCTTCAGGAGCAGCTGGCGTATGCGGTGGCTCGGGCTGAGGAGGCCAAGCGTGACCGCGAGGCTCGAGTGAGTGCTTGCTTGGCCCTGGCCCTCTTCTAGCTGTTTTCCTTCCATCACTGCTCTCTTACGGTGCATGCGTGTTTGGACAGGTGGCCGAGATTCGGGAGGCCCTGGCCCGTGCTGTTCGTGCCGAGCAGGAGCGCGATGCTCAGGTGGCGGAGCGTGACGCCTGGATTGTGGAGCTGGAGGAGGAGCGGCGACGGGAGGCTGAGGAGCTCCCTCGTGACGTGTTGGATCTGCAGATTGCCCTCGAGCTGTCGAGGAGAGAGGCGATGAGAGAGAGAGAGGAGAGGGAGAGGGATAGGGAGATCCTAGAGAGAGAGAGAGGGAGAGAGATAGGGAGATCCTAGAGAGAGAGGGAGAGGGATAGGGAGATCATGGAGAAAGAGAGGGAGTACAGGAGGGCAGAGCGACATGGAGATTGGGACGAGAGGAGGGCCTTGGAGGCCCAGGTGAGGGAGCTCCGACTGAGTCTTGGCACGGTGGATGGGAGACTTCGGGAGAGTGAGGAGCGGTATCAGAGGGCGAAGGAGCGCGGGGCGCTACTTCTTCAGTCTGGTTTCTTTTCCGTGGGCAGCTTTCTAGTTTCTTCGGCCGAGGAGCGTCGCCGCACCTTGGAGGCTGGCATGGTGCCACCTGGGGAGGCGAGCACGGCTTCTCAGGGTTCGCAGAGGCCCCCTAGGGATCCCTGTCAGAGGAGGGAGGAGAGAGATGACCAGGAGGGTGATGGCGAGAGTTAGAGAGTTACTTGTACACTCCACCCTCCTTACTGCATGATATACTTTCGACTATTATATGAAATGAAAATGGCTTTCTTTTATCATATGCACTTTCCCTTTTCCACGCTTCTTATCTTGCACCGAGTTGTTTCGATACACGCTTCACGAGACCTCGCCCTAAAAAGTAGGGAACTACACCTTGCACGTGTGGATTCTGTTTCCTTTCTCCCTTTTTTGGGCGCGTCCAGGCGCGAGGACGCGTCTCAATCCTTGATTTCAAATTTAAAGCGTCGAGTGACCTTTCTTCTCCCCTGCCTTACCCGCAAATGAGCCCGCCTTCCGCCGAAACTCGCTTGCCCCCTTTTCGTCTTCCTCCTCTTTTGATCGATGGAGTTCGGTGGGCCCGACCATGGTGAAGGTGGAGAAGGACGAGGAACTCCTTGCCCGAGGAGGGACACGCAAGAACACGGAACGGCGTCCATGGAGGAGGAAGGGCCGCTTCGGGCCCCCGAGGGACCCGAGGGGCCTGATGGTGCGGAAGGAGGTGAACACGGTCTGGTAGGTCCTCGGATCTTCTCCTTTGATCCATTTTGAGTTTTGAAGCGAGCCGTGCGAGGGGGGAAAGGGTTCGGCGAGTGTTGCACTCAAATGATGGACGCGTCCTAAACAGGGGACGCGTTCTTTGTTATGATGCAAGGCCCTTCTTTCTTGGTGCAGGACATGGCGAGGATCCTGGGCCTGGCCGATGAGTGGGCGAGTGCAGACGAGCCGAGCCGTGTCAGGAAGGAGAGTCGTGTCAAGGCGAAGCTCGAGGATTGGCGCATACGTCTCCCTGGACAGCAAGGGAGTGTACTGGTGCAGGATAGTGCTGACTTTCTGCGGCGGCAGAGAGAGAGTTATGCGGGGCTTCCCCAAGCCGGGGATACGCGCGACGTCAACGGGTCGCGTGCCCAACTAGTCGAGGTCAGGCGGCAGCTGGTCGCCACTCAATAGGAACTGTCGCTCCTGGTAAGCTAAGTGCTGCATTTTCTGTTTTTAAATGTGGAGCTTAGCTGACGGCTGTTGTTTGTTCGTTCCAGCGTGCCCAGCAGACAGCGATGGTGGGAGTGACTGGCGGCGCATCTTCTAGTTCCTCAGCCCCTTTCCTCGAGATTGCCTCCCTTCGGGAGCAACTTGCTGGTGCGGTGGCTCGGGCTGCCCGGGCGGAAGAGGAGCGTGATGCCTGGGTGGCGACTGTAGCAGAGCTGCGACATCGCGGTGAGGAGAGACCTTCTCCAGACATCCTGGAGTTAAGGGTTCTTCTGCAGATGATGAGGAGAGAGACAGAGAGAGAGAAAGCCGAGATGAGGTCTAAGCGACAGCGGGATCAGACCGAGAGGAGGGCCTTGGAGGCCCAAGTGAGGGAGCTCCAGCTGGGCCTTCAGGCCGTCGTGCAGAGGCTAGGAGGGATGGAGACGCGCTACGAGAGAGCGCGAGAGTTCGAGGAGCGACTGCGCCAGTCTGGTCACTTTGCCGCTAGTGGCTTCTTTGCCACGCCAGGGGAGGAGCAGCGAGTCATTGCTGTGGAGCCAACGCCATGAGGCGAGGCGGGTGCTACTGCATGGGGATCCCGGAGGCTTCTGAGGGACCCTCACCTCAGGGGAGAGGAGAGGGATGCCTAGAGGGACGAGCATGAAGATAATCGCACGAGTTGGCGAGCCAGTGGACCCGCCTCATCTCTATGACTGTAGTGTTTATGATAGCTTATGTAGAATGGAGTGATTTGATTTTCTGCTGCTTGTTTGTTCTCTTGTGCGTTCCTTCTTCCCTACACTTCTTCTCCTTTGCATTGTTCCCATATGATGGGTCTGTCGAGACTCCACCCCGAGCGGAGAATCGCGTCTTGTTGTGACCATTTTCCACGGGAATCTGCCGTCGAAGTCAATAATGACGGCCCTAGTCCCTTTTCCCGGATGTTGTGTCAAATTTTGCGGACGTCCTCCAAAACATGATAGGGTGTCCTTAGACAACATAGGGGGCTAGTCGTCATATTCTTCGTCCAATCAATCACCCTGTGCGAGCGGTGAAGTGACACACGGGACCGCATGGTAGGTGCCTCATCGCGAGGGCTATCATTAAAGGTGATGGAGGTAATCTTGGCCTGCACTCCTTCCATTTCTATAAATTCTTGTCCATTTTATCCTCCCAGGTATATCGAGAGCTAACTCGAGGAGCACAAGTTTTCACGGGAGAGGAGGAGTTCAAAATTCCGAGAGTTAGATGGAGGGCGAATCTTCCCACTCCTCGAAGAGAAGCAGGTCCAGTGGTAGTAGTTCCAGGAGGCTTTCGGACCTCGAAGGGCACTTTAGCGAAAGGGCCCAATCACAACTCGTAAGCCAAGTTTTTCTGCCCTTTTTTCCATTCTTTTTTTTCTTCCTTTCTTTCTGACCAAACCTCCTCTCCATTCCCTGCATGCGTAGAGTGTGATGAAATCACAGATCTCATGGGAGTTGGTAGTGGCAGCATACCAAGGTCTCCCAGATTTTCAGAAGGCCAGGCTAGACGTGATGGGTTTTGGCACCTTTCTTCGGATCAAGCCGATCCAGCTCGACCTGGTCCTGATCCAAGTCTTGTGTGAGAGATGGGACCCAGTGAGTCGGGCATTCCTGATGCCCTGGGGGCACATGGTGCCCAGCTTGGAGGATGTAGTCCGGATCACAAGCCTGAAGGTGGAGGGCGAGGCAGTGACCGGGGTCACTTATGCGGATTACCGAGAAGGTGCTCGGAAGCTACTGGGTTTGGACCTAGATGGTCGGAAAAATAGGTCGGTAGCTAGGGCGTCCCTCATGGATGCATTAGGGCTCACCGACACTCGTTGACGGGATGATGAATCCTCAGAAGAGTTCATGGAAAGGATGGAAATATGATGCCGTGCCGTGTACTGCACAGATTTCGGCAACTGGGAAAGATGCAACATAGATTTAAGGAGATTTCTCCTCTTCCTATTGGGGAGATTGGTATTGAGCTCGAAAGGGGACGGTATCCAATGTCACTTCCTGGAGCTGCTGTCAGACCTTGAAAGAGTAGGGTACTACGCCTGGGGAGCTACCATGCTGGCGCACTTGTTTGCAGGCCTGTTCCAAGAAGCGGATCATGAGATGGCTGTGAGTGGTTTTACACCATTTATCCAGGTATTTTTGGTTTTGCTTGTTTTATATATTTTTTTGTATTTTTGCAAGGTACTGATGACCTGCGCCGAGCAACTGTGGAGCTATTATTACCTCCCCATGGGGAGAGCTCAGCATTGGCGACCCGCGATGGTGCCGCTAGCCAGGCGGTGGGAACCCATCATGAGTGCGGCACCTCTGACCTACCAACTGATGGTGCTAAGGTGGGAGCTACAGGAGTTCCCTGCAACGATGGTAAACTGGAGACCCTACTCAGACATGGCCGATACCGACCAGCCGTGGGTTCTAGCAAGTCGTGCCCGGTTCGGACGGGAACTATGGATGCACTACCTGAATGAAATCGAGCCGCTTCGACTACGATTGGTTATGAGGACTTTGGGACCGGCTCAAGAATGGGTGGATTCAGCTGCGCCACCTCGCGTTGGGAGAGAGACGCGAGGACCGGCGACCTGCATTGACTGGCGTGTGCGATTCCCCGAACAGTACGAAGACTGGCAACGGGGTGGCATAATCGTGGAATCGCAGGCACGGGATAGCGAGGATTACCTGCGTCTATACAAGACAAGGTACGCAGAGCGGTTCCAACCCCGGGGACTTGCGGAGGTAGGTCTCCCCTTTTTCTCTTTTCTTCTTTCTCCTTTTTTTGAGTTTTCTGGTGGAAATGCCGACTTGTATGGCTGCAGGATATCCGTGATACGATGATAGCGACTTTACGAACTCGCTTGGGAGAGATGGAGCAACGGTTGGGCGATGCCCGCGGAGCTACGAGCGCCTTGGTAGGTGTACAGTGCGTTCCTAATTAAAACCCCAGATTCCAGAAGTTGGCTGCTAATTCACGCGGTCGTAGCATGCCCAGATTGGCGCGGCTTCCCCAGCGATGGGAGTAGGTGGTGCCTCTTCCAGCTTGTGGATTCCCACCTCAGAACTTGACTTGCTTCATGAGCAACTTGCTCACGCCACGCAGCGTGCTGCGGAGGCAGAAGGGATGCTCTGTATACAGGTAAAAGTTTCAGTGTTGAGTTCTTTTTGTTTACGCCTTATCGCGTATCTGAGATGGTACACTCGGCAGGAAAAGGAGACGGAAGAAGCGCTTGCCCAAGCTGCGCAGAGGGAGGCTAGGATAGCAGAACTGGAGAGGGAACTATGGCGTCATCCTGATGACGACTCCTCTAGGGATGCCGTGGAACTGAGGATCACTCTCTAGTTGGAGAGGGAAGACCGTGAGAGAGAACGTGCATAGAGAGAAAGAGACGCAGAGAGAGAAAGAGCCAACATATTGACTGAAAGGGAGGAACGAAGGGCCATGGAGGCCCAGTTGTTCGAACTCCGAACCAGCCTTGGTCTAGCTGAACAGTGGCTGAGAGATGGTGAGGAGCGCTACCGAAGAGCACGAGAGCTTGGCTTTCGTGTTGGTAGCTTCTCTGCTGCTTCCGTGGGTCAACGCCGGGGTGTGGGAATAGGAAGGGGAGTACAGAGCTGTAGGAGTACCGTTTTTCGTAGTTGGGTAGCACCTTTGAGAGCGTTTTGCTCGGAGACTAGTGGGACGAGTAATGCAGAGAGAGAGGGCGGAACTTGATGTAATTTTTTTGGTTTTTTGGAATAAAATACAAGGTTCGGTTTGTTTGTTTTTCACCTTTGCTTCTGTTGCCCGAATCCCTGCACACATCACTGAGCAAATGGTCACTGTGACCGTCCTTGATAACTGGTCAAGGGGCCAAGCCTTTATTTAGCGAAGGCAAGGGAAAGATGCGGTGATGATAAATGCGATAGGCAAGCACACGAATGCAAACGGTATTAAAAGTGAGATGCTGCACGTAAATGCAATCATGCAAAATTGATTTATTTTATTTTTTATATTTGGCATTTTTTATTTTATCATAAAAAAGAATTTTTTGTTTGCAAATATGTACATTTTCTTTTTTTTCTTTTTTGTTGTTTTTATCATTTCAATTTTTTTGTTGCTAACGCCAGGCAAGCACCCAAATGGCACCTAACCTACGTGAGAACAGGGGTTTCTTATAACCTCCCAGGTATCCTAAGTGCACATCTAGGTTGATTTGGGCCTCTAGACCCCTCGAATGATGATCCCGTCAGCTAAGACTTACCCTGATGACAATACCGTCATGCCATGCTTAGGCTCCCAGTCGCTTCCGACCACAGGGATTCACCCAAAAGGTGTTTGAGGTAAGAGATTTGTCTGACCCGGGTCTATTTCCTCACAACTCTAGATGGTATATGATGGAACACCCTGGAACCCCAATGACCAATCGCGCGACGCTGACCCGGAATCAGACGCCGTCGCACCCATAGGTGACGCGCTTACATTGGCCTAAGCCCGAGGTTAAACAAGAAGACATCAAGGTGGTAAACAGGGGTCTTGACCAGCCAGAAACACGGAGACTCCTTCGCATCGATAGCTTTTGCTTTTCAAAGTAGGCAACCAAATGTGTATATTAAAATAAGGTCGCAGACCCTGGGCAGTTTTCACCCTTCAGAAACTCCATCGAACCTTCATCATTAGAGGGAGAAGGAAGAGTGTAGGGGATAAACCTCCTGAGAGGACCGGCAAAGCCGTTAACCCGGCGAGCGAATAAGGGCCCATTAACTCTTTCCTTTCAGATAACTTCGAACCAAATCTCGAGCATTTACATTCCACGGCCCCTTTTGTGGATTCATACTTTTGCTTTGGGGGGTTCCGTTTATCGCAACAGGCACGGTCACGACCAGGCTTTTCTCTTGATTTTGATTTTGTATTTCTTTTTGTGAGGGAGATATAGTCGTTTGATGTTTGTGGGCTCCCTTTTCGTATGCCTGCGGGGACACTGTCCTCTTCTCGTGCTCTGATCGATGCTCGAGGAAATAGATCCTACTCTTGCCTTTGGGGTTCGAGTTTCGGTTTCTCATGCTCAGCGTTTTAAGGGCGCCGACTGTCTCATTTGGTCGAAGAGAAGAGAATAAAGATTACAGCTTCCGGAGATCTTCTGGGTGGATTCCCACCGTAGGTGATGCTACCGACTTTTTTTGAATAAAATACATAAGTGAGCACATGTTAGCTTCCTTCGAGCGAGCATAGGCCGACGTGGCCGGACAGAGATCTCCACGGTTCTGGCAAACCAAGACCCGGTGCCTACCAAGCCTTAATGGGCCCTATCCTATCATGAAGGTTAGATGCAGTGACTTGACTACATGGTGACCACCAGGCATTGGCATTTTGAATTTTCCATATTTTTAGTGGTTTTCAATATTTCTTTGTTTTTTATGTTTTTTATCTTTTCATCATTTTTTTTGTTTTGTGCTAAGGGTAGTATTTCTTAAGATAAAGCCCATTCCAAGGGTGGGATAACTCGGTCCCTTCGGCATTGACTAGCTTGTAGGCGTTGCCAGGGTATACGGCTTGAATTACAAATGGTCCTTCCCAATTGGGTTGGTGCTTAGAGCGCGGCCCTCCAGGTTTGACAAAAATTCTTTTTACGACCATCTCACCGACTTTGAATTTTCTCTCAACGACTTTCTTTTGGTAAAAGCGAGGGAGTCTATTTTGATACACACGCGCGTGTTCGGCAGCGGTCAGCTGCTTCTCATCCAAGAGTTCCAACTGGGCGAGGAGTGAATTACGACGATCGTCGAGGGGAAATTCCTCGTCCAATTGTACCCTGAGAGAAGGGATCAGAGTTTCGTACG
This sequence comes from Amorphophallus konjac, assembly GCA_022559845.1. Classification (NCBI taxonomy): domain Eukaryota; kingdom Viridiplantae; phylum Streptophyta; class Magnoliopsida; order Alismatales; family Araceae; genus Amorphophallus; species Amorphophallus konjac. The sequence continues at coordinate 414,628,912 of CM040122.1, read as the reverse complement.
GAACTACCGCTTCCATACCATAAGTATGGGCAAATGGAGTCTGCCCGGTGGGGGTACGGATTGAAGTGCGATAGGCCCATAGGGCTTCGATAAGTTTTTCTGGCCAGTCTAAAAGCTTACTAGACTCGTAGGTTTTTTTGATGATTTTGAGCAATGTTTTATTGGTGGCCTCCGCTTGGCCATTACCTTGTGGGTAATAAGGCGATGAATGATGCAATGCAATTGCGTACCTTTTGCAGAGGTCCTGTAGGTCTTGAGAAATGAACTGTGGCCCATTGTCGGTGACGATTGTGCTTGGGACGCCGAATCTGGCGAGGATGTTCTTCATGATGAACTTACAGACTGTTGACGCCTTGATTTCCGCGTAAGCTTCAGCTTCGGCCCATTTGGTGAAGTATTCCGTCACAGTAAGGATGAAAGATTTCTGCTTGGTGAGGGAATTGGGATCACCTAGGGGACCAATGATGTCGAATGCCCACATGGAGAAAGGCCACGGGGAGGATATTGGATGAAGTGAGGAAGATGGTGAATGGATTTTATCGGCGTGAAGTTGACACTTGACACACATACGGACATAGACATCACAATCCTCTTCCATAGTGGGCCAGTAAAAGCCTTACCGAATGATCTTCTTGGGGAGCATCTGACTATTCACGTGGCCACCGCACACACCCGAGTGCGTCTCCTCTACACATTTCCAAACCTCATCGTCACCAAGACATCTTAACAGAATACCAGTAAGGCTCCTCCTATAGAGTAGACCTCCAACCAAAGTATATTTCTGAGCCACCCTTCTTATGACTTTCTTATCCTCTGTGGTGGCCCCTTCAGGATAAGACTGATCTTGGCAGTATTTGACGATTTCATAGAACCATGGTTTCTCTTCATCAACCAGTTCTTCTTCAGCCTCTGCCAACATGATTTCCCTCTTTTCAAGGATATCTTCCTGCAGGATCTTCCTTGCTATCCTGTCTTTGATATTTACGTAGGAAGCATCATCGATTGCAGGGGCGTGAAGTTTGTAGATGGAAATGGACTCAAACCATCTTCCTAGCGGGAACCTTATGGATGATGCCAACGCGGCGAGGGCATCGGCGAGAATATTCTGATGACGAGGGACATGCACAAAGATCAGTTTGGTGAACAGTTTGGCAAAGGCAGGAGTGAGTTCTTGGTATGGCTTGAGTTTGGGATCGCGAGTGCGATATTTAGTGAGCACCTAGCGAAGGATGAGTTGACTATCACCTACGACTCGTAACTCAGTGATACAAAAAGAATGAGCGAGTTCTAGGCCAGTTAGAAGAGCTTCATATTCGGCTATATTGTTGGTAACTGGAAATTTGAGCTGGTATGCCAATGGGAATGTGAGGCCTTCAGGCGACAGGAGGGCGACGCCGATTCCTCTAACCTTGAGAATTAAGAGCTCCATCAAAATATAGCGTCCACATTGGCTCATCTGATTGGTTGACGGACATTAGTTCCTCATCTGGAAACTCGGACTGGACAGGATCGAATTTGGGGAGAGGATGGTGAGCGAGATGCTCGGCTATGGCATAACCCTTGATCGCCTTTTGCTGAATGTAGGTGATGTCAAACTGAGAAAGAAAGCTTTGCCAGCGTGCTAATCTATCTGTAAGGACAGATTTTTCTAGAAGGAATTTGATAGGGTTCATTCGAGCAATCAGATGGACTTCATAAGCTAGAAAGTCGTGTTTCAACTTCTGCACTACCCGAACAAGGGCGGCACAAGTTTTCTCCATAGCCGTGTACTTCTGCTCACAGGGGTTAAGGAGTTTGGACAAGTAATATGTCACCCTTTCCTTGCCCGCTTCATCGGCTTGTGCCAGGACAGCTCCCACGGAGTCGTCCAGGACTGAGATGTAATGGATTAAATGTTTATCTGGCGTGGGTGGAATTAGGACGGGTGGATTGGCCAGATATTCCTTTAATCCTTCAAAAGCTTTTTGACATTTCGAATTCCAACTGAATTCTACTCCTGACTTAGTCAACTCATAGAAAGGTTTGCACCTTTGCGAGTGCTGGGACACAAATCGACGAATGAATTGCAACCTTCCGATTAACCCTCGAACTTCTCTCAGGTTTTTCGGAGGTGGCATATCCCTGATAGCCTTGGCTTTGTCGGGATCTATCTCGATCCATCTTTTACTCACAATGAACCCCAGCAATTTACCCGATGACACACCAAACACACACTTTTTCGGGTTCATTTTCAATTGGAACTCCCTTGACCTCTGCAAGACCTTAGCCAAAACTTCTGGATGTTCCATCCTGGTCCTTGATTTCACCAATAAGTCATCCACATACACTTCCAGATATATGTGCATCATGTCATGAAATATGGCCATCATCGCTCTTTGGTAAGTAGCTCCAGCATTCTTTAATCCGAACGGCATGACCACGTAACAATATGTTCCCCAAGGGGTAGTGAATGACGTCTTTTCCTGGTCCTCTTCTGCCAAACGAATTTGATTGTATCCTGAAAATCCATCCATGAATGAGAGGGTTTCGTAGCCTGCCGTGTTATCAATCAACACATCAATGTGAGGTGAGGGAAAATCATCTTTTGGACACGCGCGGTTAAGGTCCCGGAAGTCGATACAAATCCTGACTTTCCCATCTTTCTTCATGATCGGGACAATGTTCGCCACCCATTGAGGATAAAGAATGACTCTAATGAACCTGGCTTTGTGGAGCTTATCGACCTCTTCTTTCATTTTCAAAGCCATCTGAGGGTGGAAACGCCTCAACCTTTGTTTTACCGAGACGGACCCTGGTTTTAGGGTTAAACGGTGTTCGACCAAGGTTGAATCTAGACCCGGCATATCCTCGTAGCTTCATACAAACGTGTCCTTATATTCCTTGAGAACCTCAATTAATGCCTCTTCTTCAGAGGGTGGTAGGTTGTCACTTATGAGGATGATCCTAGGGTCTTCCTCAGTTCCCAAGTTGACTTCTTTGGTGGATTCTTCTACGGCGGTTGACGGCTCGTCGAATCTCCCCATTCCACTAGCATATGCGCCTGCCGCATCCTCATATTCTTCACCCTCATCTTTAGTGGGGCATTCTTCATTCGTGATCTCGTAGACTGCATACCCTTCATCAAATGCACAGTCGCCCTCACATTCTATTTTCGGTAGCTGGATGGGATTTTCCAACAACTGGGGGATGGCAAGAAGGGCCTGACACCTGGCGGCTAAATCCTGAAGGAATCGACGAGGGATCTGCCTACCCTTGGATTTCTTTCTAGGTACTACCCTTGGCCTATCATTCCTAGATTGACTGATAATATTTACAGAAGAAGAGGAAGACGAAGGGGATGGTGTAGAATGTACAGGAGAAGACCCCTCAGAGGAGGGGTAGAAAAGGTCGCGCATCGGACCTTGGACGGGTGGTCCGCAGGGCGGTACGCACCCGTGGGAGATGTAGGAGGTTTCCTCAACGAAGATGTGTTGTTGGGGAGTTTGAAAATTGACGTTTTTTTTTGTTTTCATTTTTAATGACAAAGCAGTGAAAAGAGATTGGAGGAGAGAGAAAAGTGGTTATGGCTAGAGAATTGTGAGGCTCATAGAGCAGATCATGGTTGAAGACCTGGCGCGGGTTGAGAAGCCCGCGTAGGTATGTAAGCAGAGAAGGAGATCTGGGAAGATCATCAGACAATTGTCTGGCCCAGGAAGACGATATCAGCAAAGGCTGAGACGAGTGGATGGAGAAGATGGCGGCTAATGAGCCGTCGGCGGTAATGTTGAGGACGGATGAAGATCCGTCGATGATAGGGTCCTTCTGGCGAGGACGAGGGTAGTTTGGAACCTTGGCAAGAGTGGTAATATTCTCTGGTATTTCGGAGATCAATGGTGGTCCTTCAAGCTGCGGAGACGAGAACATCCTTTCCAGTGCAACGGAAATGTCCCGTATGTCGAACCATTTGTTCCACTCGCATTCTGGATCTTTGATCTTGCCTCTTTTGGTGATCCTCGGACATTTTTCAGCCAAATATACAGCATGTGATCTCCCATATGCTTCTCATGGGTAATCTCCCATCTGAACAACGGGCCCTCTGTTGAAGTGGTTTGATAGAGTCCATGTAAGGGGCTTCCAATCCGCCTTGAACGGTCCTTTGAAGCCTAGGCCAAACCTGCGGTTCGGCCTAATTTCCTTTGGCGGTTTGAGCCTACCCTGTAACTGTGCGCCCAGACCTTTACCCTGTTGGTAGCCGATGTTCCTCATAATCTCCCACCCTTTGGAGTGAAAAGGGAGATATGATGTTGCGGTTATCCTGACCGGCTCCTTTGGTGCTAGTGGAACGTGAGATGAATCACGTACGTCCAGTAGTGACAATATGGGCCGATGAGACGGCCAAACAGAGGGCAGAGAGGTGTTGATAGCATCCACTGTGTGAAGGACAGGTGTACTGACCACTTTAATAATCCTCCCATTGTAAGGAAACTTCAGGCACTGATGGTTGGTGGAAGGCACAGCGTCCATGGCTTCGATGTAAGGGCGACCCAGTATAGCCTTGAATGTGGGGTCCATGTCGAGGACATGGAATTCCGTGGGAATTGACATGGGGCCTAGTTCTGCCTTCAGAATAATCATGCCCTGCGACGGCCTTTTGCTATTGTCATAAGCCGTGACCGTGATCGAGGAAGGTCTTATTTATTCCTCGTTGACCCCACACAACTGAAGGGTGTCCATGGAGATCACATTTATGGACGCACCTGTGTCCACAAGACACGGGTTTATGGATACCCCATTAATTTTTATTGAAATGCACAGTGCATATTTTCGAGCTTCCTTGGGAGCGATCTCGTAGTTGTGGAACATGATGGCCGGTTGTGTGTCTGTTGGGGTCAGGACGGTAGAGATCTTTTCTACAGGGAGGTCCTCATTCACCATGACCCTTTGAAGGTACTCCATTAAGGCTGCCTGGTGGGATGTGGATCTTTGAAGTAGCTCCAGGATGGAGATCTGAGCAGGCGTCTTGTCCAAGTGTTTCAATAGATCATACTGTGTTCCAGGGATAGCTCTTTCTGGTTGTTCTCCATCATCCTTCTCTGGCTGAGATTGCTCAGGATTCTGACTGTTGTGGGGGAAAACCCTGTGAAAAATCCTTCCACTCCGGAGCACCATTGCCTGCGGCTTTTGTACCTCTGTGGGGGTAGCAGTGGGTTTTAACAGGGATTTGAGGGGTAGTGGTGGAGGAATGGTTGATGAAGCAGGGGTGATGACGGGAGCAGGGATTCTGATGAGGGGTTTGTTAGGTGGAGGCATGGTGGAGGTAGAGGGGATATCGTGCGAATTATGAAGGATAAGGGGTCTGGAAGGTGGAGGTGGAGACGAAGTAGAAGTGGGTAGGGCTTGAAGTGGGCAATGATTTTGAGGTGGGTGATGGGTAATGAGTGGTTTTGAAGGCATTAGTGGTGATATGGTGGAGAAAGACGGGGTTATGTGTGGTTGACGGATGATAAGGGGTTTAGAAGGCGTAGGGGTAAATGTGGTAGAGGCGGATGGTAAAGTGGGGGAGTGGGAGAAGATGAGAGGGTGTGAAGGCGTAGTGGAGAGTGTCGGTTGATAGGGGATCGGGGTACGGATGAGAGGGCGTAATGGTAGTGGAAATGGTGAAGGCGATACTGACGCGGGTTGATGAGAGAGAGGTGCTACCCGGGCAAGGCAAGGGTGTTGCGTGATGATAGGATTGGCGGTAGAAAGAATGGAGGTACTTTCCGGGTGCCACACCTGCTCTGTCCCGACTTTCGGGAAGGAGGAGATGGGGTTAACCTGATGATCGGGCTGTTGGTGCTCCGGTAATGGATTTTAGATTATGCCCATGTTGGGCTATTGTTGTGGGGCCTGCTGAGGCTGTTGTTATTGTTGTGGTTGCTACTGCTGCTGCTGTTTTAACTGTTGCTGTGGCCTATGAGGAGGTCTCCTAGCCTTGAGAGCGGCGACGTATCGTCTCATTTCATCCCAATCTATTTGATATTCATCATTCATATCGTGGATGTAATCTTTGAAATGGAAGCAGTAATCTATTGTGTGTCCTGGCTGCCTGTGGTAGACGCAGTATTTGGAGGTATCAACATTCGGGGGCCACACGGGCCTTTCTCTGGGTAGGGCGAGCTGGTTTGATGCCATGAGGGCATTAAAAATGTCTGCTAAGGTTTCTGGCAATGGTGGATAGTAGGCTCTCTTGGGACCGACCGGCCTCCTTTGTTGCTGTTGGGGACCATAGTTCCCCGGGGGTGGAACTTGGTTGTACTGAAGCGGTGGTTGTTGTTGCTGAGGTTGTGGTTGTTGTTGCTGGGGTTGACGTAATGGAGGCATATTATCCTGGGGTGGATTATTTTGGGGTGGAGGACGAAGAGGGAAAGGACCTTGTTGGAGAGGAAGTCGGGGCATTTGTGGAGGCCTCGGGTTGACTGCATAGTTGGCGTTGTTGACCGCACCCACTTGCTCATTCGTCACGACCCCTTCTGTGGCTCCGCCCGGGACACCAGTGCCTGTCTTTCTGACCACTTTGGGCTTCGGTGACTCAAACATGTTCATAATGGGGGAGTCTTTTAACTGGGTTTGGATGTACCGGGCCCTTTCATAGAGTTCCTCTATTGTAGTAAGTTTATTCATGGCCAGGACGTGTCTGAACTGTGGGGTTGCATTAGACACAATCATCTTCACTTGTTCGGGCTCGGAGAGGGTATCCCTTATTCTTTCCGCCAGAGACCTCCATCTATCAGCATAGCGGACAAAATCTTCGTCGGGCTTCATCTTTTCGGCCACTAGGTCGGTAATGGAGAGTGAGGGACCGACCCTATCCCTATATTTCTGCAAGAACCTTCTCTGGACTATTTCAAAATTCTCGGCCTCGCGGGGTTCCAAAGAATAGAACCACTCTAGCGCGGGAGCATCCAATGATCTCCGAAAGAGGTATGCCAGGGACCTCTGATCGTTTTGCCAATAGGAGGACTCATACATGAAATCCTTGAGGTGAATGAAGGGGTTGCCGGTACCATTGTGTCTACGGTACGTGGGCATTTCGGAGGGAGGAAGATGAATGACGGGAAGGATTGGCAAAGCAACCTCCGGGGTGGCTTTCACGTCCACCATCCTTCTCAGATTTTGAAACTGCTCGTCCATGCGATTGAACCTATTGAGGAGCGATTGGGCGAGCTCCTCTGGAGGTGAAGGTGGTACTTGCCACTGGGGGAGAAACCGTCTCCCGGAGACTTGAGGGGGAAACCCCGAATGAGAGGGAGCTGCCGGACCGCCGACAGTCGGCCCCGGCTGAAGCGGTATGTGGGGAACAACGGGAGTTTGAGATTGTGACGGGAACTGGAATGAGGGTGGTTGTTGGCTCGCTTGTCCTTGAAGCGAGGGAGACTGGATGGCTTGCGCCAATGAAGGAGATGGAATGGCCTGCACAGACTCTTGGAGAGGTGCGATGGCCGGAGTTGATTCCTGGGGCGTGGGGGAAACAGATTTCCCCTTCAGAATGGCCTGGAGGGCCCGGAGCTGTTCAGAGGTAAGCTCCGTGTTGGCGAGGACGCCCAGTAATGAAGAGATATCTTGTGGTGGAGACGTGTCCTAGGCAATAACCTGCACCTCATGTGAGGGCTCATGAGAAGGACCCGAGTCCATAGCATAGACTCGCGGGTCGACTGAAAAACCACGACTAGGGTGGTTCTCCTCAAAAGACTCGTGAGCCATGCTCACAGTTTTCCCAGAACGCAAAAACATATACTAGCAAGCAAATAGCAGAGATTATCAAACAAGTGGATGCCTTTACGCCCCTTTTTTTGTGTTTTGATTTTGATGATTTTTTTATGTTTTTAACCAGATCCGAAGTTCACACAAAATAGGGACCCTACTTCGTTTTTATTTTCACCACCGTGTCAGCTAGGGACTCTCGTCTCACCACGAATGGGTCGACTAACTCCGGGGATCTTCAATGGTACAACCGGCCCAGTGAACGAAGAGGAGATTCTTCGATATCGGGGACTTACGGAGGTCCCAGTGGAGGAGATTCTAGTCCGTCGAGAGGAATTCCCGAACGGAGAGTCCTTCCTTCACCGAGATGGGGTGATCCTTAGAAAAGAGTAAAAAAAGGAAAGAAAAGGGAGTAAATGCATGAAATGTGGTGCTGGATAAAAGATATGTAACACACAGATGGAGCAGAAATAAGCACACAAATATAACAGATGTATAGCAGTGATATAACAAGAATATAACAACAATAAATAGGTAGAGGTAGATATAGCCGTTCTACTTTCCAAGACAACACATACTTAAAAATGACAAAAGAGGGGACTAAGGGGAGTGCACGTGGTGCACGAAGGGGATGACACAGCGCACGCGGGCGCAATAAGAAGGGGGACACACGAGGGTGCCAAGTGGAGGGAGCACACGTGGGTGCCGAGTGGAGGGGCACACGTGGGTGTGAGCGACGTCACGCGGTTCGGGGTGCGAAGAGGACGCGGAGCGCGCGGGCTCCTCTTTTTGTTTGCTGCAACACAGAAATAAGAGAAAAGAGAGAAGGGGCCACCACGGGAGATTGCTCCGGCGGGGCGAGCGGGACAAATGTAATATAGCAAGATATGAGGGTTAAACGGCCATAGCGGGAAGTGACTCGCCGCGACCTCGGGGGGACGGGAATGGTGCAGAAATTAAATAGCAAGAATTGAAACGGCCATTGGGGAAGTGACTCGCCGCGGTCTCGAGAATATGAGCAGAATAAGAATATAACAGAATATAAGGAGAATATAAAGAGCGGGAATTTAAACGGCCATTGGGGAAGTGACTCGCCGCGGCCTCGAGAACATGAATAGATAAGAATATAATATATAAGAACGGGAATTTAAACGGCCATTGGGGAAGTGACTCGCCGCGGCCTCGAGAATATGAATAGATAAGAATATAACATATAAGAACGGGAATTTAAATGGCCATTGGGGAAGTGACTCACCGCGGCCTCGGGAATATGAGCAGAATACAACAGAATATAAAGAGAATATAAGAACGAAAATTTAAACGGCCATTGGGGAAGTGACTCGCCGCGGCCTCGAAAACAAGATGTGATCGCCAGGGGCCAAAAGACCCCAAAATAAAGAAAGTGATCGCGCCTACCTCAAGAGCGGGAGATGGCGGGTTGCTTCTTCCTCCCTCTTCGGCCGGCCGACGGAGAGGGCTTTCCTTGGTTACCCTTGCAAAACAGTAGACAATAAACGAACGGAATTAGAAAATGGCAGTGTAGCAACAATTCCTTGCAATAAAAGTAATGAGATCGTGACCTGACACACACCTGGTTGGTGTGGTTTTAAACCCCTCTCGGACTCGAGTAGGAGGAAAATGCGATGATGAATGCAAGAAGTATGCAAGAGACAGCGCCCTTATGTAGGGAGATAGAGGATGCAGTATGATGAATGTAAAGAACTATGGAGAAAAAGGGGAAGAAAAGGCTTATTGGAGGAGCCGAGGGTGAGATCCGACGGAGCTCCGGCAGCGTAGGGACGACGTGGAAGCGCGGTGGATGAAGACGACCTTCCTCTCGCGAGCGTGGGCACCCGAGAAGCCGGCAGAACCTCCACCTACAAAAGACCCCACGGGTTAGAAAATGACTCCGGTAGCCTCTGGGCTCCGGCAGCCTATCGGATCTCTTAGAAGCTCCCCCTGAGCTGAGGGGGTGGGCCTCTATTTATAGGGCTCCAGAGGATGGAGGCGTCCAGGACCCTGGACACCTCCATCAGGGCCAAACTAATATTTTATTCTATTTTTATTTATTTTTTTGGAATATTTTTGTGGAGGCGTCCAGGGCCCCGGACGCCTCCAACAGGTCCACCGAACACCGCCGACGACCGCACGCGGTTTGACACAACGCGTGGTTTTATGAGCGGCGCCTCGTGATTCAGAAATGGGCGCGTCCAGCTGGCTGGACGTCTCCATAATTTGGCTTTTTTCACACACGACAAACTGTCGTTTGGTGGAAGGCGCCCTTGAGGGAGTTGATGGAGGCGTCCAGGGGCCTGGACGCCTCCATAAATATATTATTTTTATTTTTTGTTTTATTTTTATGCCAAAGCTGGCATTTTATATTTTTTATACTTATTTTTATGGAGGCGTCCAGGGGCCTGGACGCCTCCATTAATTATTATATATTTTTTATGTATTTGTTTTTATACCAAAACTGGTAACATGCATTTTTTATATTTTGTTTTTATGGAGGCGTCCAGGGGCCTGGACGCCTCCATGAAGACCCCCCGGGTCCCCTAAAAAAAGCTTCGGCAGCCGCCCGCCAGACCATCTTACTGGTTCTGGAACCTTCCGGTGCGTCCGATTGGTGTTGATGCCGTCCGAATGCCGCAACAAGACGGTTCCGGATGCCGAAAAAGGTAGAAGAAGACTCAAGAAAAGGAAGCACTCAAGTGATTCAAAACGCGTAAGCCGTCGCGGGGTGTTGTATAGTAATATGAGACTTTCTCAGGAGACGTCAGGAATGGCGTGTCTACAGTGGGTGCCGAGATAACGCAGACCTCGAAGTAATCACAAAGGACCCGGGGAGTGCACGTGGTGCACGAGGGAAATGATGTAGCGCACGTGGGCGCAATAGGGAGGGGCACACGCGGGTGCCGAAAGAAGGGAGGCACACGTGGGTGCCGAGAGTTCAAAGGTAACCCAAAAAAGCAAAAAGAAGTCCCACCGTGATCGCCAATCTGTGGATTGCCGAGTAGGGATCCACTTAAAAGAGGAGAAAATGAAAACTCGATGTGACTAAAGGCTAATAAGGGGCATGAAACGTGCCAATAGAGAAAAGAGCATACGTAGGATGCTAAAGGGATGTGATCGCCAGAGGGGTTACCTCAATGAAAAGAAATGATCGCGTGTACCTTGTACGAGGCACGGAGACCGTGAATCGTCGTGAGCGGGAAATGGCGGGTTGCTTCTTCCTCCCCCTTCGGCCGGCCGACGGAGAGGGCTTTCTTTAATTACCCTTGCAAAATAACGACAAACAAGTAACGAGTGGATCAGAAAGATGAAGGTGCAGTATTCAATTCTAACGATGCAAGTAATGAAATGATGGCAGGACACACACCTTGTTGGTGTTGTCTTTTAAAACCCCTCTCGGACACGAGTAGGAGGAAAATGCTTATGATGAATTGCGATTATGCCAACGTAAGAACGGGAAGAGATTCCCTCATAAAAGGGGGGGGGGGGGTGGAAGATATGATATGATGAATGCAAGATAACTAGGAAAGAAGAGAGGAGAATGGCTTATTGGATGGTCGATGGCGAGGCCCGGCGGAGCTTCGGCAACGCAAGGACGACGCGGGAGCGCGATGGGCGAAGGCGGCCTTCCTCCCGCGAGCACGGGCACCCAAGAATCCGACAGAACTCCCCCCCCCCCCCCCCTACAAAACACCCGCGGGTTAGAAATAGAATTCGGCAGCCTATCGGCTCTCTTTTTTCGACCCTGAACTGAGGGGGGGTAACCCTCTATTTATAGAGTTCCGGAGGATGGAGGCGTCCAGGGGCCTGGACGCCTCCATCACTTGGATCTTTTTTAAATGACAATCTGACATGCTGACGGGTAGTCAGTGGCCAGGGCATCCGTGACCTGGATGATGGAGGCGTCCAGGGGCCTGGACGCCTCCATGACATTGGATTCCTTTCAAGCTACAAGCCAGCCAACGGATAGTCGGGGATCAGGGGTGCCCGTGAGCTGAACGATGGAGGCGTCCAGGGGCCTGGACGCCTCCATAACTTGGATTTTCTTCGAATGATAGACTGAGAAACGATCAGGCAGTGGTCGGGGATGCCCGTGAGCAGGTTGATGGAGGCGTCCAGGGGCCTGGACGCCTCCATAACTTTGATTTTCTTCAAACGAAAGACTGAGCAACGGTCAGTCGATGGCCGGTGGTCGCCCCTGAGCAGGTTGATGGAGCCGTCCAGGGGCTTGGACGCCTCCATAACTTAGATTTTCTTCAAACGACAGACTGAGCAACGGTCAGTCGATGGCCGGTGGTCGCCCGTGAGCAGGTTGATGGAGGCGTCCAGGGGCCTGGACGCCTCCACGATTTTTCAATTTTTCTATTATTTTTTATATATATGATTTTATGGAGGCGTCCAGTCTCCTGGACACCTCCAAGATTTTTCACGGAAAAATTCAAAAAAATGTAAAAAAAATTCAGAAAAATAGGAAATCACCAGAGTAATTAAAAATGTGAAGGCCGCCTTGGGGTATCATAGTGTAATATGAGATTTACTCAATGTAATGTCAAGAACGGCGTGTCTACAACGGCTCTCACCACGCTCGAGCCCCGACAACCAGCATCTTCTGTCTGTGAAAGACCATCCACTGGTCGCCATATATGCGTCAACGGGAAACCTCCCGCCGGCCCCGCAGGCATGATCCAACTCACGACAGGCCATCCGCTGACTCACACAGACAATTATCACATCTCGAGCTGCACTCCTCTCGGATACCGCGCCCGAACTCGATCATCGCGCCAACTCAACCCTCTCGGGGAGCACGATGAAACCAATCGACAAGATCCTTCTGTCTTCAGTCATCACCTCAGTCGACTCAGACTTATAGGGGGATCATCCCGTGCTGATCACCAAACCAGGGATAACCATTGCGACACCAACGTCCTACCAAGGACCACCATTCCGACGCCAATCTCACAAAAAGGCCTCCGCCCACAGGCGTCACTCTTCCATCTGGTCCCACCGCAACTCTTGACTAATCCAAGTGGACACCTGCCAATCCCGATTCTGCCCTTACCACAGAGCCACGGGACACCACCTGAACCAGGCATGGCATATATCTCTAGGGGAGGAAAGTGCCATCCGAAGTCACGGCAACCTGGTTGCCGACACCACGACCAAAGCACACGGGTCCCCAAGCAACATACATTTCACCGTGGTCGGCTACGAGACTAGCCTTACCAGTCACTCGTAGCTACCAACAGGAACCCACAGCCTGCCAGAGATCACTTCTCCAAAAATGATCTCATCCGAGGACACGAATAGGAGCACAAGTCGGGCACCAAGCCACCGACTCTGACCAACACGTCCTCAACCTCCGTCAGGCGACATCCTCAACACCCCATCCGGGTCCAACACCGACGCCTGACACGGCTTCCATCACAAGAACATGGTATTCATGCGGCGCACTAGCCCGCACATTCCCCAATACTCCATCCTGTCAGTGCCAAGAATCACGATATCTCGGGCAACGGCACGGCAACAACACGTTCGCTCAGAGGAACCAACCCTTCAATGCTCAACGCAAACTCAGGAATATGCCCGTAGCAACCAACGCCACGATCTTGAACCAGTGGGTCACAAGCCCACCACGCTTCCGCTGCGCACTCTGATCCGCGCACACAGTCACAAATTCTCAGAAACACCGCCCAACCAGCACTCGTCCTTTTGGAAAAGTGCCAGCACCCTTACACGACAAGGGAATGGGCACAACTCTCGTAGGCAACCACCTTGCCAAAATAAGGAGCACGTCTCGCACAGACTTTATGGCACACAAGGCCAACCAATCCGAACACGTAATGCAAGACGACGAACCTTAGCCCAACACAATCTCTCCAACCAAAGGGGAGACCAACGCACTTCCGGCCAATGGAAGAACTCCACGCTCGACCTGACCTCGAACCTCACGTACCCTGGAAACGGCACCATCCAGCACCAAGGAAAACCATCGCTTTCATAAGGTCAGCGCCTCCGACACACTCGGCGAGTGTCACGTCGGACCACGATCAGAGCATCTTTCGATGCACCACTGCTGCAATTCCTCAAACTGCAGCACACCACGTCAAGAGCCGCAACATGAGCCATAACCGACAACCGCTGACGCTCATCCTCGAGTCCCGAACTCGCCGTGGAGCCTTCACATCTCAAGCCAACTTCAGGGCCAACACAACCCATTCACACACAAGAGTGTAATAGCAAGACTTACTGGGACACCACAGCCCAATCCGGCCTCGAAATCTACAAAACAATCGGGACCGACACGTTATTTCTGACACCACAGAGCACGACAAGGACATCAGGCTCGACGAAACAGCAGCTCACCGAGAAGATCCTCCGCTCACCCGAGCACACTTCTCGATCAGAACACCTCAGGAGCTGGACAAACCTCAAGCTGGAGTGGCCAAAAATCGACAGCAGCTCCCTCGAAGCACGCTCACGACCACTTAACCACGAACAATCCTCTCCAGCCACCTGACCACGCTGCAGACTCCTCGAACACAGCACCGTGAGCTCGCGCCTTCCAGCAACCTTTGCCAAACGCAGCACAACCAGGGCCACCACCGATGAGGGAGAAGGCTCTCGACCTCGATCCTTAGACCCCATGTTAGCACGAAAGCCATGGACAACAACCACCTTCACAGCGCCACGCAGCGCACTCAAGCTCTCCAGCGAGAAACAAGGTGGAAAAATAAGCACAAAATCCTATGCCAGCTACCGACTGTACTGGACCTCATGGACTCTGTTCACTGCAATATCTCGAATTCATATGTACGTCCACAACCTCCGCTCTGATACCAACTGTAACGACCCGAGAATCTGATTATCGGGAGAGACCCGATAACCCGAGACTCCAACCGCCGCCCACGAGCCGGGAGGGCTCGGAAGGGCTAAAAGGAGTGTGGAGGTACAAAGAAATAGGAAATAAAGCAAGACAGCTCAACAAATAATAGATATAAATAAACAACTACAGCTACAATAGAGTCCAGTCCAACAGAAAGTACAGTCTAAAGCAGTAAAGCGTACCACATGCCGAGTGAACACTCGACCCGACGAGCTGGCAACTGAGAACCCTCGAATAGCACCCTCGAACCTCAAGGAAGAACCGCTACACCTGAAAAGCAGGGAATGAGTCTACAATACAGAGACTCAGCAGGGATCCCGCGGAACCCCACCCGGAAACAACCGCGGTAGCGGAAAGGAAAGCTACAAGAGCAACCGTAACAGCAGGAAAAGTAAACCCGGTGGCCGGTCGAAACTCGGCACTACAACTACTCCTACTGTACCCGAAAGCACACCCCGATCTCGCAGTCGAGGCTACCGAACCACACTAGTACCACCTACCGAAGTAAAAACTCACGGCAACCGCGCCGTAGAGGCCTGTCTCCCAGGACACGGCCAACCTGGACACGATGTCCAAGAAGCAACCCCGACCACCTGGTCACGAGTATCGAACAGCAAGACGCAACCTCGGTAAAGCTACTAGCACTAGTCTCACGGCACGAGAACCGACACACGCGCCACGACGAGACAACCGAAACTCAACGGTCAACACGACCAAGACCCGAAGGTCAAAGTCACAGAGACTGACAGTCTGTCACTGCCGACTCGACAGGAGTACCTCACACTAGAAGCACAGTCGGTAGCGTCCCCTGACATCTTACACCGCACCGCAGGTGAACTACCTGACGTGGTAGCTCCTACCAAAGGCATGAACACCGCACAAGTAACCACAAACGAGTGACTAGCTGGGGTCACGCTCATCAGCGTGGGTCCAACCGCCCCCAACCACGTGTGCACACACAGACCGCGCCTCCCTGGTCTGGCCCTCTGACCGATTTTCCCTTCAATCGGACTCTGGCTGCAAGAGGTGGGGTTCGACGGAAACCGGTCCACAAACTGTCTCTAAGGGTAGCCTCTCCACCACTCCCTGGTGGGACCACTCTCGTGTAGGCAGGCTACGACTAGTGGAGGGTCACTGAGAGAGTAGACTCTCAAGTCAACAGAAAATAGCGTCCAAACCCGACGAAGTACGGGGACCGTCCCACGTACCAACACCGTCGCACGGTGACCACGGTCGGAAAAGAAATGGGAGTCACAGTCCACGGTCGTGCACACACCCTGCGCGAGAGTCGAGAAAACCCAAGTGACGCCAAGCCACTGGACTCTGGACAGTCCTCTAGACGCACTACACCCAACGATCCTTAAGTCACAAGACTCGGGGTCAAGACCGTTGTACGCAACAGCACAAGGCCGTCAATCTAGTCTAATCTCTAGGTCTAAAACCACGGTACCACGAATACCGAGGTAGCTCACGAGCCGCCGAGACCATTCCCTCGGGAAGGGAACTAAGAAGCCTTCCAGCCCCAGGCAGGGCAACTGGACTCACAGTCCAAGGCCACGCACACGGCCCACGGGGAAAGCACAGAAGCATGATTCCTAAGGCAGCGCCCAAGCCGCCACGCCGATAACTGGACTCGCAGTCCAAGGCCAAACACATGGCACACTCGGGAATCATCTTCCAGGAAAACTCATGACATGCAGGGGAACCCCACCGCACACACACCGATACACGGTGACTCGATCGAGCGTAACACGAAAGCCCGAAACACGTGGGGTCACCCAGACACACCACACCTACGGGCACGCTAATCGAGGTAACACGGTCCTCCCGACACCCCAGAAACACGGACACGGAACCCACAGGGTGTCCGGGACACTCACGAGGCCGAAGGTCGACCATTGGATCACAACCGGGTCGACCGGAGACCAATTCCACTCGAACGGAACATGTTACACAGTCACGGTCACCTGGTGACCGCGACTACACAGTCGCGATCACCCTATGACCGCGACTATCCAGACGCAAAAATGATGATAATGGTCACCTGAGGACCGTGACCCGATAGTCACGGTCGCCTGAAGACCGCGACTAGTCTAAAGCGGTCTGTCGCAAGACCACGACTCTTGTCGACTCTCTCGGCCAGGTAAACACGGTTCTCCTAAGACCGGGACCAATGAACACGGTTACTGGTAGACCGCGATCATTTCAGAAAATCGAGAATGGCGAGAAAATGCCCAAAAATTTGATCCACGCCCCGATCACCCCCGGGTGATGGGAAACAAAGGAGAATCCATCCCCAGGCCCCTAGGCATGCATCTAAACCCCTGGATCGGCCAAAAACGCCGTAAAACGAGAGATCCGGCTCACTCCCCAAAAATATGCATTTTTCCCAAATCGCCCCGATTAGCCCGCTCGACTCACCACGGCCTACAAACTCGTGGGAAAGGAAGTGCACGAGCTGGGGGTCCATCTCCCTACCTCCACCGAAGAAACGACGCACCGTGGACGCCGATCCATGAAGAAAACGCCGTTGAAGCCTCGTCGTTCCACGAACCCATGGTCGAGCTTCACCGCGCCTCCACCGCCTCGATCCTCACCCATCCTCGCCCGTGCCTCGCCGGCGCCGTCCCCACCTCGCCCACGCTCCACCCTGTCGGCCGCCGGAGAGAGAGGGAGAGAGGACAGAGCGTGAGAAGAGAGAGGGAGAGAAGAGAGAAATGAGAGGGGAGAGAGAGAAAAGGGTTATATATAGGAAAATCTGAAAATTCCAGAAAATACCAAAAATTAGGAAAAGCACATTTCCACGATCCTCGGAACGCACCAATCGCAACGGTACCACACTCGCCTAGGTGAACGGCCCGGTTCACCTGCAACGAGGTTCCGAAGGAATTACCGAAACACACACCGGGAATCGGAAAACAAACGCGGAAAAGTCACGGAACGCTTCCGGGCCTCCGAAACAACTCCAGATCGCGCCGATCCGAATACGAAAGATGTCCGAAATAAAATTTTAGATACAACGGAGTCAGACACTCTGAGAAACTAGATCCGGAACCCACGAATAAGGATCCAAAAAATCTGAGGCATTACACGCACTCTCTCTCTCTCTCTCTCTTTGCATCACTCTCTCTCTCCCACTCTTTTCTATTTGCACTAGCACCAGAGGGGGAGACCCCCTCCGGCATCCCCACCTCTTGCAGTGCCTTCTTCCCCTCCCACGCCCTTTCTCTCTCTCTACCTCTACGCCTCTCTCTCTCTCTCTCGTCTACACCCGTGGGGATGCCGTCGCTGAAGGGGGAGATCCCTCCGGCGCCCTCTCTCTCTCTCTCTCTCTCTCTCTCTCTCTCTCGCACCCGCAGTGGGTGCCAATGCTAGAGGGAGCGATCCCCTCTAGCTGGCGCTCTTTCTTTCACTCCGCGCGTCATCTCTCTCTCTCAACTTATTGATAAGATGATGAAGGAATGTGCCGTAAGTATCCTCTATAGATTTTATCCTACTTTAAACATATCTTAACGAAATTATGACCTGCATCCTTTTCTAGAACAGCACATTGAGTATTTTGTAGTTTCATAACCAGTAAGAGGTCTCCTCTGTCAAAATGAAGTCTCTGGTGAGTGATAGAAGTGGATATGATTCATCAGTTGCCAAGGACACGTACGTCTTGGGCACAACAGAAATATGTCATGATTGATAGAGGCACAATTTTTTTTCATTCAAGCCAAGTGTTAAGCATTAACTCCTTAATTCGGGCAATATACTGTTGCAACCCTATGGACATTATATGGATTATCTCTCCAAACATTTTCTTGTACTAAGTACATTTTGTCTTGGAGTTTGTTAAACAAACATCAATGAGAATTACAAGAAAGACAAGATTTAGTTTCGAAGGAAGAAAGAGGTAAGTTGGATAATGCAAATAATTAATCCTCCAAATATCTGACAATCAAGTGAACCCCAAAAGAAAGAAGATTGTGTAGGAATGAAATTAAATATATTTTTTTACAACTATACCCCTATAAACCTTCATATTTGCATATATCCCTCGATTTTGATATATATATATATATATATATATATTAAAGTGGGTGGTACCACTAATATATAAAATCAAAAGGTGATGTTACTTACTTTTGACATATTGACGCATATAGCCATGATATGCATCGTATCGCTATAGTTATACCCATGTGATTCTCGAGTTGTCAACGATGAACGAATTTAGAAAATATGCCACAAAAATTGTTAATAGAGGTGAAATATCGAAAATACCCTCACCCCCTGCCTCTCTCTCTCTCTCACTCTCCCCCCCCCCCCCTACACTACTGACGGCTCCCCTCTCCCCCCACCCTAGCGACCCCCTTCTCCCCCACCCCAGCAGTCCCCCTCTCCCTTAATGACTTCTTCTCCTTCTTCTTCGATGACGAGGAAAATGTCCGGATGACTGTAACCTTGGCCAAAAGGGTCAAGGGAGAGGAAGATAATGTCGGATCTATAGGGTCAGATGAAGAGGGCGACTGGGCCCTACCTGTTGTGCCCCTGTGCCTTAACGATGTTGTGTAGTTTTGATGACAGCAACCACTATGAATGATGTGAGAATAGAATATTGAATCTGTGCATACCTTGTTTACGCATTGAAAGTCGACGCGTGTTCATTATGCATACAAAGTCAGTGCATAGTTCATTGATAAGTCTGTATAACTTTTGTTGATTTGAGCGTTTAAGTTCGTGCATCATTTCATCAGAGTCTGTTCATTATGCATTCAGCTCAAACTCTAGGGACAGCAAGACAGTGTAGAATTTCATTTTGTGTAGAAAAGAGTCAATACACACTTGGCGTGTGCAAGGCTGAACTCGGTACAAAGGGCTCTTAATGCATTCATGAAGTCGGAGCAACCCTTGTAGCTGCACGTAACCTAGCCGATCCATCCTTAGTTGTTGCACGTAACTAAGTCGGAGCAAGTGTCAACCATGCGAGAGTTGAGTTGATGCAACTCCTGTTGCTACATGCGATTAAGTCCGTATATTTGTGCATCTTTCATAACAAAGTCTGTACATTCTTCAGTAGCAAGTGTTAGCGTAGCAAGAGTGATATAGAAGGGGGGGATGAATAGATCACTCCCGATTTCTGTAACTTCAGCAGAAAATCACTACTTCGAAACTCACCCTACCGAATATAGGTAAACAAAATAGTTAATGCAGTGAGAAACTAAGACAGAGTAATAAGGTGCGATTGGAAGAGGCCGTCCACACACAAGCACATTGCCAAGCAGATAGAGAGCATCAACGATTGCAGCAAACCACAGAGGAGACAAGAGATTTTAAGGTGATTCGATTGTAGTCCACAATCTACATCCACCCCTCACTCCAACTAGAGTAAGGATTCCACTAGCCAATGCTAGAAACCTGCAGACTCAGTCTGTGAACAATGTGCTGCCACACAGCGTGAATAACCAAGGGAAACAAATCCATTAACCAAACTCTGCTACCCACAGAGCTTGAAACTTGTTCCAGGTACCAGCTAGAACAGAACCGGAGATAGCTCTCCCTTCCTCCAACCCGGAGGGAACCTGCTAATGATAACCCATCACTAGCAAAACTAGAGATCTACGATCTCTCTTCCTCTGCAGCCCAGAGGGAAACCGGAGTAACACTCCCTTCCTCCAAACACTGGAGGGAAACAGTTCGGAATCAGAAGTATGAGCAAATACAAAAAAAAATAGAAGAGAAACAAAGACCAACGAAGAACAACAGTCGTTTCTGAAAAACCAACACAAATGTAGCTTCCGAGGAAGCAATTCTTCAAACCACAGACACTGCTCTCTCTCTCTCTCTCTCAAACATATTCCTCTCAGATCTGGATAAAAGTGGGACTCTCTGCTCTTTCTCTTTTCTGGATCGTGTAACCTCACACAAATGCCTTCTGCTCTTTCTTTTCACGATCATCTTCTACTGAAGGACGATGCTCCATATATATAGCAGACGATTGGCGTGTGGCTTTCAGGTTCCCGCCCATGAACTTTTTGCCAGATCATTTGAATTTCGACCACATGGCAGCATCCTGACTGGGTTGCCATCCACGTGTCATGTTCCTGGTTTCTTGGATCACGTGCCAGGTGCCAACCTCGGATCACGTGCCCAATCATCAGCCTGAATCACCTGCAGACAGAGACAAAAGGAATGTATATACTTAGTTAGTTCAGGCTTTTAACACGAGTGTATATACTTCAGAAGCAGCAACTGAGCAAGTGTAAACACTGAGTGAGTGTATAGACTTTGAGTCTTCATGCGAGCTTAGTGTATAGACTTGAGGAAATTCAACCAATGTAACACAATGTATATACTTAGAAATAGTAAGTGAGTAAGTGTGTACACTGGGAGAGTGTATAGACTTGTGAGACTTCATGCGAACTCAGTGTATATACTTGCTGAAGAATGCATTATCATAACAGGAGGGAGTGTGTATACTTCTGTAAAGTGTATGAAGCCACCGAGTGTATAGACCTGTTGAGGGAAGGGCTGTACAGACTTTAGGACCTATGAAGACGATTGAATAGACTTTGCCTTAGAAACGAGTGTTTAGACTTTGAAGCAAACGCCAGGTAAAACGATGTGTAGACTTGGCCAGAAAACGTAGGGAAAGGTATGAGTGTATAGACTTGGCCAAACGTAGGGAAAGGTGAGGAGTGTATAGACTTACTCAGTTCAGTTCAGAACGTTGGTAGAAGTCCCAATGTATAGACTTACTGAAAAATGCAAACGATGTACAGACATGCTCAACCAGTCCGATGTACAGACTTGGACTTTCAACAGAAGGATGTACATACTTGGAAAACCATGCCAATGTTCAAACTTCACCCCGTGCAAGCTACAGTGATTGAGTGTATAGACTTAATGGTCTCCCTGGCTGTACAGACTTGAGCACAGGCTGAACAGTCGAATGTATAGGCTTGCTTCCACCGACCAGTGTATAGACTTTGTAAGCGTGAGACGCTGAATGAGACGGTGAGCAGAGTATACACTTAGCCTTTGAGGAACGATGTATAGACTCTGAATCGTGAAAGCAGACTGTATAGACTTGGAGTGTTCGAAGGACCATTGTACAGAGTTGGAATGTTTGAGCCAATGTATAGACTTCTGCAGGGCTGCCAGTGTATGGACTTGTACAGTGCAGCGAGTGTACAGACTTTGAGGCCGAAGACAGTGTGTAGACTTGAGAAGCTCGAGGCCACTGTATAGACATGGGGTTCAGGTGAGAATGTATGGACTTTGACGGAGTAAGACAATGTTTAGACTTTGAAGTTACACTGTGGATGTATAGACTTGAATGAGCATGGAGTGTATAGACTTGAATGTCTGAAGGCGATATACAGACTTGGAGATGCGAAGCCAATGTACAGACTTTATGATATGAAGCCAATGTACAGACTTGCAGATGCGAAGCTGATGTACAGACTCGTAATGCGAAGCCAATGTACAGACTTGCAGTGCGAAGCCAATGTACAGACTTGTAATGCGAAGCCAATGTACAGACTTTAAAAGGCTATGAACAACAAGACATGCTGTACAGACTTACTCAATCAAATCGATGTATAGACTTTGAATGAATTCAACGGGAGAATGTATAGACATGGCCCCTTTCCGGATGTATAGACTTTTAGATAAACAGGCTACAGTCCTGTTGTATGGACTTGAATAGAAAGGCCAATGAATGGACTGACTAAGATGATTAATGTACTGAGGGGTCGACTCATCAGCAAGGAGGGGTCGACCCACCACTGTCCAGACTATGCAGACAGAGTGTAGACAGAATCAAGTAGAGCATATTATCTGACAACCATATGAACTGCACTCATTTACATGGTGAAACATGAATTAATCTAGAGATAGAAGATTGATTTATAGTGTGAGACATCATCAAAACCGTATGGATGCAACAATCTCCCCCTTTTTAATGATGGCAACACTATGAATCAAGCAATATCATGGCATATCAAGCAATTAACTGTAGCTTCAACAAACAAAGCAAATTCAAAGCGAGTGCAAGCATAGACAAAAGCAAATTCAAAGCAAGTGCAAGCACAGACAAATTAAACACTGCTGCAGAAGCACTTCTTTCTCAAAAACCACTCCCCCACAACTCATGATCTGATCTACTGATATTGCTAAACTTCTCTCCCCCTTTGACATCAGCAAAAGGAAATGCAGGATATATGAAAGTGCTGGAGACATGAGGACGAAGTGCAGTAACTGCTTAGTGCAGAAAGTCATGAGTAGGTCTTAAGAGAATAAGTGAGGTTCTAAACTCAAGTGAAGATTCTGTAAACTCCAGTACACAATAGAGACATAGAATGATAGAAAGGTTTATCAGCAATTAGAGCAGGAGTTAACAAGTATGGCCTGATCTAGCTGAGCATTCAACTATCCTACAAGACAGCAAGAGACAAATTCAGAGAGGTGTTCTCAAGGTATTGAGGACAAGCAATCCATTAGTTGCACAACAACAAGAATTTTTTGAGATGATTTTCAAGAAGATCAATAAGTAAGTTGGTGATTCACTCTTTTGACATTAGAGAGACACCTTGATTAGAGGCTTGAATCCCCAGTTACTCAGAGTGAGTACCTCATTACTTTCTTTTTTTATTATTAAGGAACAGAGTTAGTAACTGTGGCTTTTG
This sequence comes from Amorphophallus konjac, assembly GCA_022559845.1. Lineage (NCBI taxonomy): Eukaryota > Viridiplantae > Streptophyta > Magnoliopsida > Alismatales > Araceae > Amorphophallus > Amorphophallus konjac. The sequence goes on along the minus strand of CM040122.1, from coordinate 414,605,620 downwards.
ACATGAGAAAACACCTTGATTAGAGGCCAGAGTCCCCAGTTACTCACCAGCAAGCCACCATTGCTCTGTCATGTCTTTTCATTCATTTTTAAGCATTTGACACCTCATGACATAGGAGAAATATTCATTTCATTGATGAAACTCGCAGTTTCTCAGTGCCCAAAACAAGACATGTTTGTTCAGTTAAGCCCTTGTGTTAAAGAGATAGAATGATTGAAAATAATACAAGAAGGACTATTTCTTGAAGTGAATCTTGAAGTCTAGATTTCAAGCTGATTGGGTCAGATTTCAAGACATACAAGTTTTGGCCTGAACCAGAATTATTAACAATGTAGGAAGATATATCTTTTACAATTAATCCAGATCTCTAAAAGAATATTAAAGGAAAGATCCTGACTAGATTTTAGAATCACTGACTTATAGACTTAAGAATTAAGTGACATTCTACTATCTGAGAGAACCACACTATATCTGTCATGAAAACCAGCAAAGACACATATCTGGTCAAACTTTTTGAATCTGTCAAAGAACTCTTCCTCTCACAGCTCAATCAACTCCCCCTCACTCAAAGCAGTCCTGAAAGCTAACCAACAGATAGACAGAACTCCCCCTCACAAAAAGAACAGACTTCACATTTAAGACAGTTTGTATAAGCCTAATTCTCTTCTCAGTGTTGTGAATTTTTCATTATCCAAAGGTTTAGTGAAGATGTCAGCAATCTGATTATCTGTGCCTACATGAATCAGTTCAAAATTGCTTTTAGAAATCTCATGTCTTATGAAATGATGCTTTATCTCTATGTGTTTGGTGCGTGAATGCAAAACATGATTTTTGGCAAGATTAATGGCACTTGTGTTATCACAATAGATAGGTGTGCACCCCAGGTCTACTTGGTAGTCCTGAAGCTGGTGTTTAATCCATATGACTTGTGTTCCACAACTCCCTGCAGCTACATATTTAGCTTCTGCAGTGGAGAGGGCCACAGAATGTTATTTCTTGGAGCCCCAAGACACTAAACACCCACTCAAAAATTCACAATGACCACTAGTGCTTTTCCTGTCTAGTTTACAGCCTGCATAATCAACATCTGTGTATGCAACTAAGTTAAATGTGTGTGATGCAGGAAACCATAAACCAAGAGAATGAGTAGCTGACAAATATCTGAAAATTCTTTTCACTGCAGCTAAATGTAATTCAGTAGGTCTAGACTGATACCTTGCACACATTCCTACACTGAATTGTATATCAGGTCTAGAAGCTGTCAAGTAAAGAAGAGATCCAATCATCTCTCGATAAAGTTTGGCATTTACTTCTTTACCTATCTCATCTGCATCCAGTGAGGTATTGGTACCCATGGGTGTTGTAATGTGCTTTAGGTTTTCCATACCAAACCTCTTGAACAGTTCCAATGTGTATTTGGTCTGGTTGATGAAGCACCCATCCTCTAGCTGCTGTACCTGCAAGCCAAGAAAGTATTTTAGTTCACCAACCAAACTCATTTCAAATTCAGCAGACATCATTTTAGAAAATTCATCACATAGTTCATGCTTAGTTAATCCAAATACTATGTCATCTACATATACCTGAACTATGATGAGATCTCTATTTGTACCCTTGGTAAATAGAGTTTGATCAACCTTACCTCTTTTGTAGCCCTTGCTGATCAGAAATTCAGTCAATCTTTCATACCGTGCTCTTGGAGCCTGCTTTAGACCATACAAGGCTTTGTTTCACCTGAAAACTTGGTTAGGTTGAGGAGAGAATTGAAATCCGGGGGGTTGTTCAACAAAAACCTCTTCTTTAATCACTCCATTTAAAAAGGCACTTTTAACATCTATTTGTTGGTGTTTTATGTTCTTTGAGCATGCAAAAGTAAGCAACAGTCTTATAGCCTCCATCCTAGCAACAGGTGCATAGGATTCATCGAAATCTACACCAAATTCCTGACAGTAGCCCTTGGCTACTAATCTGGCCTTATTCCTAGAAATGATTCCATCTTCATTCATTTTATTTTTGAACACCCACTTAGTTCCTATGATATTGACATTGTCTGGTCTTGGAACAAGTTCCCAGACATTATTTCTTTCGAACTAGCCTAATTCCTCACTCATGGCATTGACCCAAGCTTGATCAGCCAAGGCCTCTTCTATTGATTTTGGTTCAATTTGTGAGACTAAAGCAATTAAGTCTTCATTATTCACATTCCTAAAATGAGACCTAGTCCGAAGAGGATCTTCAGGATTGCCTATGACATTATCTATCGGATGGTCTTTAAGAAATCTAACATTGGTTGAAGACTCACCTGTTTCTCTTGGCCCTTCCTGATTGAGGGGATTTGTTGTTCCACTCGGCTGAGTCTTCTCTTCTTCTTGGTCTTCTAGGAATTCCCCATCATGATTGGAGTCCCTGTCAAAATTTTTAATGTTAGACACACCTTTCTTTTCATTGAAAATAATGTGTGGAGACTCTTCCACTTTCTGATCTGATATGTTAAATACCCTATATGCCCTTGACACTTCAGAGTAGCCTAAAAATATTCCAGGGGAGCTTTTAGCTTCAAACTTGTCTAAATCTTTCTTGTCATTGTTATGAATAAAACATTTTGTTCCAAAAATTCTGAAATGAAACAAGTTTGGTTTCTTACCTTTTAGAAGCTCATAGGGTGTTTTCTTGTGAATGGGTCTTACCATGGCCCTGTTGATTATGTAAGTTGCTGTATTGGCCGCTTCTGCCCAAAACCTTCTTGGTAACATACTTTCAATCAGCATGGTTCGGGTCATCTCCACCACAGTTCTATTTCTTCTCTCCACAATCCCATTCTGTTCAGGTGTCCTGGGAGAAGAAAACATGTGAGTTAGTCCCTCTCTTTCACAAAGATCAGAAAACATGGAGTTTTCAAACTCACCTCCATGATCAGATTGAATAGTACAGATCTTGTGTTTTTCTTCTTGTTTGACCTTATTGAAAAACAGATTAAACTTTTGAAATGCATCACTTTTATTTGCTAAGAAGAATATCCATGAATATCTAGAGAAGTCATCTATGATGACATAGCCAAACCTGTTTCCATTAAGACTCTGAGTTCTAGTGGGACCGAAAAGGTCCATATGAAGAAGTTCCATTAGTCTAGAGGACAATGGCTCAGATCTTAATTTAAAAGAATTTCTGGTCTGTTTGCCTAGAGCACAGGCATCACATGATTTTGATATAGAATTTAATTTAATTCTAGGCATGCCTCTAACTAAATCATGCTTGACCAATTTATTTAAAGTAGTAAAGCTAGCATGACCTAGATGTCTATGCCATTCAAAAACATCATTTTCAGAATTGGCAGATAAACAAATATTAGATTCAGATTCCTCATCTAAGTCTACTATGTAGACATTATTAATCATGTTGACTACAAATTTAACCACATCAGAATTTATTTCAAAGATTATGCATGAATTATCATCAAATACAACCCTGTGACCCTTGTCACATAACTGACTAATGCTAATCAGGTTGTGTTGCAGACCTTCCACAAGTAGAACTTTTTCAATGGAGTTTGTGGAAGTCTTACCTACTGTGCCAACTCCAATTATCTTACCTTTGTTCTTTCCTCCAAACTTGACCAGACCCCCTACCTTCATCTCTATCTTGCTGAACTTGGATCGGTCTCCTGTCATGTGCCTGGAGCAGCCACTGTCGAGGTACCACTTGTTGTCTTCAGCTGCCAGGCCGACCTACACAACAAAGTCAAGCAAAGTGATTTGGAACCCAAGATGAGTTGGGTCCAAAGACATTGTTCAATTCACTGATCAAATGTTTAGGAATCCAGATTTGCTTCAACATTGTTTTCTCTGGCACCTTTACTTCTATTTTATTGAAATTATAGCCGGCTGGTCTGGAAAAGTAAGTTTTATTCCATTCATTAGGCTTGCCATTTCTAGAATATCTCCTGTAAGTTTGTTGATCAGCATATTTTTGAAGATGATGATCATTTCTCCAGTAGGTCCTATTTGGACCCATTTGATTGTAGTACTTCCATCTTTTCTTCTGATCCCCTTGCTTGGTCCATTCATCATTTATGTTCTGATTTGTAGGCTTAGTGAAATTTTTCATAAAATTCATTCCCATTTTAAAATGTTGACCAGCACTGTTTTTAGAACTTTCCTTCTGACCTTGAGTTCCCTTACTGCTGTTTGAGCTGGATGGTGTGTCCAGCTTTTCTTTTGCCTTCTCTGGGCAGAAGGTAATGGTTTTGAATTGTAAGGGTCTTTTGTTAGATGGGTCATAGCCTAGACTCTCCTTATTGAAATTAACCCTAGCCCCCAGTATTGCATCCAGACTGGATTTTCCTTGGATAAACTTTTCCAAGACTTTCTGTTTGTCTTCCAGCTCCTTTTGAAGGGACTCGGAATTTTTTAGAAGTTCACCATTGACTTTCTTAACAGCTTCGTATTTTTCTGAGTTCACTCTACTTTCATTTAAGCTTTCTTCAATTCGTATTTTGAGTTCATTCAGCTGATTTTGACTGTCCTGGTTTTCTCCCTTGAGCTTATCATTTTCTTTTCTTAGTGAGGTCATTTCTTCTAGTTGCTCTTTTAGTTCCTGATTTTCCTCACAGACCTGGGTTTGTTCTTCAACAGTGGTATTAAGTTTTCTTTTCAGAACTCTATGCTCTTTACTAAGAGAATTAAACTTATCTAACAATTCACCATAAGCATCCTCCCAGTCATCAATCGAGAAATTTTCAAAGACAGTTATTACCTCTTCCTCGCTGTTTGCCATTAGGCAAATTCCTTCTTCATATTCCTCTGAGGAAGTGTCTTCAGGATCTTCTTCTTCCTCGCTCCATGTGCAGACCATCGCCTGAGATTTTTTATTCTTCATCACCGTTGTGTTCTTCCTCTGAAAGTAGGGACCCTTCTTCTGAAGATCTGGACACTCGCCTTTCATGTGTCCCTGTCTGTTACAATGAAAACAAGTAAGTCTCTTAGAATTTCTGTCCTTATGATTGCTAGATTCAGCATTCTTGCCAAAGGAATATGGCTTCTTTCGCCTAAAGGTTTTCCCCTTTTTCTTCAAAAATTTTCTGAACTGTCGAGTGAGCATTGTCTGCTCCTCCTGGTCAAGATCAGAAAAACCATCAAGCTCGGATTCGGACTCGGGGCTACTGCTACTATTCCCGCTGTTGCTACCCTTGTTGCGGGATGCCCTTAGAGCTACATTCTTAGCCTTCCTATCACTTCCTTCACCGCCTCCTTTGAAATTCATCTCATAGGTCATGAGGGATCCTATGAGTTCATTCACAGTCAAGATAGTCAGATCTTTTGACTACAAGAAAAAGTGGCTATAGAGACCGAATTAGCGACCGATTTAATCGGTCGCTAGTAGGTCCCAAATAGAGACCAATTCGGAGACCGAAATAATCGGTCGCATAACCGAGACCGTTTCAGCGACCGCATGTATATCGGTCGCTAATCGGTCGCTATTATTGCGACCGAATTAACTTCGGTCTCTAGTCGGTCGCTGATGCCGTTATACTTCCTACTACGACCCCCGCCCGCCCGAGCCCCCCCCCCTCCCGCCCGAGCCCCCCCTCCCGAGCCCCCTTCCCCTGCGGCCCCCTCTCCGCCCTAGCCCCCCTCCCCGCTCCCGCCCGAGCCCCCTCCGCCGGAGCCCCCCCTCCGCCCGAGCCCTCCCGCCCGAGCCCCCCTCCTCCGCCGGAGCCCCCCTCCCCGTGCTGCCTCCCGCCCGAGCCCCCCTCCGCCGGAGCCCGTCGCCGCGCCGCTCGCGTCGAGTCGCCGTCGCCGCTCGCCCTGCCGTCGTCGCCCTCCGCAGGTACCTCTCTCTCTCTCTCTCTCTCTCTCTCCTCCAACTCTACTACTCCGTCGCCACCAACCCCCTCAACACCAACACCAACACCAACACCTCCACGGCGAGGGCGAGGGCGAGAGCGAGAGCGAGGGCGAGGAGGTGAGGAAGAGGAGGAACCGCCACCCCACGCGAGCTCCCCAGCCATGGCCGCCACCGCCTCACTCGCCGTCCAGGCCTTGGTCTCCCGCGCGCTCGCCGCCGGCGCCGGCCACGGCCAGGCAGCGCAGCCTGACCGCCTCGCCCTGCCCGCCGGTTTCCGTCTCAGCTCGCTCGCCGGCAGGGGCGTTGGAGCCACCGCCGCCGCCGCCACCCTGTCGTCGTCCCGGAGGGCGAGGCCGTCGGGATCGGCGGCGACCGTGCGGGCGGCCGCGGTGGAGACCCTGGAGGAGAAGACGGGGACTGCGGCGCTGGTGGAGAAGTCCGTGAACACCATCAGGTTCCTGGCTATTGATGCGGTGGAGAAGGCCAACTCGGGCCACCCCGGGCTGCCCATGGGGTGCGCCCCCATGGGGCACATCCTCTACGACGAGGTCATGCGGTACAACCCCAAGAACCCTTACTGGTTCAACCGCGACCGGTTCGTGCTCTCCGCCGGCCACGGGTGCATGCTCCAGTACGCCCTCCTCCACCTCGCCGGCTACGACAGCGTCCAGGTGAGCTTGGATCTCGCTGCTCTCTTGGATGAGCTTGCTATCTGTGGATCTGATTATTATTTTCTTTTAAAAAATTGGTTAAACTCCGATTCTGTTCTAAGATCTTCTGTAACGGCTGGCAAGTGATGGGAACACTTTGAAATCTGTGCCGGGTTCAGAATTTTTAACTTCTTTATCAGATTTTGAGCTGGGTTGGTGGCAAGGTTTGATCTTTGAAGTCTTTGTATGGTAAATTTGTGCGGAGATCTCAAAGTTATGTGGACAAATTCGTTAAGTATAGTTGGCTTTCCTTATATACTTGGTTTCCTTATTAAGGGAGAGAAAGAGGGAGACGCATGGATGCTTCTTTAGTGTTAGATCATGCTGAACTGGATCCTAGTTTGTGTAACTAGGAGATGAAGCGGGCGTGGGTGAGTTGTTCATGTTTCAAGTACACGGGTCACTGGTATACCTCATTTGAGTTTCTGCTTAGAATTCAGAGGGAGGACGGTAACCGATTTTTCACACTCAGCAGAAAAAGTGGATCTTTACACAGTATGATCAGAAGGTTTATGATAAGAAGTTCTTTGTTAAATTGGTTCCAACAGAATTCAGTGCTTCTTTACTCCTTGTTTGCTCGGTTCATCTTATAAATTGGCTAAATTCTGGTCGTCCTGTTCTTCTTCTGATCATTAACTTCCTGTGCTTTGAAATTGATCTCCAGGAAGAAGATTTGAAAGTTTTCCGTCAGTGGGGAAGCAGAACTCCCGGGCACCCTGAGAATTTTGAGACTCCTGGAGTTGAAGTCACTACTGGTTTGTTTCTTGAACTCACCTGTGAAATTCTCGTCTGATATTAAACAGAGTGGCAGTGAAGGTCGGAGAATCTTGCGCAATCCCCTCTTAGTTGTTCTATTTTTATTTATTTATTAATCCTGGCTGTGGCATAGGTCCCCTGGGCCAGGGTATGGCAAATGCTGTTGGGTTAGCTCTTGCTGAGAAGCACTTAGCTGCTCGTTTCAACAAGCCTGACAATGAGATTGTTGATCATTACACGTAAATACCTACTTTATCTTATTCACTGCTGTCGGTGATTGTTTATCTCTTTGTGACATATGACCACTTCAGATACAGCATTAATTTCAATGTATCTGCACTTTATTAGGTATGTTATACTTGGAGATGGCTGCCAGATGGAGGGCATATCAAATGAAGCATGTTCTCTTGCTGGACATTGGGGTCTTGGAAAGTTGATAGCTTTCTATGATGACAACCACATTTCGATTGATGGTGACACTGAAATTGCATTCACTGAGGATGTCAGTGCTCGTTTTGAGGCTCTTGGCTGGCACACTATCTGGGTTAAGAATGGCAACACTGGCTATGATGATATTCGTGCTGCCATCAAGGAAGCAAAGGCTGTCAAAGACAAACCAACACTGATAAAGGTCAGTTCTTTCACATAGATTTAGATGGCCATTAATCAAGGCAGAATTTCATTAATATTTTGTTATATGTAGGTGACTACGACCATTGGTTACGGTTCACCTAACAAGGCAAGCACATATGCTGTACATGGAAGTGCATTGGGTGCCAAGGAAGTTGATGCAACTCGGCAGAACCTTGGATGGCCTTACGAACCTTTCCATGTGCCTGATGATGTCAAGAGGTACGAGTTTGTGGATGCTCCATGTTCTTGTCTGGTTGAATTTGATCATATTTTCCATTGGTAATGACTACATTTGCCTTATCATCATAGCCACTGGAGTCGACATGTCCCAGAGGGTGTTAAGCAAGCAACTTTGGACACCCTAGGTTACATGTGTGAAGAAGTCTCCCCTGATGAAGTTGATCAAGAGCAAGTCAATAAGATATTGACAGCGGTTGTTCAAGGCATGAGTGCTTCTGAGGGAAACATTGATGTTAGGCTGGCTGCAACTCGAGCTCTGCATAATTCTTTGGGATTTGCTCAGGCAAACTTCGGGAATGATATGGAGAGGGATTATATCATGAGAGTCATTTGTGAAGCTACTCTGTCCCCTGAGGTGAAGATACGGCAGGCTGCATTCGAATGCTTGGTCTCCATATCCTCCATGTATTATGAGAAGCTTGCATCGTATATGCAGGACATATTTAACATCACTGCAAAAGCTGTGAGGGAAGATGAGGAACCTGTTGCTCTACAAGCTATTGAATTCTGGAGCTCAATATGCGATGAAGAGATTGACATCTTAGATGAATATGGAGGGGATTTTTCTGCTGATTCTGACACCCCTTGCTTTTATTTTATCAAGCAGGCACTACCTGCGCTTGTCCCTATGCTGTTGGAGACACTCCTTAAGCAAGAAGACGACCAAGATCAGGATGAAGGAGTTTGGAATCTTGCAATGGCTGGAGGAACATGCTTGGGTTTGGTTGCACGGACCGTGGGAGATGACATTGTGCCTCTTGTTATGCCATTCATAGAAGAAAACATTAACAAACCTGAATGGAGGCAGCGAGAAGCAGCAACTTATGCATTTGGTTCTAAAATCTGAAATACCGGTCGGATGGCCGTGCCGGTCATTCCAATACGACCGGGGAGATGAAAGTGACTTGTCAGAACTGACGGAATCCAAATCGGATGCCCTGTTTGAGCTCGGCGCTCAAACTTCATTTTTAAAATACACTTATTTCAAATGAACTGTTAGGACGGGTCCGGGGGTCTAAAATCTGAAATACCGGTCGGATGGCCGTGCCGGTCATTCCAATACGACCGGGGAGATGAAAGTGACTTGTCAGAACTGACGGAATCCAAATCGGATGCCCGGTTTGAGCTCGGCGCTCAAACTTCATTTTTAAAATACACTTAGTTCAAATGAACTGTTAGGACGGGGCATTTGGTTCTAAAATCTGAAATACCGGTCGGATGGCCGTGCCGATCATTCCAATACGACCGGGGAGATGAAAGTGACTTGTCAGAACTGACGGAATCCAAATCGGATGCCCGGTTTGAGCTCGGCGCTCAAACTTCATTTTTAAAATACACTTAGTTCAAATGAACTGTTAGGACGGGTCCGGGGGTCTAAAATTCGAAATACCGGTCGGATGGCCGTGCCGATCATTCCAATACGACCGGGGAGATGAAAGTGACTTGTCAGAACTGACGGAATCCAAATCGGATGCCCGGTTTGAGCTCGGCGCTCAAACTTCATTTTTAAAATACAAGATGAAATTTGAACTTATATTGTGTGTGTGTATTTATATATATGAAAATGAGCTGGCTTAAACTATTGGCATACTCTTGTTAATGCTTGATTTCTTTATTAAGTCTTGTTAATGCTTGATTTCTTTATTAAGGATTTGATTATAATTTTTTTAAATGATATACAGGATCATCCGTCGCGAGATGTTGGACGAGACGACGACCAGGATGATGTTGGACGAGACGACGACCAGGATGAGACATATGTGGAGGATTTGTGATTTTATTTTAGTTGTGTATGTTGTCATTTTATTATTATGGATGTATGATTAATTTGTGATTTTATTTTAATTGTGTGTAATTTGAGGTTCGTGGAGATTGTGATCCGTGTAGTTGATTTATTATTGTTTTATGAAATTGTTATTTATCAGGTGTTTGTATGTGATGAATTTGAGATTTGTCGATATTGTTGTCTGTGTAGTTGATTTTATATTTATGTTATGAATTTGTTATTTATCAGGTAATTTATTTATCAGTTTAAATAAATTTTTTAAAAAAAAATAATGCAAAATTAGCGACCGCATGGAGACTGAATTGCGACCGAATAGCGACTATACGTTATATTTCTTTTATTAAATAATTATACTTGGCGACCGACTGGCGACCGACTAGCCACCGAATAAATCCGATAGGTTAATTTTATTTTTAAAAATACAACAAACGTAGCGACCGAATAGAGACTGAATGGCGACCGAATTATTAGCGACCGGTCAGGCGACCGATTATAATCGGTCTCTGGTAACGACTGATACTGCGACCGAATTATGTCGGTCGCTATATAGCGACTATTATATAGCGACCGACATATTCGGTCGCTAGATAGTATCTGTTCGGTCGCAATGCATATTTGCGACCGATCTACGACTGAATAGCGACCGCTAGGTCGGTCGCTATCCGCGATTTTTCTTGTAGTGTGACTCTTCAATCACAATGGCCTTAGTGTGCCATGCCGGGGATAGAGATCTCAGAATTTTCCTGACAATGTCTGCCTCAGCTAGCTCTTTCCCTAGCCCCTTAAGATTATTCGTGATCAAAGATAACCTAGCATACATTTCAGTAATATTCTCCTCTGGTTTCATTTTAAACAGTTCATACTCAGAGGTGTAGACATTTACCTTTGAGGCTCTCACTTGAGCTGTACCTTCGTAGATTAACTGCAGCTCGTCCCACATTCGTTTGGCAGTCTTGTAGGCAGATATGCGAGCATATTCCTCTGGGTGAACAACACACTGGATGATGTTCAACGCCGTCCAGTTGAGTGAAGATAGCTTGACATGGTCATCTGTCCACGCGTCCTCGTTCGGTGGCAGATCATACGGCCAAACAGTAATTACTCTCCACAGCTTATGGCTCTGAGCCCTGATAAACACTTCCATCATGTTCTTCCAAAACAGATATTTATTACCATCAAAAAATGGAGGGCGACTAATGGATTGACCTTCAGCCATGAAGCTTCTAGGACCATTAGCATTTCCCTGACCGTTCGTCCACATGATGCAAACCTGCTCTGATACCAAATGTTAGCGCAGCAAGAGTGATATAGAAGGGGGGATGAATAGATCACTCCCGATTTCTGTAACTTCAGCAGAAAATCACTACTTCGAAAATCACCCTACCAAATATAGGTAAACAAAATAGTTAATGCAGTGAGAAACTAAGACAGAGTAATAAGGTGCGATTGGAAGAGGCCGTCCACACACAAGCACATTGCCAAGCAGATAGAGAGCATCAACGATTGCAACAAACCACAGAGGAGACAAGAGATTTTAAGGTGGTTCGATTGTAGTCCACAATCTACATCCACCCCTCACTCCAACTAGAGTAAGGATTCCACTAGCCAATGCTAGAAACCTGCAGACTCAGTCTGCGAACAATGTGCTGCCACACAGCTTGAATAACCAAGGGAAACAAATCCCTCAACCAAACTCTGCTACCCACAGAGCTTGAAACCTGTTCCAGCTACCAGCTAGAACAGAACCGGAGATAGCTCTCCCTTCCTCCAACCCGGAGGGAACCTGCTAATGACAACCCATCACTAGTAAAACTAGAGATCTACGATCTCTCTTCCTCTGCAGTCCAGAGGGAAACCGGAGTAACACTCCCTTCCTCCAAACACCGGAGGGAAACAGTTCGGAATCAGAAGTATGAGCAAATACAAAGAAAAACAGAAGAGAAACAAAGACCAACGAAGAACAACAGTCGTTTCTGAAAAACCAAAACAAATGTAGCTTCCGAGGAAGCAATTCTTCAAACCACAGACACTGCTCTCTCTCTCTCAAACATATTCCTCTCAGATCTGGATAAAAGTGGGACTCTATGCTCTTTCTCTTTTCTGGATCGTGTAACCTCACACAAATGCCTTCTGCTCTTTCTTTTCACGATCATCTTCTAATGAAGGACGATGCTCCATATATATAGCAGACGATTGGCGTGTGACTTTCAGGTTCCCGCCCATGAACTTTTTGCCAGATCATTTGAATTTCGACCACATGGCAGCATCCTGACTGGGTTGCCATCCACGTGTCATGTTCCTGGTTTCTTGGATCACGTGCCAGGTGCCAATCTCGGATCACATGCCCAATCATCAGCCTGAATCACCTGCAGACATAGATAAAAGGAATGTATATACTTAGTTAGTTCAGGCTTTTAACACGAGTGTATATACTTCAGAAGCAGCAACTGAGCAAGTGTAAACATTGAGTGAGTGTATAGACTTTGAGTCTTCATGCGAGCTCAGTGTATAGACTTGAGGAAATTCAACCAATGCAACACAATGTATATACTTAGAAACAGTAAGTGAGTAAGTGTGTACACTGGGAGAGTGTATAGACTTGTGAGACTTCATGCGAACTCAGTGTATATACTTGCTGAAGAATGCATTATCATAACAGGAGGGAGTGTGTATACTTCTGTGAAGTGTATGAAGCCACCGAGTGTATAGACCTGTTGAGGGAAGGGCTGTACAGACTTTAGGACCTATGAAGACGATTGAATAGACTTTGCCTTAGAAATGAGTGTTTAGACTTTGAAGCAAACGCCAGGTAAAACGATGTGTAGACTTGGCCAGAAAACGTAGGGAAAGGTATGAGTGTATAGACTTGGCCAAACGTAGGGAAAGGTGAGGAGTGTATAGACTTACCCAGTTCAGTTCAGAACGTAGGTAGAAGTCCCAATGTATAGACTTACTGAAAAATGCAAACGCTGTACAGACATGCTCAACCAGTCTGATGTACAGACTTGGACTTTCAACAGAAGGATGTACAGACTTGGAAAACCATGCCAATGTTCAGACTTCACCCCGTGCAAGCTACAGTGATTGAGTGTATAGACTTAATGGTCTCCCTGGCTGTACAGACTTGAGCACAGGCTGAATAGTCGAATGTATAGGCTTGCTTCCACCGACCAGTGTATAGACTTTGTAAGCGTGAGATGCTGAATGAGACAGTGAGCAGAGTATACACTTAGCCTTTGAGGAACGATGTATAGACTCTGAATCGTGAAAGCAGACTGTATAGACTTGGAGTGTTCGAAGGACCATTGTACAGAGTTGGAATGTTTGAGCCAATGTATAGACTTCTGCAGGGCTGTCAGTGTATGGACTTGTACAGTGCAGCGAGTGTACAGACTTTGAGGCCGAAGACAGTGTGTAGACTTGAGAAGCTCGAGGCCACTGTATAGACATGGGGTTCAGGTGAGAATGTATGGACTTTGACGGAGTGAGACAATATTCAGACTTTGAAGTTACACTGTGGATGTATAGACTTGAATGAGCATGGAGTGTATAGACTTGAATGTCTGAAGGCGATGTACAGACTTGGAGATGCTAAGCCAATGTACAGACTTTATGATATGAAGCCAATGTACAGACTTACAGATGCGAAGCTGATGTACAGACTCGTAATGCGAAGCCAATGTACAGACTTGCAGTGCGAAGCCAATGTACAGACTTGTAATGCAAAGCCAATGTACAGACTTTAAAAGGCTATGAACAACAAGGCATGCTGTACAGACTTACTCAATCAAACCGATGTATAGACTTTGAATGAATTCAACGGGAGAATGTATAGACATGGCCCCTTTCCGGATGTATAGACTTTCAGATAAACAGGCTACAGTCCTGTTGTATGGACTTGAATAGAAAGGCCAATGAATGGACTGACTAAGATGATTAATGTACTGAGGGGTCGACTCATCAGCAAGGAGGGGTCGACCCACCACTGTCCAGACTATGCAGACAGAGTGTAGACAGAATCAAGTAGAGCATATTATCTGACAACCATATGAACTGCACTCATTTACATGGTGAAACATGAATTAATCTAGAGATAGAAGATTGATTTATAGTGTGAGACATCATCAAAACCGTAGGGATGCAACCGCAAGTCGATGCATCTTTTGCTCCATGCAAACAAAGTCTGTACATTCTTCAGTAGGAAGTCGATACATCTCTTGCTCCATGAAAATAAAGTCTGTACATTCTTCAGTAGCAAGTCGATGCATCTTTTGCTCCATGCACACAAAGTCTGTATATTCTCTGATGGCATGTCCGTGCATTCATCTTCATTATGCATACTACATTATGTGCATTAAGTATGTACAGGCTTAGATCAAATTTTGAACTAACTCAGTGCATCCTTTTCTCTTCTCTTTCAGATCAATTCAAGTTGGTAACTAGTCTGACCTGACAGAATATCTGCTCAAGGAGCTTAAGAAGGGCACGTGATCCAAGAATGGAGGAAGTGCCAGGATCATGACACGTGTATTGCAACATGTTGAAATGTTACCACGTGGTCAAGGCGCTAGGGCGGGAATTCGTGGCAGACACACGCCCATCTATCTGCTGCTGCTATAAAAGGGGGGCCTCTCCATCTAGTAAAAAGAGAGATCGAAGGAGATAAAAGAAGAAAGATATACAGCCAGCACGATCCAGAGAGGAGAAGAGAGTAGCAGCAGAGAAGAGCAGAAGTGAAAGTGAGAGAGCTCGTGAGATCGAGAGAGAGAGAGAGAGAGAGAGAGAGAGAGAGAGAGAGTGAAGAAAGAGCTCGAGGAGAAGAAGATAGAAGATTTTCCTGAAGATTAGTTCCACTAGACCTTGGATCAAATCCAGGCCAGTCAGCTCCCTCAGAGCCACATTTGTGCTATCATCGTATACAGCTTTCTGTCGCTGTGATTTCCCATTTCTTGTTTTTCTTTTACACTCTTTATTTCAAGCTGTTTGTCAGCTGAGCAAGCTGTGACGCTCAGCGGCAGAGGTGTGGTATCCTCTGGATGGGTAAAGCTGTAAGCCCCAGCGGTTGCAGATGAGGATTCCTCTGGTGGGCTAAACTGTATTGCCCAGCGGAAGCAAGCTGTGACGCTCAGCGGTTGTAGGCAAGCTGTGATGCCCAGCGGTTTAAGCTGTGTAGCAGCAGGAATCCACACTCAGGTTTGAGTGTGGGGTGGATGTAGGTCTGGAGGACCGAACCACCTAAAATTTCTTGTGTTCTGTAGTTTGCATGTTTTTTTATCTATCTCGGTTAGATGAATGCGTAGGCCGATCATTTGTTCTTTATCTCTGGCTTGTGGTTGCTGTGCACATCGATTGTTTGATCTCAGCCTCGTGAGAGCTACGTGATCACACGTTTTGTCACCTAGCTATTCTGCTGAGGTGTGTATTTCAGTTTGTTTGTCCAACTTCTGTTTAGTGTGAAGTGCTGTCAAGTTACTCGAAACACTGCCTCAAAAGGCTTAACTCTGATTGCTTAAAAGTGTCAAGTGAGCGAAATTTTAAAAGTGGGATTCATTCACCCCCCTATGAATCCATCGCACCGGTACCAACAATACACTATCGTGCTGTGGATGGACATGAGGGGCTTCGCACATGGACCCCATAATCCATGCGGCGGGTTGGGCTGTCAAGCGCCGATGCATCACATGGGTCCCATACCCCACGTGGAGCAACAAATCACAAGGGAGACGCTGGAAAATCCAACAATCTCTCCCCCAGCGACACCCGGGGGATTTGAACCCGCGACCTCGCTCTGATACTAGTTTATAGGATCAAGCCCCTACCGTTGCGCTAAAAGCTCGAGATGGTAGCGAAGGCGGAACCTTATTTCCTTATGGCACCAGTCCTAACAGTTGGTATCAGAGCATGTCACTGATTCATCAGATCCAATGATCTACAGTGAATCCTGCTATTTCCGGTGCCTTGATTGATTGTGTAGATTGTCTAGCATCTCGTTTAATTGTCATGGATTCTATGCCTGAAGTTCCAATGTTCGATGGATTGTGTTTCTCTGACTGGCATAGAGAGTTTAGGGATTACATGAATTTCGTAGATTCAAATCTGCTAATTTTGATTGAACATGGACCTTATGATATACCAGTGAATAAGTCAGACTGGAATATTGGTCACGAGTTGATGAATACTGAAAATAGAAAAGCACTGAAAATGTTGAAAGGGGCTATAAGGGCTAATGTACTTTCATGTGTGACTAAGTGCAGGAATGCAAATGAGTTGATGGATGAGCTGATCCTCAGATATGGTGAAGAGAACTATAAGTGCCTTATGACAAAGGATCAAAGCAGTGATCAGTCTGATGACTCTTCATCAAAGGTAAACTCCGAACCAGAACAAAATTCATTGGATGAACTGATTGAGATGCATGATAATTTGCTTGACAGTTATAAATCTTATAAACGTGAAATGATAGAGATGAAAAAGGCCATGTTGCATGAAATTAGAGAGTTGAAATGTGAAAACGCCAACCTAAAAGGAAGTCTGAAAATAAGTGAAAATTCATGCAATAAATGTGATTCTGTTAAAACATTAAATAATGATCTCCTATCTGAACTTAGGCTGCAAGAGCAACAAGTTGTGTCTCTTAAAGGAGAGATAGAAGATCTGAGAAATAGAAATTCGGAACTTGAGTTGCATGAACAACAATTGATTGAAAATCTGAAAGCTATGAATCAAGATAGTTTGATTGAAGAAAATTACAAATTGAAAGATCAAAACAAAAGACTAATGGTTCTGAACACTGTCATGTCAGAAAAATGGATATCTATTGAAAAAGGGAAATGTGCTGTAAAGGAAGTTGATAATGATAAGGAACAAAAACTTGTACAAGAAATTGAAACTCTAAAGAGCCTAAATGATGCACTGCATCAACATATCATTTCCTGTGAAACTGAAATTGCAAGCTATGAATTGAGCATTACCTCCTTGAACTCTGAAATTCAGGATCTTAAAAATTCACTGACCAAATTTGTTCAAGGAAAAGATAACCTAAACAAGATCCTCGGTGTTAAAACAAATTTTCAAAAGGAAGCTGTACATATTTCCTCTGTAGAGTCAAGCTGCAACAAATGCTCGGTTCTGCGAGAACGTAATGAGGAACTCTACAGTGAAAATGAATGGTTGAATAAATAAATTGCCTCATTTAAAGAGGATCACAAAAATTTGCTTGCTGAGAAAATTAAAGTAGAAGAAAGAAAAGAGGAACAAATTGAGAAACTGGAGTTGATGTCCAGTAATGAAAAATGTGATTGGAATGGAATAAAGGGGGTCAATAAACCAAGGCACTCAAGAATGTAACCCCCAAGATCCTACACTTCAGGTCAGTTCTGCAAACTCTCTTTAAATTCTGTCATCTAATATTGTGTGTTTTAAATAATGCATATCATGCTAATCTATCTGTGCGTGATTGAAATCTTCTGAAAATAATAATTGCACATGATGCCTATGATAGTGACTCTTAGAGTGCACTACATATCTGCTTCTTAAGCAAAATGCACAAAAAACATGTCCTCAGCATTCATTGTATAAAATGTACTTAATCAGGGGGAGTTTGACTGCTTTCGCATGATGTTCATACTTTGAGCTATGTGTGCACATGCTCATTGAAGAAATGCTAAATTCATTCCTCATGCACTTTTGCCTTGGTGCTTGAGTGTGCACATAGAAAAGATTAGAAACTCATGAGCATAGTATGCACATTCATGATGCATAATTTGTCAAAACTCCCTGCATTCTGTCATTGCACTTGTTGCATTTAAAATCTTCATACATTGCATATAGTCAGGGGGAGCTTGGTTGTCCCTGCATAATGTTCATGACATTCATGTTCAGGAAATATCTCCAGGAGAGTCATTGCATATGCATGCATGTAGAGCAGTGTATTGCACATCATCAAATTTAAAAAATCTAAAAAGAAATGACTCATTGCATCTAGATAGGGGGAGATTTGTCAGATTCATTTGTTCCTCACTTCCCGAATCCCTCTTGCTTAGTTATTTGAATCACTCTACTGCTCTATAGTGTATAACTTGAATGTTATGCTATTCTCATCTTGCATAGTTGATCTATCTGTATTCCAGACTCAGCTACTGAAATTGATTCTGCTCTGCATATATTTAATGCTCTTCTCTCCTGGTGTTATTTGCTCTACCAGCTTGTACTTATCCAACACTCACATCCTTTCAAGCTAGTCTGATTAATCTGGTTCTTGTTCCAGGAATGATAAGCTGTTTAGTTGCATTGTTTGGACTGATCTGAGATCCTTATGTACCATGTTTTAGTCTGAATTCTTAAAAGAAATTCCTATCATATAGGTTTAAGAATGTCTACTGATTCAGACTGATGTAAGTCTAATGTATTCTTAGATTTGTATTCAAATGTATTGAAAGTATTTGAATGATGAGTTTTAATGAATTTTAACCAACTGCGTCATGAATACCCTACTCTTACCCATCTGTAATCTGAAAATGTGATATCAAGGCTACTTTGGTAGAGACACATAGAGTGAGTATTGTTTTTAAACATTAACCTGAAAAATGTTGACTAAATGGAAAAATTGAATTCAGAGCAATGACTTGGTCACTGAGAAACTGGGTTCTCTATCAATGAAATAGAGTAAACCTACGTCATGAAGTGCCATAGTTATCTCTGGTGAAAATTTATTAAAAAATCTGACAGAGTAATAGCATGTATGTGTTGAGTAACTGGGGAGTCCGGCCTCTAATCAAGGTGTCTCCTCATGTAAAAAGACATTTCTAGTGCTAACTCTGCTCTCAAAGTTGAGAGGCAATGAAAGTTATCACACTGAGTAACTGGGTCACTTCACCTAAGACGTGTTGTGTCTCATGAAAAAAAAGGTGTTGATCAACTTAAATTGCTCCGGAAAAATAATGTGCTAATCAAAAGAAAATGTCTTGCAAAAATAGTCAACTCACATTCTAGTAAGGGTGTTTAATCTCAATTCTGCTCTGTGTGACTCTCAAAGGAGTCATCGAGTTCATTTGAGTAAGATGGAAGGTGATTATTCTTGAGTATTGTTTGATTAATTGGTTCACCTTTATTAAAACCTACCTTCAGATATGAGTATTGAATTTGATTGGAAAATTTGGTATACATCATGGTTAAATCAGTTTGGTCATGTCGCTTAATTCATAACCCCCTATGATAGGAGTCGTTCCTTGTGAGGACTTATTACTGTGGTACCTGCCATACAATTTCCTCTGATCAGGTTCATCTCTGACAACTTAATCATCATGCTATCTTACCTATTGGAGATCATGTGCCTTGCTTACTGTTATTTACTCCTACCCTTGGCTACATCTACTTCTTTTACATCATTGTTTCACTCTCCACACTGTTGGAATCTTCCATCTTGTTCCTGTATCCCTGACGAATGACTCTCTTTCACCTGCATTGTTCTGCCCATACAAATTTTGCTTCAGAATTCTTGTGGTGGTGGATTCCAGATTGATTCATTGGATAACCAGAGTTCATCCCTGTGGATACATCCTGTGCTTGCATTTTCGATTCCTTTCATGCTCTCAGGGGGAGTTCTGGGCATTATATTCATGAGTATGTCAAAGGGGGAGGACTGTTTTACACAAGGGGGAGAATAGGTTCATGCATTGTATTATTTTTCACGCAAACTACCTTATTTTTGATGAAGTCAAAGGGGGAGAATAGTTTGACATGAGCCAGTGTGACTCATAATCTCATAGTGTTGCCATCATCAAAAAGAAGGAGATTGTTGTGCCCCTTGTGCCTTGATGATATTGTGAAGTTTTAATGATAGCAAACACTATGAGTCATGTGAGATTATAATATATAGATGTTCTGCATGCAATCTCTACTTACATGGTTCAATGCATAGTTTTATTTTTCAGTATACATAGTCTGTGCATACTTTGTTTACGCATTGAAAGTCGATGCGCGTACATTGCATCTGTCGGGACTATACATCGCTGCATGCTATCAAGTCTGTACAACCTCCATTGTTTCACTCGACCAAGTCAGTACACTCGACCAAGTCAGTGCAATCACTATTCATCCATTAGCTCAGTTCGCAGCTAAGTCAGTATAGTCAGTATTCTTCATGCATGAACATAGTCAGTACATCTTTTTGCATCGTTGTGCTTCACGCATACACATAGTCAGTGCATCTTTTTGCATCGTTGTGCTTCACGCATACACATAGTCAGTGCATCTTTTTACATCATTGTGCTTCACGCATACACATAGTCAGTGCATCACTTTGCCTCGCGCATACACATATACACAAAGTTCGTGCAACTCCTGTTGCAGCATGAACTCAAGTCGATGCAACTTGTGTTGATGCACGCGACTAAGTCCGTGCATTTGTGCATCCTTTATTCCATGAAAACAAAGTCTGCACATTCTACAGTAGCAAGTCGATGCATCTTTTGCTTCGTGCACACAAGGTCTGTATATTCTCTGATGCCATGTCCGTGCATTCATCTTCATTGTACATACTTTCTTATATGCATACTGCATTATATGCATCAAGTCTGTACATGTCTCGATGCCATGTCCGTACATTCATCTTCATTGTACATACTTTCTTATATGCATACTGCATTATATGCATCAAGTCTGTACATGTCTCGATGCCATATCCGTGCATTCATCCTCATTGTACATACTTTCCTATATGCACACTGCATTATGTGCATCAAGTATGTACAAGCTTAGATCAAATTTCGAACTAACTCAGTGCATCCTTTTCTCTTCTCTTTCAGATCAATTCAAGTTGGTAACTAGTCTGACCTGACAGAATATCTGCTCGAGGAGCGTAAGAAGGGCACGTGATCCAAGAATGGAGGAAGTGCTAGGATCGTGACACGTGTATTGCAGTAGGCTGAAATGCTGCCACGTGGTCAAGGCGCTAGGGCGGGAATTCGTGGATGACACACGCCCACCTATCTACTGCTGCTATAAAAGGAAGGTTTCTCCATCTGGAGAGAGAGAGGATGGTGAAGTGTGGTGATCGTGAATATACTTCAGAGGAGCAGAAGCAGAAAGAAACTGCACGATCCAGAGAGAAGAAAAAAAGAAGAAGAGCATAGGAGGAGAGTGTTCGAAAAAGAAAGTGTGAGCAGTAAAGAAGAAGAAGAAGAAGAAGAAGAAAGAGAGATCGAGAGTTTAGAAGAAGAAGAAGAGAGTCATCTGAAGCTTTGTCTCTACTGGACCGTGGATCAAATCCAGGCCAGTCAGCTCTTTGAGAGCCACATTTATGCTATCATCGTATACAGCTTTCTGTCGCTGTGATTTCCCATTTATTGTTTTTCTTTTACACTCTTTATTTCAAGCTGTTTGTCAGCGGCGCAAGCTGTGTTGCTCAGCGGGTAGAGGAGGATTCCTCTGGACGGGTTAAGCTGTAGTCCCCAGCGGTTACAGAGGTGTGGTATCCTCTGGACGGGTTAAGCTGTAAGCCCCAGTGGATGGCGAAGCTGTAATGCCCAGCGGTCAAGCTGTTAGTCAGTGGTTTGTAGGCAAGTTGTGTCGCCCAGCGGTTTTCAAGCTGTTTGGTAGCGGAATCCACACTCTGGTTTGAGTGTGGGGTGGACGTAGGTCTGGAGGACCGAACCACCTTAAAAATCTTCTGTGCAGTGGTTTGATTATCTATTGTGTTTCGCTAGATGCATGCTTAGGCTCGATGTGTTCTTTCATCTAGTGAGTGGTTTATTCGCACACCGCATATTTGATTGGAATTGGGTTTGCACACTAGCGCATATAGAGTAGATCAGAAGTTCAGATTATCTGATCTTCCATTCTCGCTAGAAGAGAGCACCTGTGTCATACAAGGCACCTATTTATGTTAATTCCTTATCATCGTTCTGTTACAGACTTTAATCGGACAATATTTTAAAGGGGAGATTCATTCACCCCCCTCTGAATCCATCGCACCGATCCCAACAATTGGTATCAGAGCGAGGTCGCAGGTTCAAATCCCCCGGGTGTCACTGGGGGGGAGATTGTTGGATTTTCTAGCGTCTCCCTTGTGATTTGTTGCTCCACGTGGGGTATGGGACCCACGTGGTGCATCGGCGCTTGACAGCCCAACCCGCCGCATGGATTATGGGGTCCATGTGCGAAGCCCCTCATGTCCACCCACAGCATGATAGTGTGGGGTTCTGCGCTGCCATAAGGAAATAAGGTTCCGCCTTCGCTACAAGCTAGAGCTTTTAGCGCAACGGTAGGGGCTTGATCCTATAAACTGGTATCAGAGCATATACAGACCTTGTGTGCATGAAGCAAAAGATGCATCGACTTGCTACTGAAGAATGTGCATACTTTGTTTTCATGGAATAACGGATGCACAAATGCACGGACTTAGTCGCGTGCAGCAACACAAGTTGCATCGACTTGAGTTCATGTTGCAACAGGAGTTGCACGAACTTTGTGTATATGTGTATGCGCGAGGCAAAGCGATGCACTGACTATGTGTATGCGTGAAGCACAACGATGCAAAAAGATGCACTGACTATGTGTATGCGTGAAGCACAACGATGCAAAAAGATGTACTGACTATGTACATGCATGAAGAATACGGACTGTACTGACTTAGCTGCGAACTGAGCTAATGGATGAATAGTGCTTACACTGACTTGGTTGAGTGTACTGACTTGGTCGAGTGAAACAACGGAGGTTGTACAGACTTGATAGCATGCAGTGATGTATAGTCCCGACAGATGCAATGTACACGCATCGACTTTCAATGCGTAAACAAAGTATGCACAGACTATGTATACTAAAAAATAAAACTATGCATTGAACCATGTAAGTAGAGATTGCATGCAGAACATCTATATATTATAATCTCACATGACTCATAGTGTTTGCTATCATCAAAACTTCATAATATCATCAAGGCACAAGGGGCACAACAAGCTCCATTACTAAATATGCGAGTGTTTCAACTTGTGTTACTGTCATAAAATGGGTCATCTCATGCATGAATGTAAGTTAATGAAAATAGATGACATGTTTGCTGTGGGAATGCATGATAAACATTTCCATGCAAAAAATCATGCAATTCCTAAAAGGAAACTTCAATACTTTTTTTGTGGCAAATTGGGCCACATTGTTGCACAATGCTGTCATGCACAGGGGAGTAACAATCGTCACAAATCTGCTAAAACCCCTGTGTGTCAAAATACTTTTGATAGAAATGATATTGTCCCTAGAGGCAAGCACAATGAGTGCTTCAAATGTGGGAAGCATGGCCATATTGTCACGGACTGCTGGCGTGCTCAGGGGAAGAACTTTAATTCTAAAACTGTTAATCTTCCTTTGAGAGCACCATCCAAAGGTGCCACTGGTACTTCAGGACCCAAGACCACTTGGGTACCTGCTTGTACAAAATAGTTTGATGTATTGCAGGTGTGCCTTGGAAATGAATAAAGGGGGTTAATAAACCAAGACACTCAAGAATGAAAACTCCATGATTGCACTCTTCAGGTCAGTTCTCGAAACTCTGCTTAAATTCTGTTTTCTAAATTGTCTGCTTTAAATGATTGCATATCATGTTAATTCTTTTGTGCATCGTCTAACTGAATCTAATTGAAAGTCTGAAATGCACATGGAAATAATTGTAGTTTGTCTATGAATGCATTGCATATCTATGTCATGATGCATGATATGTCAAACTCCCTGCATGTTGTATTGCACTGATTTGCATGACCACTACGGTATATCAAATGGTAAGTTACTAAAGGGTAGATGTAATCTATCTGGAAGTTCTTACAATGTGTGAGGTGGTCCTTTGGACTAAGTCCTCAGCCATGGGTCATATTGCACATAAGAGAGTTCAAGACATTCATGAGCATAACTCATTAAACTCATAGCAACATGCTCATTGCATAAATTACATTCAGAACTTAGTTATTCAATGCATAAAGTAAGGGAAAGTTTTGTCTAGCCCTTGCATGTATTCATGCCACATGTGTCCATGTAATGCTTGTAAGAAAATCAATGCATTTGCATGTTGCATATCTCAGATAATACATATTGTTGTCAGGGGGAGGGTAGCATCATCTGAACTAAGTTCAACCCCTTCTCAGAATGGATAACAGTCTAGTGATTGGTTCATTATCGTGAGTTGCAATTATTACAACCCTTCTGTTATAAGAATCACATGTGCTTATTGATTGAACCGAAGGTTTAACTTTAATAGGATGTAAAGATCAAAAGACTATCCTCTGAAAATAAGGTGACATAGGATACTTATAGCTCTTAACCTCTATCTCATGATCATACTAGAACATGTCTTTTCAGTACCTGAACATGACAGACTTAATGATGGTTAAGGATTGAAAACTAAAAATTATGTATTGTTCTTAAACAAGTCACTCCATAAATCATAAGGGCAGCAAAAATAAGATCATAAAAGAAAAAGAAATGAACAAAGTGGCAGAGCAATGACTGGGTTTCACTGAGAAACTGAGGTCTCCATCAAGGAAATGGAGAATTCCTTAAGTCATGAAGTGACTCAGGTTAACTCTGTTCATTTGGTCGAATCTACAATGGAGGTTTCACTGAGTAACTAAGGGTACTGACCTCTAATCAAGGTGTACCCTTAACGTCAAAAGGTGCAAACTGTCCCTGTAGCTTTTGATCAGAAATAGACATAGTAGTTTATGCTTAGTAACTGGGGGTATTAGCCTCTAATCAAGGTATACACCTAATGTCAACAGCATAAATGATACTTGTCTATTCATCGGTTCAATTTTCAGAAGCTAGTGAATGAAAATTGCTGTAACCCTTAGAAATCAAATGTCAAATTGAGTGTCCATTGTTTAACCTCAATACAAATTCAGGTACCCTTCCTTGCCCTTCACTCTGTCTGAAGTAACTAGGCCATTGTCTCGACCTAGACTCTTATGGTTATGTGACTCAGGTTCATTGCTATAAATGGAGTATATAACCCTATTTCAGAAAGTCAGTGCATTCTCTTTCCCTTCTATAACTGTTAAACCTGACTGAAATCATGCAAGCCCATTGCTCGATTCATATCATTTAAGGGTTGAGTCATAATTTGCTCACATTCTGAACTGCTACATAGAACGTTGTTCCTTTCGGTCCTCCTTATTTGTTGATGGCAAAGGGGGAGAAGCATGTTTGTCTGTACTGAATTTCCTCAGGGGGAGAGTCTAGTTTCTCAATCAGTTGCATGCATGACCTGACCTCATGGCATTTCATTTATTCATTGTGTTGTCATCATCAAAAAGGGGGAGATTATTGTGCCCATGTGCCTTAATGATGTTGTGTAGTTTTGATGACAGCAACCACTATGAATGATGTGAGAGTAGAATATTGAGTCTGTGCATACCTTGTTTACGCATTGAAAGTCGATGCGTGTTCATTATGAATACAAAGTTAGTGCATAGTTCATTGCTAAGTCTGTACAACTTTTGTTGATTTGAGCGTTTAAGTTCGTGCATCATTTCATCAGAGTCTGTTCATTATGCATTCAGCTCAAACTCTAGGGACAGCAAGACAGTGCAAAATTTCATTTTGTGTAGAAAAGAGTCAGTACACACTTGGCGTGTGCAAGGCAGAACTCAGTACAAAGGGCTCTTCATGCATTCTTGAAGTCGGAGCAACCCTTGTAGCTGCACGTAACCTAGTCGATGCATCCTTAGTTGTTGCACGTAACTAAGTCGGAGCAAGTGTCAACCATGCGAGAGTTGAGTCGATGTAACTCCTGTTGCTACATGCGATTAAGTCCGTGCATTTGTGCATCTTTCACAACAAAGTCTGTACATTCTTCAGTAGCAAGTCGATGCATCTTTTGCTCTATGCAAACAAAGTCTGTACATTCTTCAGTAGCAAGTCGATACATCTCTTGCTCCATGAAAATAAAGTCTATACATTCTTCAGTAGCAAGTCGATGCATCTTTTGCTCCATGCACACAAAGTCTATATATTCTCTGATGGCATGTCCGTGCATTCATCTTCATTGTGCATACTTTCCTATATGCACACTACATTATGTGCATCAAGTATGTACATGCTTAGATCAAATTTCGAACTAACTCAATGCATCCTTTTCTCTTCTCTTTCAGATCAATTCAAGTTGGTAACTAGTCTGACCTGATAGAATATCTGCTCGAGGAGCTTAAGAAGGGCACGTGATCCAAGAATGGAGGAAGTGCCAGGATCGTGACACGTGTATTACAGCAGGCTAAAATGCTACCACGTGGTTAAGGCGCTAGGGCAGGAATTCGTGGAAGACACACGCCCATCTATGCTGCTGCTATAAAAGGGGTGCCTCTCCATCCAGTGAAAAGAGAGATCGAAGGAGATAAAAGAAGAAAGATCTATAGCCAGCACGATCCAGAGAGGAGAAGAGAGTAGCAGCAGAGAAGAGCAGAAGTGAAAGTGAGAGAGCTCGTGAGATCGAGAGAGAGAGAGAGAGAGAGTGAAGAAAGAGCTTGAGGAGAAGAAGATAGAAGATTTTCCTGAAGATTAGTTCCACTGGACCTTGGATCAAATCCAGGCCAGTCAGCTCCCTGAGAGCCACATTTGTGCTATCATCGTATACAGCTTTCTGTCGCTGTGATTTTCCATTTCTTATTTTTCTTTTACAATCTTTATTTCAAACTGTTTGTCAGCGGAGCAAGCTGTGACGCTCAACGGGCAGAGGTGTGGTATCCTCTGGACGGGTAAAGCTGTAAGCCCCAGCGTTGCAGAGGAGGATTCCTCTGGTCGGCTAAGCTGTATTGCCCAGCAGAAGCAAGCTGTGACGCTCAGCGGTTGTAGGCAAGCTGTGAGGCCCAGCGGTTTAAGCTGTGTATCAGCAGGAATCCACACTCAGGTTTGAGTGTGGGGTGGATGTAGGTCTGGAGACCGAACCACCTAAAAATTTCCTTATTTACTGTGGTTTGATTATCTCATCTGCTCTCGCTAGATGTACGTTTAGGCCGATTGATTTGCTCTTCCAATCTAGCGAGTGTTCCATTTGCATACCTCACGTTTGATTTAGGTCTCGTGTGAGTATGGTGAAGTCTGGTATTATTATCAGTCTATTCTACAGAGTTCTGAATTTTTGTTTGTCTGTCATCTTCTCGTCCTTCGTAGATAACACCCAGTTTGTGCTAATTACCTACCCATATTGCTTCCGCGTCTTTGCCTTTCCACAGATTTTAACTGGGCGTAATTAGTAATGTTTAATTGATTGAAAATTTTATAGAGGGGATTCATTCACCCCTCCTTTGAATCCATCGCACCAGTCCTAACACTACCTTTCATGCTTGTTGAAACCCTCGGTAGGGGAGGAGGACCACTTTAGGTGGGGGGGAGGGGGGTTTAGCTGGGATGGGGGACAACTCCAATGCCGCCCCGTGCTTCACCACTACACCTCTAAGAGAAGACCCACACATGGATTTGCCATACTTTGCTCCGTTGGCCACTGGCGGGGACTACTTCTTTGCTACCCAGTCCATTTCGCTGCTCATCGAGTCCGCAAGTTGTAGCAATGACTCTGATGACGACTCGACATTCCGCCTGGTCAAGACGGAAGGGAGCTACACAAGTGTTGTGGATGGGGGGCACTGGGCGTTGGTCGTGCTCTCCAACAATGTGGGCTCAGTGTCATGCTTGGCCCTTTATGTATAGGGAGTTCATCGTCAGCACGATGCAAGGCAATGACATCATCATTTGGTAGCAGCTAGACCTCAACTGGTTCTCGTAGTTCGGTGCAAGGAGGGGTCCGTCAAAGCCTTGACTATTGTAGGGAACAATGTCTTCATGGTGCACCAAGATGGGAGGATCCATGTGTGGAAAGTGTTGATGCGGCCAGCTCTTGGCGTATGTGACATAGCTTGTGGAGATCACCAGTGGGGGTTTCCTTATGACATTAACTTGGGGGGCTCTACTGCAAATCCCCTTCCTTGCCGTTGATGCTACCTCCAAGCTCCTCTCCTTGATTGGTTCGTAGATCGCCGGCACTACCACGCACGAAGGTAGTAGTAACAACTAGACCAAGGGCAATGGCGGCCATTTCCAGCTCCATGGATACTCAGAGAGAGAGAGAGAGAGAGAGAGAGAGAGAGAGAGAGAGAGAGAGAGAGAGAGAGAGAGAGAGAGAGAGAATTCTAACCCGTGAGTTAGTTAGTCATTCTCCCTCTTAGAGAGAGAGAGAGAGAGAGAGAGAGAGAGAGAGAGAGAGAGAGAGAGAGAGAGAATTCTAACCCGTGAGTTAGTTAGTCATTCTCCCTCTTAACTCACACTTCAATTATCTTCGTTAATGCACATGAAACTTGTGACAAGTATATCTCACACTCTAAACATGTTGCTTTACGCTTATATATGTTATAGGCATAGGAAGCTTATTTATCCATTCATTGTGGATGAATAACACTATTTCTTCTTGAAATTAGAAGTAACCCGGAACAAATGATTTTTTCTATTCCTATATTTATAATGATAATCATGTAGTTCTAAGTTGTTCGTAATGAATATATAGTTATATTTGGGTAGTAATTTACAATGAATTTAATATGTTACTAAATGATGCATCAAATGTTATATTAATTGTAGAGGTTGGGAAAGGGTGGTGCTTACAAATGTGTGTGTGTGTGTGTGTGTGTGTGTGGTGGGGGGGTTGGTGTGGGAGGAACTCTTCGATGCTTAGTGAGGTGGATAAAGTCCACCAACTCAGTGAGGCCCATCTTGGTGGCCCACCATCGAGACCAGGGCTCCTACCCATCTCTAGCAGTCCCAATCCAACATGTGACCGGTCACAGCTTGCCGCGGTGCAGGTGCAAGTCCGGAAGTCGTACCCACGTGCGCCTCCACCTTCCAATAGCAACGGTGTACGTCTCCGGCAGGTCTTGTCACATTAATGGCATAAGTCACACCAGTCCGGTGAAAGGGGAGGGGAGGATGCCGCTCACGCCGTTTCTCCTTGACAAAGCAACTCCCACTCTCCGGTGAGTCCTACCACATTAATGGCGGAGTTACCTTTTCGACGAAGGAACGGCATGTCAGTGCCGACGCCCTTTTGCCTTGTCAGGTGAGCAGGCAAGAAGACTTACATCTTCATAGCCGCGGCAACCCAACGAAGGCGAAAGTCAACCCTAAGACGGAGATATAAATAGAACCCTAGTCCGATGGCTAAAGAGGTATACAAGTTCAACCCCTCAAGTTCTCTCTCTCTCTCTCTCTCTCACACACACACACACACACACACACACACACACACACACACACACACACACACACACACTGGTCCTTGATCCTCTCTTCTCCCGAGTGCTCGCTGTCACCTCGTGAGTTGCCTAACTTAACCGTCGGGGGATTGTCCCCTAAGATATCTCTTGAAACTCCTTCTTATCATTGTTCGTGCCTATAGGTCTCTCTCCGGCAATGACTCTTCCTTTCCTCATCAAATAAATCTTAAGAGATGTAGTTCATGATTGGGGTGATGAATCTCGACCGCTACACTTAAGTTAGAGATGTGTAAGTGGAGAAGGATAACGTAGAAGGGGTCAGGAGCTTCTGTGTCTCAGATGACAGACTTGCGATTAGTTTTCCTGGTACCTTCTATGACTTTTTGGATGCATCAGATCGCTTCCAAGTTGTGGACTTTTACCCCACATCAACCTAGTCGGGCACCCAAAATAAATGTGGGCACATGCTGTGTGGTTCACAAGCAATGGGCGCACATACTGTTTGTGGGACCGATGCACGATGATGTTGGCCACACAGGAAACAATTTCACTTATTGGGCTTCTGCAAGGGATTAGCTTGAAAAGTCCATAGTCTCGTGGGCCTTTCGATTGGTCAAAGTCAATCAGACTCTCTGGATTCCCTATTTTTAAATTTTGTATGCATAAACTTGTCCAAGGTAGGAAAATGTTAGTTCTGCAAATTCGCCAGCCACAAAGTTAAATTATTATTATTTGATAATTAAGAATTTAAAAAATCAATAAATTTCAGAGTCATATCTCTCGGAGATTATTAATGCATGCCAAAGATTAGTGACTTCCAAGATCTTGTGCAGTGAAAGCAATCAACAAATTAAGCTTTATTTCGCTTGACTCATGATTGCATGCCCCTGGATAGATCTAGTGCCGATCGTTGATTGACGAGGAAGGCACACTTTGCCACCCAATATTTGCCCAACCTTGTACACCAAGCATGTAATTAATTAGGTACCCAGCATAAAATTAAATGGCATATATATATATTTATGGATTATGTTGCCCTCTTCTATCCTCGTTCATCAACCATATACTTACAAACATTTGTAGGCGTTGGTATCATCAGTACATTATAGCTTCTCTGTTATATGTGACCTCAATCGTAGAGTGTGATTCTGGCCTTTTCCTTCAGCAGTAAGCCAAGCAGTACATCTGGGACAATGATGATATCGGTTTAGTTTGATTGTGCATGCGTGAAGCAACATACATCAGATTCGTCCTCAAATTTATGTTAACAGGAAAAACAACTTTACGAGGCCATTGTACGGTACAATATTGTATAGTTGGCTCAGCACATCTACGTCACCTAATTAAGGCCTCGTTTGGAACGGATGTAGCATCCGTTCCATCTTTAAAAATCATCCTGCCGTTTTTTATGCATAAGTGTCAGAGATTTTTCATCATTGAAAATCTCAAGAAGCAGTTCATTAGCAGTTTTGTCGGATTTAAAAATTTAGACACAATTGTGTCTGGATTCTCTTTCCTCCGAGAATCACCGTCGCACAAAAACCAACATCTTGCTGTGTTATTTGGGTAACAGGTAAAGTTTGTCGGGGATTCCAATGATTGGAATCCCCATCCACCACCGTTCCAAACGAGACCTAAGATCTTGTTCTCAATATATTATAGTGATGCCCACTACTGAAGCTAATTAATTGCTCATGTGACCTAATTAGGCTCGTACTTCTTTTATTATCCGTAAAATATGATTCAATATTATTGAGATAATAGAGATTTATTGTTGAGTTGAGATAATATTAACACATGAAAAATAATATCATTTTTACCTCTTTTCATGATTTTTATATTAATTTTCTATACCAGGGAGGCTCTCGTCTCATTGTGACTTAAGCTTACGTCTTTTGAGAGAGAGAGAGAGAGAGAGAGAGAGAGAGAGAGAGAGAGAGAGATATATATATATATATATATATATATATATATATATAACGTCTCACAACCGTCTTAATACTTTTTAAAAATTATGGAAGAAGCATACAGTACATGGTCGGGATGCATTACAGGTCTCATATATGCATCTCCCCTCCCCCAGCCTTTTGGTGATGCCACACGCTCCCCCATCACCGAGTTACAGCTTTCTTTCCTCACCATTTTTAAAGGGAAAGGAAGGAGCTTTTTCTCTGCAACCTGGCCCCCCTCCTTTCCAGCCAGAAGAATCCAATATGGTAGGAGGGTTAAGTCTCCTCACCCTCTTCCTGACTGCCCACCACAACACTTTGCCCCTCCGTGCACTCTGCCCCTCCGTCCTCGTCCTCCACATGTGGTAGGACGACCCCATCGGCCAACCCCACCTCTGTGCAGCCCTTCTCCACAGAAGGGCGTCGAAGGGGGCTCCTGCCCATGGATGTAGCGGGAGTTGGGGGGGTGGAACTGGAAGGCGACATGGCTCCTCCACGGCAGGGCATCAGGAGACAGGAGCATCCATGCCCACCAAACCAATGGGAAGCCCCACCAAACGCCTCCCCTCTCGCGGAAGCTGCAGCTACTCGGACGAAGAAGCGTTTCGAGATTTAGTAGGTGTTAAGAGCGACCAAAAACATATACGGGGGTTTATCCATTAAAAGACCTCCAATGACGACCAGCTCCGAAATGCAGGCAGAGCAACTCGTTTATGATCAAACGGCGACGAGTGCGCGGATCTGGAAACCAGGCGCGCTGGGGTAGCGTTCCACACACCGGCAGTCTAAAAATGACGTCACATTCTCTGTGCGCACTTGGCGTATGGAATTGGAACGTACGCCCAATACTTGCTCGACACGACAGAAGGCATCGCAGGACCCCACCGGACCGTAGTTCGGCCGTTGCGGGAGGTGACATGTCAATTGCACGATCGTGAACGACTGGAGGGAGGGTTCTTCGGTGATATTAGTGTATGTTAGGGGTAGTCTGATAAGTGGATCCTGCACCAAAACGATTCGGCAGGGTGCCGCCAGGCTCCCCAGGCTCCCCCCCTTTCAAATTTCAAATCTCTTCTCTCTCTCTCTCTCTCTCTCTCTGCACTCCGAAGTCCCGAACCAGGAGAAGGTGAGAGAGAAAAGGCGAAGAGAACAAGAAGCAAGTGACCTCCTCCCACCCAAAACCCTAATCTAACCCTAGGTCGCCGCCAAGCCAGAGCCGGGAGGAGGAAGAGGGAGAGGGCGGCGTCGCTGCCGCTTCGGCTCCACCTGCCCCCGGCGGATCTGGTGAGTTTTCCACCTCATCCAAGCGACGGCAAGGTCGCCTTCACCGACTCCCGTCCCGTTCTCCCGCCCCCACCTGGGCCCGCCAACTCCGCACCTACAACACCGCGCTCCACCATTCTCCGCTGATAGCTCCATCTCCAAGCCCCTCCGGCGTTTCCCGTTACAAAGGATGGCATCCAGGAACCAGAACAGGCCGCCGCTCGCTGCCCCTCGCAGCCCATCCAACGTAATGACTGCTTGATTTCCTTCCATACGACTGCTCTTCGTTTTGGGGAACTTTCCGTTCATTTTTAGGTTCCAGTGATGAAGGATCGTTCACTGATTAGGCGTTCTCTATCTTTTAAAACCGATTTTGTGGTGTTTTTGTGCTCGGGAAGTAGAAGAAGGAGAATTTGGAGGAGGTGCCGCTGGACAAGAGGAGAAGGATCGGAATGGGAAAGATGGTGGGGCCTACTACAAACAGTGCGCGGTCGCGAAGTGTGCTCTCCGCCGTCAATACTGCGCTCCACCCTCCGGGCAACGACCCGGCGTGCTCCGATGGCGGCAGCAGTGCCGGCGGGGGCATGGAGTTCAGCTCCAGGGACGATGTTGAGCGGCTGCTGAATGAGAAGATGAAAGGCAAGAATAAGACCGACTACAAAGTGAGCCCTTTTTCCCTCGAGCTGGTCACTGGAGTGGATTTTGTGGTGTCCTAATTTGCCTGCTTCCCCAATTTTGCATTGCTGTTTGTTTCCCTGGGGAATTATGCAGGGAAAATCTGAACAGATGATGGAGTACATTAAGAAGCTCAGGGGATGCATCAAATGGTTTGAGGAGCGCGAAGATGGGCTCCTAGAAGAGAAGCTTAAGCTCCAGAGCACGATGGAATCTCTGGAGATGCAATATGCAGACCTCGGTAACTAATCTGTATTGGAGTTTTGCTGTTAGGAAGAAAACAAAGCCATTTTTAAAGCATGCATAAGATGGTTGCGTGTGTGAGACTTGCTCTAGATCGTTGTGATCTCGCTTCTCATTTGAGAGGACACATTTGCCCTTTTGTGGAACCCTTAAAAACCTTGGTGGGTGACCTTTCTCCTCTTCTGTTGGGATTTTCTTTGATCAGCTGCACGGATGAGGGAAAATGAAGAGCGACTGAACGCAGAACTCGACAAGATGAAGCAGAATTATGCTTCTCTAGAGGAGAGCTGTAAGAAGGAACAAGAAGATAAATTGGTTAGTTACTTCATTTGTTGTACTGCTCGTACTGAGCTTGAATTGCATGTTTAAGTGATTCGATTTAAGCTTGCAGTCTGCAATTGATTGCCATAAGAAAGAAGTGGAGCTACGGTGTAGTGTAGAGAAATCAAGGGATGCTTTATCGGAAGAACTTAGGAAAGCCCAACAAGAGGCAGTCAATGCTGAACAGCAGGTAAATGAATTACTTTTGTATATCCACTGACTTTTTGTGCGTTTGCCTTGTCTCTTGTTGTTCATCATTTCTTCCTGGAAGATATTTAACATTTTTGCTTGTTGACAGATAAAATCACTTCAGGATATCAACAAACGGTTGCAAGAATACAATACAAGCTTGCAACAATACAACAGCAAACTCCAAAATGATGCCGCTCTCAATAGTGAAACCATATCAAAATTGCAAAAAGAGAAGACAACAATGACAGAGGCATTGAGCAGCTCAAGGGCTCACTGCAGCTTGCTTCAGGAACAATTAGCTTCCTCAAGGGTCAGCCTATTTCCATGTTTCAACTCCCTCAGAATGATAGAGTGAATTTGAAATGCACTGAGCTAATTTCTTTTCGATAACCAGTTCATTCAACACATTTACCTGAACAAATTTCTTATTCATAATAACTCGTGCTGATCTCTGGTTATTTTGGACTCTTGCTTGCTGTCTTTTGGTCGATGTTTCTATGTGTTTATTTTCTTGGGTGGTGGTGGGGTCAGGAGGATGCTTATTCATGAATGAATAAAAAACCAAGTAGAATGCATTAGCATCAGCTATGAAAGATGGTTCAATCGCCAATATGCTTAAATCATTTAGTGTATGTATGCAATCACATAACAAGAACATAGAGCTCCTATTGCCATGGATGGCAGTATCGGCCGAAACCGAAACGTTTCGGCCGAAACGTATCGGTTTCGGTCGATACCGAAACCGAAACGGGCCTTGTCACTGTAGCAGTCCGAAACCGGACCGAAACCGAAACCGGACCGAAACCGACCGAAACCGGACCGAAACCGACCGAAACCGGACCGAAACCGTCTGGTTTCGGCCGAAACTAGACCTGCTCAATACATTTTTTGCCTTTTCTGACTGTTTTGAACCGGTTTCGGCCGAAACCGAAACCGAAACCGAAACCGATACCGAAACCGATACTACCATCCTTGCCTATTGCTCACAGTCAAAATATGCTCAACTGAGAAATATTAACCTGCACCTTCCTGGATGAATAGCATATCTTTCACCGCACCTCATGATTTCATTCCATAAGTGAAAATTGGAATGGTAAAATTCATTTTAACTCTCATGCCAAGTTGTTGATAACATGGCATGCTTGTGAATTCATCATCCCTTACTTTTATTTTGGATATTCACCTTTATTCTCATCTGTAATCAATCAACTTCTGGCCCTTCAGTAGTTGCAATAGTTGTAACAACCTGATGGGAATCAACACCGGACACTAACATTTTTATTTTACATTTGTGTCCTTTTGTTTGTATTTATACCCTTGGCTAATTAGGTTTGCAATTGTAAGGCATTATAAGCCAAAGGGTTAGTCTTTAAAGTCCTTGGGTTTCTATGTAAATTGCCAGTGGGTATGGCAGGGTCGCCCACCCTCTTTCCCATTAGTCCACCTAGGATCTAGGGCCCATGTGGGGCTAGTTCAAAGTCCAAGATTGGACTTGGACCAAGGGGGGACAAGGAAGGAAGAAAGTCCAATTTGAACACCCATTAGTCAAGGGGGCGCCCCCCTTTAATGTATTATATTCTTCTTGTATTTTTTAATATTTTGGTCATTTGACCACATGGGGGCTAATTATTCTATCCCTAGTTTACCCCTCCCTAACCCTAGATCTAGGGGTAGTTTTGATTTTTTATACATTTCTATAAATCCCTTGTATTTCCATTTTTGATAGAATTAATGAGAAGAATTTGGTGAAAAATACAAGGAGCCTTGGGCACCCCCTCTCTCCTCAGCTGGATTGCTGTGTTTCTAGGGTGGATTCCCTACAAAAACTTGGTGGATTCCAAGGTTTATCTCTTCCCCTGGGTGTGAAGCTCAGTCATCTCCGCCGCCGCCGCCGTTCGTGCCGCCACAAGCCACCCTCCACCTTGCTGTCCTGAGCCACGAAATCCAGAACAACAGCCTAAAGAACAGGTCGGTTCTCCCAGGTCCCAGCTCTGATCGAGCTGAGATTTTGAGGGATTGTTCCCCTTCGTGTTAGCTTTCCATCCATATAAATTTTGTTCCATTCCACCACCGTTTGCCTTTTTTCCCGATTTTTAATCTCCACCCTACGCAATCTGTCATTCAGCAGATCTGCGAGATAGGTTCATGTTTCTATATTTTTCCTACCCTTCAACCCTCATCAGAAAAATCCCTAAAAATTCTTGCACGTCCCTCACATCCCCTTCTATCCCCCATAAAATCCCCAGCTCCCAGATCTACCACCTTCCCCTCGGTCAAATTTCATTTTCAGACAGATCTTGTTCTGCCCTGTGTGTCCGTAATTCCGAGCCAGAAATAACTACAACCCACAGTCATTTTCATTTCTAATCCATCTACTAGATGGATCTGAAATAATTATATGTTGTAGCCCTTTGAGTCATCTATCCATCGGTACCAATTTTGCCTCGATCCGACATCGGATATGGGCGCAAAAATTCTTTTCGTGGAGGCGCGCATTCCTGCTCCGAGCCAGGCCAGAAAGAAGGTGTTCGGAAATAATTCCCAATAATATATCAAAGCTCTGAATCAGCGACAACCACTTCTGGGAGTCGACTAGGGACGTCCCACCATCGTCCCAGCCAAGCGCCGCCTTCAGAAGATCCCAGGAGGACGACGTCCCTTTGGAGGCTCTCGTACGCTGTCCTGCCAGCCTGCAAATCGCAGATCCGGACTTGCTGTCTTCAACCACCCGGAACCCCTCCAACCTGTTGCCCGTCAACCCAAAATTGGCACTCCCGGACTGCTGTTGTGGCCTGTTACCTCCCTGCGTGGAATGGGTCTTAAAAAATCACTTCTGTAATTATTAACATTTACTGTACCGGGAGTCACCGTTTTTGGCCGGGGTCGTCTTCCCCACGTCCGGTAGCGTGGAGGTATCGTTTCCGCTCCCCTCTCGGCATTTTGCTTTACTCGTATATATTTGGTATGCCGCTGCAAGTGATAGGTTAACTAGTTCGATTCAATTTTATCACCGCTGCGAGAGTGAGTGAGAGTGTGACCCTTCCCGTGACTCAATCTGAGCACGCGGAAAAGCCGAGTACCCGAGACTCATTATCGGTTTCTCAACCGTGTAGATCCACACGTTTCCCTCGCTTAGGGACGTCCGCGAGCTTGAGTACCAGGTTCGCGTCCCGTCCTGCATCAAATTGATATCAGAGCTAAGTCGAGTCTAGGGTAGTCGGTTAGTCGGTCCAAAGTCGCATTGCATTCCTTTACCCGGTATATCAAAAGGTGTTCCCGGAATGATAGGTTACGCCTATCGGGAAGGTAGCACACTTGCGTGAGTTCGGTCTTCGGATCATACCTCCGCCACGTACCGGATACTGGTTGAGTCTAAGTTTGTAGCCGAGTCTTCATTCCAACTTTGCATTGTTATTTTTGGGTCGTGTCTAGTCCATTGTCTAGTCTGTTAGAGAGTCAGTTTATCTTGTCTCCCTATGTCTCCATGTCCAACATGTAGTCTCCCCTTCCCCCAGTTTCCAATGGATTCCCGGTCGCCCAGTCGATATAACCGTTGGCACACCCATGGGCTTGGAAACCATCATATCTCCTTCATTAGGCCCGAAGCCTCGGACTTTTGTGGCTCCAAAGTCCCGAGCGACTACCTACATTGGGAAGCCGCCATGGATAAATATTTTAATTATTACATCATGTCCGAGGCCAGGCAATTCTCTTTTGCCAAGGATATGCTTCTTCACGAGGCTGCCGAGAAGTGGAGAGACATTGAATGCTTAAGGCAGATTAGGTGGCAATGGCCCATTGAGTCATGGTGGGACATGAAGAAAGAGCTTAGGAGAGTCTATCATCCCCACCCAGTCACCTCCCACCACTCCCACCCAGTCACCTCTAACCTTCCCCACCCTCACCCGGTCATCTCCAACCGACCCCACCCAATCACCTCTAACCAAGTAGGTCATAGTCGGAGGCAAAGAGCCCCACACTTAGATGAGCCCAACCCAAGCCTAGGCCGGTTGAGTATGAGCAACCGAGTGATTATGGGCGAGTCCATCACGATACACCTACTCTAAACCCCACTATTGCCGAACTTTTCAAACTCATTTCGGATAGCGTGGATAGGATGTGTACCCAGATTGACGGATTCTTGTCCGAGCTTAAGGTGGTAGTAGTCGGTAATCTTAACCCGGCGCCATCTACGGTGCCATCCCAAAGTGCTATCCCCATCACAGAGGACCCTCTTTCCCCTCCCGTGAGAGCTCCGTTGCCACTACCCTCACCTTCCGATCTTTATTCGGCGCCACCTCAGCCGGAGCCACCCGTACTTCTAACGGGGAAGCTACTCATCACCGAGCCACTACTTAGCTGGCTCAAGATAGGCCTGATCCATAGGACACCATGCTACCCATCCATGGACCTTGCACTACAAGTAGTGCCCGTCAACTCCTTCCACACAACGTTCCGGTCTAGTCATCATATAGATACCTTGGAAGATCTTATCAAGGGATTAGACTGGCAAGGGAAGTTGACGCACCTGTTGGCCCCAGGCTTCGACCAATTCACGAGTCGTAGCTTCACGCATCCCGCGTTGGGGTCCATTACCTCCGTGTACACCGTGGGTCAGG
This sequence comes from Amorphophallus konjac, assembly GCA_022559845.1. Taxonomy (NCBI): domain Eukaryota; kingdom Viridiplantae; phylum Streptophyta; class Magnoliopsida; order Alismatales; family Araceae; genus Amorphophallus; species Amorphophallus konjac. The sequence continues at coordinate 414,567,148 of CM040122.1, read as the reverse complement.
TCACCACGGAGGTTCTTTTGTTCCTCCCCATGCCGGCCGAGCCTAACTACATTCCCTTTATCCCGAGGGAGGAGCCTCTTCTACTTGAGGCCACTGTCCCATTTACCACAATGAATGAAGGTGACCCTCTACACCTTCAAGAATTTCAAACATGGGACTATGTCATGAGGGAATCCATATCGAAGGGTCACACATTCTTTGATTCCTTCGACCCCTTCCTTAGTGAGCCTCGTGACCCACCACCACCATTCCACCTTGTTAGGGAAGTCCCCTATCACACCCCTACCCCACGGGCCAGTCCACCTACACTCAGCCAAGGGCCCGTTCCTCGGAAAGAGATACATACATATAGGGGTGAGGAAGAAGGTAACTTTGGCTCTCCTAGCCCTCCCAAGTCTCACAAATCCAACAGGCAGCCACATGCTAGGGACATATTAGGATGTCTAGGAGTCCCCCATTCCGCCAACCACCGATTGCATCGAGTGTATGCATGACACACATTCGGATGTCCTGGTCCACCATTGCATATGGGTCGGTCTAATAGTAGGTTTGTTTAGGGTCATGTGTGAGTCCGTGTCTTTCTTTATTGTCGAGTGCATAGCGAGTCTGCATGCATCGAGTCGAGTCCATCTCATGTCAGCTCGCGTTGTCAGTCCCTTTCGAGTGCGAGGCAAGTCGGGTCTATTGCATACGTTGTAGACTTGCCGAAATTTGGGATCGGCTCTACCATTATGTGTCTCAAATCTAGTCGCATAAAGGGACCCAGCGGTGATTCCTAGTGAGTCATTGAGCCGTCTCCTTCCTTTGAGAGTGACTCCACCTCGGACTGTTCACCTCTAGCCTCATTCTCACAACAGCATGTGCATATCGAATATATACGGGATGAGCAGGTGACGATTACTTGGAGAGGAGCGTACTCCGCGCTACCTGGTACGGTGTTCGATCCGCAGGAGCCACACGAGCAGCCGCACCCCTTACTCGACGGGGTCGAGTTCTTCCCACCCGGAGAGAATTGATGGGATTCAACACCGGGCACTAACATTTTTATTTTGTATTTGTGTCCTTTTGTTTGTATTTATACCCTTGGCTAATTAGGTTTGCAATTGTAAGGCATTATAAGCCAAAGGGTTAGTCTTTAAAGTCCTTGGGTTTCTATGTAAATTGCCAGTGGGTCCCGCAGGGTCCCCCACCCTCTTTCCCAATGATCCACCTAGGATCTAGGGCCCATGTGAGGCTAGTTCAAAGTCTAAGATTGGACTTGGTCCAAAGGGGGACAAGGAAGGAAGAAAGTCCAATTTGAACACCCATTAGTCAAGGGGGCGCCCCCCCTTAATGTATTATATTCTTGTTGTATTTTTTTATATTTTGGTCATTTGACCACATGGGGGTTAATTATCCTATCCCTAGTTTACCCCTCCCTAACTCTAGATCTAGGGGTAGTTTTGGTCTTTTATACATTTCTATAAATCCCTTGTATTTCCATTTTTGATAGAATTAATGAGAAGAATTTGGTGAAAAATACAAGGAGCCTTGGTCGCCCCCCCTCTCCCCTCAGCTGGATTGCTGTGTTTCTAGGGTGGATTCTCTACAAAAACTTGGTGGATTCCAAGGTTTATCTCTTCCCCATGGTGTGAAGCTCAGCCATCTCCGCCGCCGCCGCCGTTCGTGCCGCCACAAGTCACCCTCCACCAAATCCAGAACAGCAACCTAAAGAACAGGTCGGTTCTCCCAGCTCTCAGCTCTGATCGAGCTGAGATTTTGAGGGATTGTTCCCCTTCGTGTTAGCTTTACATCCATATAAATTTTGTTCCATTCCACCACCGTTTGCCTTTTTTCCCGACTTTTAATCTCCACCCTGCGCAATCTGTCATTCAATAGATCTGCGAGATAGGTACCTGTTTCTATATTTTTCCCACCCTTCAACCCTCATCAGAAAAATCCCTAAAAATTCTTGCACGTCCCTCACATCCCCTTCTATCCCCCATAAAATCCCCAGCTCCCAGATCTACCACCTTCCCCTCGGTCAAATTTCATTTTCAGACAGATCTTGTTCTGTCCTGTGTGTCTGTAATTTCGATCCAGAAATAACTACAACCCACAGTCATTTTCATTTCTAATCCGTCTACTGGATGGATCTGAAATAATTATATGTTGTAGCCCTTTGAGTCCTCTATCCATCGGTATCAATTTTGCCTCGATCCGACATCGGATCTGGGTGTAAAAATTCTTTTCGTGGAGGCACGCATTCCTGCTCCGAGCCAGGCCAGAAAGAAGGTGTTGGGAAATAATTCTCAATAATATATCAAAGCTCTCAATCAGCGACCACCACTTCTGGGAGTCGATCAGGGACGTCCCGCCATCGTCCCATCCAAGCGCCGCCTTCAGAAGATCCCAGGAGGACGACGTCCCTTTGAAGGCCCTCGTACGCTCTCCTGCCGGCCTGCAAATCGCAGATCAGGACTTGCTGTCTTCAATCGCCCGGAACCCCTCCAACCTGTTGCCCGTCAACCCAAAATCGGCACTCCCGGACCGCTGTTGTGGCCTGTTACCTCCGTGCGTGGAGTGGGCCTTAAAAAATCATTTCTGTAATTATTAACATTTACTGTACCGGGAGTCACCGTTCTTGGCCGGGGTCGTCTTCCCCACGTCCGGTTGCGTGGAGGTATCATTTTCGCTCCCCTCTCGGCATTTTGCTCTACTCGTATATATTTGGTATGCCGCTGTAAGTGATAGGTTAACTAGCTCGATTCAATTTTATTACCGCTGCGAGAGTGAGTGAGAGTGTGACCCGTCCCGTGACTCAATCTGAGCAAGCGGAAAAGTCGAGTATCCGAGACTCATTGCCGGTTTCTCAACCGCGCAGATCCACGCGTTTCCCTCGCTTAGGGACGTCCGCGAGCTAGAGTACCAGGTTCGCGTCCCGTCCCGCATCACAACCCAAGATCTAGATATCGAGTCAAACCTGATACTATTCGGATCCTACGCGGCCACCCACGAGTTGGGGAGCTCGAAAGAATTATTTGGGTTGTTGTGGATATACATCGAAATTCAAAATAATTTCAAAAAATAAATCACACAATTAACTAATTAACTGACAGAAATAAAATCAACATTTTACGATTAAACAACTTATTACAGAGTCTAGTCCCCAAGTACAGTCAACAAGAAAAGAAACATATATTGTTACGGGGCATATCTTGTCACTGGAAAGCTAGCTACTAAAGACCCTCTAACGACGTCGCACCACCTTGAGAAGCGCTGCACTTGAAAAAGTATGGAGTGAGCCTCATCTCATTGGCTCAATAGGGGTCTCGCGGATCGCCAACACAACAACGTCGGTAAGTAGTAACAACAGTAACAACAACAATAGTAATATTAATAGCAATAACAGTAGTAGTGGTGAAAGGAATTGTAATAATAGTAAACAACAAAACTACGGAGTCTACACTGCTCCTACCCTCACGGGGAAAGCCACGACCTCGAGTCAGAACTGTCGATCCATGGTAAAGCCATGGTCACGCTATTGAGAAATCCCACGGTGTCTATCGTACTCACTATCCTCACGGATGGAAACCACGCCGCTGTGACACACAATCTTAGCTATCGGGAGAACCATGACAACGCTGTCGGAAAAAACTTGGCCTCACAGTCGAGAAGTCACGCTACTATCACTTGGTCAGAATGCACTATCTCTACTCCAAGAGAATCACCACTCGCAGTCGGGAAACTAAACCCACGGGTGACTGAAGTGCCCACTTGCTAGTACCAGTTGGATGGGTCCACTGACGTCTTACACTACGCCTACTATCCCTGGCCTGCCCAACTCTCTCAAAGAGTGAGGCAAAGGAATTGGGTCAGATACGTCCCGCGACGTCTTACACCGCCCATCAAATCACGCCTGCCTACCTCCCTCAAGGAGTGAGGCTGAGTCATAACAGCAACAGGACTAGGTGGGGTAGTACTCGTCAGTATTGATCCTCTGCCCCCTAATCACGTGTGCATACACAGACGGTCCGTGCCCGTCATGGTCCTACAACTAGTACTTCCTCTCAACTCGGACTCTAGGTACAACGGAGGGGTCCCATGGCTACTAGCCCAACCTTCTTTTGGGAACAGCTCTCGACCATATGATCGAAACGTGTCTGCACTCAGTAAGTAACACTCTCGGCTTCCCAGCCGGTACCTGCATGGCACTCAGTGAGTTACGCTAGTGGAGTACTGCTCTGAAGAAGGTTTAACTCATGCACCCCTGAAACTACGGTGCGGTATCGCCCGGTACTGGTAAATCACCTAAGGCCAGTAATGGAAACCAGCGAATGCCCGCCTTCTAAACTTTCTTGGGAACGGTCTTCAGCTAGTACTGATCTGTGTGGGAAAAGACTTCCTACAACACATAAGGCACACATGGATGACTCTTAACAGTTACACAGAATTACCAGATCCTACAAAATCATGCGACACATTTTCCCCGAAGCCATGTCGAACACGGACACCTCGGGGCACGACAACGACGAAGCACAGCACCCCAGGCACAAACAAAGGCCCGGGCGACCTAACCTGTAATGTCCTGAGTTTTTCGAACATTTTTCGGATCCGGATCCGTGAGTTTCGGATCACTTTTGAGGGTCCCGGAGCTTGTTTTGTGATTTACACGTGTTTTTCCCTGACGGACTTGCGGAACGCCATAGCGGGCGAGCCGTTGTGTTCTCCTCCTCCGGGACTGTACCAGTGCGTTGAGCGTGTTCCGAGGATCGCGGAAATGATTTTTTCCTAATTTTTCGTATTTTTGGCATTTTCCGGATTTTCTATATAAACCCCCCTTGTTCCTTTTCTTTCCCCCCTTTTTCTTCTTTCCTCTTCCTCTTCTTTCTCCTTTCCGGATTTTATAGTTATGAATAATGTGTGATAGGATAAACATGTCAATAACTGTCCTTGGTACTTGCCAGTTGCATAAGAATGCTGCTGATTATTTTCTTTGTAGTGATGCCAATTTTTTTTGAGTTCTTTCAATTCTATTGCATCCGTCAGTCTTTTAAATACGAAGGCAAACTTTTAATTTATGATTTATGTTCTTGTTACTCAATTTTCACAGTCGAAAATGGATGTTAACAAGCAATTATGCTTTTCTTATGAGGCTTCATCTTAGTCTGTTTTTTCTTTTTGATGTTTTTTTGCTCAGACTTCTCAGCAGGAGGCCATGAGAGAGAAAGAAGAGTTGAAGAGCACTGTAGAGCAGCTTAGGGGAGAAGTAAGGCAGATAAGAGAGGATCGCGATCTACAGTTGGCAAGTGTCCAATCTTTGAGCTCTGACCTGGCAAAATACAAAGAATGTACTGGAAAATCCTCGATTGAGTTGGCTAATTTGACGACAAAAACTGATGCTCTTGAGGTTTGTTGTTGATTATATATATTATGAATATTTTAATTATAAGTATCCTAAGAACAAATTATATTTGGTTTAGGCTACCTGCTCTTCTCAAAGGGGTCAGATTCAGTTGTTACAAAGCCAACTTCTTGCTGCACATGAGAAACTACAGGTTTGGAATAAATGTGCCATGCATAAGTATTCTATGAGTTTGATGTTTGTTACCCATTGATATCAACATTGCCAGAGAAGGTGTCTTTCCCCTGAATTGCTTATTGGTTTTCAATATTTTCATTTCTGGGGTTTCCTTGTGTCTTTGTCAAGTTGAAGGATTCACATTAAAATTTTCTGGATATGTTATCAGTTGGCTGATTCAAGTGCCCTGGAGTCAGTGGTGGAGCATGAGAAACAAAAGAAAACCGTACGTGAGTTGCAAAACCGTTTATCTGAAGCTGAGATGAAAATTTCAGAAGCTGAGATGCTGCGGAAGAAGCTACATAACACTATCTTGGTAATTCCTGATTTTCACTTGTCACCCTTCAACAATAACATTCTTAACTTTTGTCCTCATTTGCTAATGAAAAGCTTTTTGTCCTATCTCAGGAACTCAAAGGGAATATTCGAGTATTTTGTAGGGTGCGTCCTTTGCAACTGGATGTTGATGACAGTGGAATAGAAACTAGTGTTGTCTCCTATCCAACATCACTTGAATCCCTTGGCCGTGGCATTGAATTGATGCACAATGGTAGCAGACTCAAAATTGCATTTTCATTGCGATTCATATAGCCGACTGTATTTGGTGCGTTATGTTTATTTTCCAAGTTAATTATTGTATTGATCTGCTTTGATCAATAGGTCAAACGTATCCATTCACATTCGATAAAGTATTTGACCATGAAGCCACACAAGAAGATGTTTTTGTCGAAATCTCACAACTTGTTCAGAGTGCACTTGATGGTTACAAGGTTCTTTAGTGCTTTTTTGCTATCAATAATCAATTGTGTCTTCTGTTCTTAAGCAACCTTATTAAGTTGAGACACATATCAGGTATGCATTTTTGCATATGGCCAGACTGGCTCAGGGAAAACGTATACAATGATGGGCAAGCCGGAGGCATCCGAGCAGAAGGGGCTGATACCCCGATCATTGGAGCAAATATTTCAGACCAGCCAGTCACTTTCATCTCAGGGATGGAAATACAAGATGCAGGTTTGACTATCTTTATGTTAATCAAATTTAGTGCCTCGTGGTTGTCTGCATATCACAGGCCTTGTCTTTGACCATCAACAGGCATCTATGCTGGAAATATACAATGAAACAATCAGGGATTTGTTATCAGCAGGCAGATCTAGTGGTCCAGATGCAAATGCTGCTCTTGGGAAGCAGTACACAATTAAGCATGATCAGAATGGCAACACAGTCGTCTCAGACCTAACTGTTGTGGATGTATGCAGTATCAAGGAAGTTTCTTATCTCCTCCACCAAGCAGCACAAAGCAGGTATGTTTCTTCAGACTTCTCATTGATTTTTGTCTTTTTTTTAATACAAAGAAGGTTCTTTGAATACCAGAAATATTGATATGTCATCATTACTATAATTCTTGGAGGGTCAATAATGCAAGGCCAAAGTCACTCACTGGTTGATAGTTGCCCTAAAGACCACAAGTATGCTTGCCGAACTTTTCTTTTCTTCTCCTTTTCATCTGAAATCCTCCCTAACTCTAGTAGAGGTAAGAGTTGCTTCCTGGTTCTGCACCACAAACAATGTAGATTTCTTTACTTGCCTTACATTGGCAGTGCATCCTCTTTGGACTTCATGTTTAAAATAACCTTCACCAAAATGGTTTCATCACCTTGTAAAGGTCGACATCTTTTATTTGTGGCATATAGCTACCCAAATTGGTGGGCATAAGATTGAAATTGCCACAAAATCTTTGGATTCCGCATTGGGTTGAACTGACCCTAACCCAAACTGATGATGTGATTCTTCTAGTAATACTGATGCTAGGTTTGACAAGTTCATCTGTGGCTGGAGACATAAACTACAGTATATGACCATTGCTTCTCCTTTTTATGAGAAGATTCATAATTCCATGATTTTCTAGGGACTAGCATTTGCTTACATTCTAGATTGGTTTTGGGAAGTTCCATAATTGTCTGAAATACTAAACCCACCATTTTTTAACACTCTCATGCTGGCTCACGTAGAAATATTGATGCCTGGGGCAATTTTGATGGTCAGGTGCCCAGTAGGAATTTGATTGGTTTTTATGATGTAAAAATGCCCAGAAAAAGTAATGGACATTCAGTTTCTGCCAAGAAAAAAACTTTGTTCCATTGCAATTGCTCCCAAGCTCAATGCATTTTGAATAATGAGCTGTGATAATTTGGAGAATAGAAAAACAAATCATTTGTTTCATATAAAGAATGGTGATAGACTATGTTTTTTGAGTTGCAGATCTGTGGGTAGGACACAGATGAACGAGCAATCATCAAGAAGTCACTTTGTATTTACTTTGCGCATATCTGGGGTTAATGAGGTATGTACAAAATGATGTGATTATGGACGATCAAAATATCTAGAATGCTTTCTGATGATTTTATTTGATGGCAGGGTACCGAGCAGCAAGTGCAAGGTGTACTAAACCTTATTGACCTTGCTGGGAGTGAGCGCCTTGCCAGGAGTGGTGCAACTGGAGAACGTCTGAAGGAAACACAAGTATGCTGTATTTATTTTTCAAAGCTTTTAGACCTACTTTTTTGACATTCCAATCCCCTTATTCATCCTGCTTTTCTTTACCCTGTCATCAAATTTCAGTCGATCAACAAAAGTTTGTCAGCATTGAGTGATGTGATTTTTTCTATTGCGAAGAAAGACGATCATGTCCCTTTCAGGAATTCCAAATTGACATATCTTCTTCAGGTTTGGTTATCTTTTCGCTATTTCTTTAAGAACGTACAACTTTGGTATCAGACATTGATTTCAATATTTAATTGAAACCAATGGCAGCCCTGTCTTGGTGGTGACTCTAAGACATTGATGTTCGTAAACATCTCCCCTGAATCACCTTCTACGGGGGAGTCACTGTGCTCCCTTCGTTTCGCTGCAAGGGTGAATGCATGCGAGATCGGTGTACCTCGGCGCCAGACACAAATGCGGGCTGCTGACTCTCGTTTGAGCTATGGTTAACTGGTGTTGGTGATCTTCATCATTGGTTAATCTTTTGTTCACATCTGTTAGCATCTTTCATGCTTGGTGTAACGGAATCCTTAGGACATTAATTTCTAACATCCCATGTATGTTGTATAGAGTGGAGAGATGATTGCAAGTAGCTCAAATGACTGGAGCTATACTTAATGAATTTGTATTTTTAACACCATCTCCAGTGGTTTTTTTCTTCAAGGGTGTCTCCATACACGTGAACACAAAGAATGCCTGGTTCATCGTATCAATACTGAGTGTTCAGATGAATGGCATCAGCATCTCATTTATCAACAGATTACTGCCTAATTTGTTATCAAAATATTAAGTTCCTCTTGTTTTCATGTTGTCACTTGATAATGTGATACACAAGCCATCTTCTTCGACTGGCGATATGCATTGGACTAATTCTTGTGGTTTTTGTATTGTGATCAGCTTGTGACTAATTAAATCCCCAATAGTGCTGTTATATGCTGTATTTACACTCCAAATTAATTCCTCAGCATAGTTTTGCTGCTCTGAATGCAGTGCTGTTATTTAGACCATAAATAGTTTGTTTCTAGCTGGTGACTTGTGGTTGCAGTGTTATTGGGATCATTCAACAATATGACATCAATTGAAAAGGTCTTTGGAGTTTAATGGTCCTCATCTGAAGCGTGCTGGAGTTATTTTCGCTGTGATTGGAAGCATGTGAATGGGGAGAAGTTCGAGAATGACAAACCAAGAATACAAGGAACATCTTCCTTCATGTATTCCTTATCTTGCAGATAACAATGATACAAGAAACGGTGAACAGGTTGCACATTACATATCTCCTATGCCATTCGGGTCATCACCTCCTGGAGAACAGCCTTGGTGTCTACATAGCTTGACTCAGTCAGAGGCAAACTCTGCTTCTTCACAGCATCTTCGAGCTGCCAGTAGATGCATTATAGTTAGTGAGAAGACAAACATCTCTTTGGCACCTTAATTTTCAATATAAAGGTTTCCTCACCTTCTCCACGTTGTTGAACAACCTGTTGGCGAGATCAGTAAGGGGTTGCTTCTGGTCGGCTGCGGCTGCAGAGATCACCTTGTCGAAATCAAAGTACATGACAGTGGACTTGAGGCAGAGATACTTCCTCATGTAATTCCAGGTATCCTGTCCGATCATGTCCTCCAGAGCCAGGAGGTCAAAAGCATATTGCCTCAGCCTACGGATACTCCCGTCCACCCCTATATTTGCAGCGTATATCCCTTTCCTCAGGAAAGAACGGGTGCCAGTTTCATCGTTTGCAATCTCTGCAATAAGCCACTATTTCTTCTCCGTTATGTTGGATATGCACATTGATAGATCCTATTGAACTAGTGTAGATCCAAGACGCTAGATGTTTGACTGCTCTCCAACTATAGCTAGTTATGGATTTTGAGATTGGGTGTGGCTGACACACTGTGTTTAACTTGGAAACTGGGTTTAATGTATGAAAATCCATGATACTATCTCCAGACCAGGTGCACCATTTCAAGCTAAATTTAGGCGTGCTAGCTTGATTTAGGCATTACTGGAGTTGTTTTCGGATTTTGGAAAATCCATTTTAACTTTTGTTAGAACCGAATGGAGGGAGTTGTTTAGCCGGAAGATAGTGGGTGCCCAAGTCCAAACCAGCTTCAAAGTTGAAAACTTTGGCAAAACATGTCTCCTATTTTCCATGATGAAACTGAGTGTTCTGAATTCCTATTCAAGTCTGCACTATGATATTCACAATTGCCATGGTATAACTGATAATAGACACTAAACTGTGGGTATACACATTGAAGAATTACGAAATTAGAAGGATCTCTATACCTAGTCTCAAGACTGGGGCAATCTACACAATGTAAGATCAACTCTAACAAAGCGAACAAGCTTTGACACCCCACTCCACCCCCGAAAAAAAAAAAAACACAACCAACAGGCAAGTGAGAAGAAGCACATGTAAACACAAAAAATAACTTGCGAGACTTCTAACCAGAGGAATAGAGAGAACAAGGGTAGACCAACTTGGGGGAGGAACTCACTGTTGGTGACAGAAGGCACAGGCAGGGGGCCAGTGAGCCACCACCCGTTCCCTTCTTCACCTTCGGCCAGCAACTTCCTCACGCCGAGTTGTGGGAACACGGCGGCGGTGGCGAGCCCCAGCACTGCCCTCCTCCGAGAGTGGAAGTGGACGCCGTCGCCAGGCGGTGGACGGAGTTGCCGACCTTGGGGTTCCTCCGCCACCTTGCAGCTGAGGACTTTGGAGGCCCCTGGAAGACGAGCCAGTGCTGCTGCCATAGCCTCAGTGTGTGTGTGTGTGAGAGAGAGAGAGGGAGAGAGAGAAAGAGAGACGTTGGTCTTCTCAATTCTCACACACACTTCAAAAGCTCTTATCCAGCGGAGGCCTTCGGAGGATCATCAGAGATCACTCTCTGCCCCCGGATTAGATGGGTCAGGTCTCAATGGCTGGGATCTGTTCACACGGAGGGGCCATCGCTGTATCCGAACCGTATGATGGATAGGCCTTTTGCATCGAGCGTCCAATTTAGCCGTCGGATTGATAGGATTGTGCAATCCGATTGGCAGAATTTCTAGGCAAGAGAGAAAATAAAAAACCGTCAGATCTTAATCTAACAGCCCTTATAGCTTGTTCGGGAACAGTTTTGTTTTTTAAACGATTTTGCTCTTAAAAGTTGTCATCGTAGTTTTTCTATAATTTTAAAAGAGCAGGGTTGTGTGGTTATGAATGTGTTTGGTAAAATTAAGGTTCGAGAAATCGGGGCGGGATGATCCGAATGGCAGACGATGTGAGACGCATCGGAACATTTTATATATTATTTTAAAATTTTTATATCGGTTGAGAGATCTGACGTTACGTGAGGTCGTCAGTTCGAAACGTTTCAAAAAATGACAGAGGTAAGATTCGAACCATGGACACCTATTTAAACAACGGGTCACTTAACTAACTATATTAAGAAATTATTTGAGTTATATTATATTGTAACATTTATATATAATATATATTTTTTATCTCGATGCGTTGCGGTATAGACCTGTACCATCTCATTGAAAGATAGAGACGGAACATGTCAATAAATTCTGGGTAAAATATTCATATTTTTTAAAATAAAAGATATATGCAAATAGAGAAAGGGAGTGGAGAGAAAAAAAGAAAGAGAGAAAGAGGATGGATGTTCCATCCGGAGGAGGTTGCACACAGGGACAGCTTTTAGGACTTTTTTTCTCTCGAAAGAGATTTACGAAAGTAAAGACTTCCCTCCTAAAAAACAGGCAAGGTAATTTCGAGAAGGGTTTGAGTCTTATTTTTTTCTCACAAAATATATTTTAAAAGAGAAAATATTGAAAAAATCGTAATTGCAAACTTTGGCGAAACATTGTCTTTCATCTTCCATGATACTGTACTTGCCCTGAAGCCCTATTCAAGTCTGCCCTAGCTATGAGATTCTAAACCCCCTTAATAAGGGTGATGATAATACGCCCCAAAGCCTAAATATATATATAAATAAATATATATATATATATATATATATATATATATATAGTGAAGAAAAGAAAATTTAGCAGAATATCTAGGCTAAAGTATCCGACGATGACAATTTGCACGCTGAAGGATCAAAGACCCAATAATGCAAACAACTAAACCAAGAACTTGCAGATTACCCAACAACGAAGAATGCAACACTCTCAACAAAGCATGAAGGGAGGAACTCATGATCGGGAGAGGGTACAGTCGGGGGGGACGGTGAGCCACCACCCGCTCCCTAGTTGTCCTTCGGCCAGCAACTTCCTCACGCCGAGCAGTGGGAAGACGGTGGCGGTGGCGAGTCCCAGCACTGCCCTTCTTTGACCGTGGCAGGGGACACCGTCGCCGGGCGGTGTATGAAGCGGTCGCTCTTGGGGTTCCTCCGTCACCTTGCTGTCAGGAACGCGCTTGGAGTACCTGCACCAGAGGGTTTTGGAGGCTCCTGGGACACGAGCCAGTGCTGCTGCCATGGCCTCACCTTGCTGTCAGGAACAAGCTTGGACCTGCACCTGAGGTTTTGGAGGCTCCTGGGACACGAGCCAGTGCTGCTGCCATGGCCTCTGTGTGTCTGTGTGTGTGTGTGTGAGAGAGAGAGAGAGAGAGAGAGAGAGAGAGAGAGGCCACTGTGCCCCCGGATTAGATGGGTGGGAATGGCTGGGATTAGTTGGCCCCTGGGACCTACGCTTCTTCTGAGCCGTCGGATTTATGGGCCTTTCCGTGAGAAGAACCAGATCGGCGCCAAACTGTGGAGGTGTAGCGACGCCTGTGGGCCGAGGATAAGAGGTACTGCTTTGGGCTCATCTTCATTAGTTTTGATTGTTCTCACATACGGCGCCAAACTTTGCATGCGAAAAACTTGTAATTTCTCTAAGACCGTTGGATGATCCAAAGATTTCATTGATGAGAGCGATTCGGACCTTTTTAATCCAATAGAGGGAACATTAAAAAGTGCACAGAAATGAGAAGAGGGAAGGATGGAGGTAGATAAGAGTTTGGAGCCACAACTATTATTTTTTGAATAAAATGTATATGACTTGAGTTAACCGGTGTACAGAGTTTGAGAAAAAAAGGAAGAGCTCGTATACAGAGTTTGAGAGAAAGAAAAGGGATTCCTCGACCAAGATAGGAGATGGCGCATAGGTCTCAGATGGAGGCAGATCGATTCTTGTGTCCCGATAACTTCGAGTAGATGAATTGGAGGTGCTAATGAAGCGGATCACCCTTCTTGACGTCGACCAGTGAGTGGGGGCTTGCGTCTGGCATAGTTAGAACTTGTAATGTTGATTGAGAGTCAAATTATACATTTCATCACCTAGGTCTTCCGGTTGATAGGAGTGGATCTGTGAGTGGGGCATCAATGGGCTAAGGGACAGAATGTTCCCTCCATCTTCTAAAGGCGAAAGTTATCCCCGAGCTATGGGCGAGAGAAATGGGAATGGAGGAGAGCCCTTGATTGGGTGAAACTTAGAATGGAAACCCCTGCAGATACGTGAAGGCTTGAGTCTTGGTTGCTTGAGACAATAAGAACCCATCTAGAGAGCCTCTGAAGGGGGTTGGCCATCATGATCTTACTTTGTTCGTGCGAGGGAAAACTTCCATAGCATCGTGGAGGTTTAGTGGCTTAATGGTGTGAAGGTCTCTTCGGAGGAGAGACCTACCCGAAGAGCACTAGTTGCTGACCCTTGCTGAGAACATTAGCCACTTGTTGCGAGTGATGTTGGATGTGAAGTAGGAGGATGGATTGCCCCTATTGTCCGCAGGGAAAGTTTTTCACACCCCAAGCTAAGGATTTCTAGGATTCCATGTGCTCTAGGTCTTCTTGAAGTTAGACCTAGGTGAGAACGGGATGACATGGGAGGAGGAGATGGGGACAAGCTAGGAATATAACCTACTTGAGAAACCTGCAATAGTAGTCCTGGCATCATCGATGTCGCTCGGTGCTTCCCTACTAGTAGCCCAGATGGAGGGTAGAGGTAGACATCCACCAACAGTTCAGGCAGTGAAAAAAGTGACTGGAGGCAGAGGTACTTCAGCTTCCAGTTTCAGACGACGAGGTTGTAAGAAGTCCTCATCAAGTTTCTTCCACCGGATCATAGAAGATGATTACTACCTTGAGAAGATCTCATTGAGCTCCTTTTCGATGTGAGAAGTTCTAACTGGGGTGGATGTTACCCGAGAGAATCCTTCGACGCTCAAGTCAATCGGCATTGTAATGGAAGGAGGATATGTTCTCAAGAAAGGAAGGTCTAGAATGTCTTTCAAAATGGCTGGGCACAGGTGTTAGTAGCCGGGCACCCTCTAGATAACGGGTAAATAGGTATGCCAAATAGAAATTATAGTGCATAAAAAAAATAAATAGTTGAATCGTTTGAATGTAGGAGAAATAAGAAGGAAGAAAAGCAAGCAACCACAGTGACATAGAGATTTTTATATTGGTACGGTCTGTCCTTGATAAAGACCTATGTCGAGTCATCTTCCAACCCGCCAAAGCTTTCATTAACCTTATCAAGTAAGGTTATACTTGATAGTTTTTTAGGGTCTAACTCCTCAACTTATCTTACCGGGTCTCAATGAACCTTATAGTTAGTTTTCAGGACTATCAACCTCAACTTTTCTTACAGTCACATCGAACTAACAGTCATTCGTGTGATTTAGTTTTCCAATGATTTCGCACCTGTTAACTTTTTAGGAACTAATCACCTAGTTAATTTTCACGGTATTAGCTGACCATCCTAGCACATCTAGTGCTAGTTATTCCTGATCAATTAATGCTCTATACACTATTGATTTAGACAAATTTAAGGTTTCACAGTTGTGCTTCTAGATGAGCAGATAGTGGAAATTATAACGCACAAAGAAAAATGAATTAACAGACAGAGGAGGAGGCTAGTAGGAATGTTAGAGAAGTGCAGATTTATCCTCTTCAATGATTCCCAAGACAAGAGACTTATGGGATGATGGTTTCAGTGCGGTAATGTAATGCCCCGAATTTTTCGGATCCTTGTTCATGGATCCCGGATCTGATTTCTCGGAGTATTGGGCTCCGTTGTGTCCGAAATTTCGTTTCGGACATCTTTCGTGTTCGGATCGGCGCGATCCGGAGTTGTTTCGGAGGTCCGGAAGCGTTCCGCGGCTTTTCCGCGTGTGTTTTCCGATTCCCGGTGTGTGTTTCGGTAATTCCTTCGGAACCTCGTTACGGGTGAACCGGGCTGTTCACCAGGGAGCGAGTGGTACCGTTGTGATCGATGTGTTCCGAGGATCGCGGAAACGTGATTTTCTATTTTTCGATATTTTTGAGAATTTTCGGATTTTCCTATATATTGACCACCTTTTCTCTCCCCTCCCATTTCTCTCTTCCCTCCCTCTCTCTTCTCTCACGTTCTCTCCTCTCCCCCTCTCACTCACTCCGGGCGGCCGACGGAGGCGGCGAGGGCGGGGCGGCGTGGAGCGACGGGTACGGGACGAGGATCGCGATGGTGGAGGCGGTTCGTGGGATCGTGAACCGGCGAGGGTTTAAATGGCGTTTCTTCGTGGATTGGCGTCCACGGTGCGTTGAATCTTCAGTGGAGGTAGGGAGATGGACCCTCAACCCGCGTACTTCATTTTTCGCAAGTTTTGTAGGCCGTGGTGAGCCGAGCGGGCTAAACGGGGTAATTTAGAGAAAATGCATGTTTTTGAGGTGCGAGCCGGATCTCTCGTTTTACCATGTTTTTGGGCGATCCAGGGGTTTAGATGCATGACTAGGGACTTGGGGAAGGTTTCCCCTTTTGTTTCCCCTTCACCTGGGGGTGAACGGGGCGTGGAATGGTTTTTCCCGCGGTTTCCACCGTTTTCGGGCGCGGACTGAGAACGCGCTATGCTCCAGTAGCACGTTCTTGATGGTCGCGATGTCCCGATGGGGCGCGTTCATCGGAGAAGATGAATAGTAGGGCGGTTTCGGTCACGCTATGCGGTCCTAGCGCGATCTGCCTTATCGCGCTAGGGGTTCCTAGCGCGATCTTCCTTGTCGCGTTAGGGGTCCCTAGCGCGACCTGTCTTGTCGCGCTAGGAGGCCCTAGCACGATCTTCCCTGTCGCGCTAGGGGGTCCTAGCGCGTTCTTCCTTGTCACGCTAGGGGTCCCTAGCGCGATCTGTCCTGTCGTCTGGTGTTCCTCTTGGGCCGTGTGTGTCCCGGACACCCCGTGGAGTTCCATGACCTTGTCTTTGGGTGTTTGGTGGTTCCGTTTACCTTGATTAGCGTGCCCGTGGGCTTGGTGGGTCCGGGTGACCCCAGGCGTTTCGGGTTTCCGTGTTCTCGCTCGATCGAGTCACCGTGTATAGGTGTGTGTGCGGTGGAGTTCCCCCGCATGTCGTGAGTCTTCCTGGAAGATGATCCCCGAGTGGGTCATGTGTTTGGCCGTGGGCGGTGCGTCCGTTTCTTCTCCGACCGTGGTCACCGTGCGATGGTGCTGGTACGTGGGACGACCCCCGTACTTCGTCAGGTTCGGACGTTGTTTTCCATTGTCTCGAGAGTCTACTCTCTCAGTGATCCTCCAGTAGTCGTAGCTTCCTGCGCACGCGTGTGCGGACCCACCTGGGAGTGGTGGAGAGCGCGACCCGGTGAGACGAGGTTTTTAGGCTGGTTTCCGTCGGCCCCTTGCCTTTGCCACCAGAGTCCGGTGGGGGGGAAAACCAGCTAGAGGACCCGACCTAGAGCAGATGGTATGTGTGTGCACACGTAGTTGGGGGCTTAGGACACGCGCTGACGAGCGTGACCCCAGCTAGTCCTTGTTGTGGTACTGGTTACTGTGTGTGTCTGAGTCTCACGCCTAGGGCATCGTAGCTAGACACTTGTGACGCGGTGTAAGACGTCAGGGGACGCATCCGGTCGTTCTTCTAGTGGGAGGTACTCCTGTTCTGGACAGAGAGTGACAGACTGTCAGTCGCGTGACTTCGACCTTCGGGTTTTTGGTCGCGTTGACCGTTGAGTTTCCGTTGTCTCGCCGTGGCACGTGTGTCGATTTTTGTACCGTGTGACTGGTTCTAGTGTAGTTTGGTATCCCTTGGCCGTGAGTCTGGGGTGTGTTCTGGTACAGTAGGAGTAGCTGTAGTGCCGAGATTTTGCCGGCCACCGTAGTTACTTTCCTACTTTCGTAGTTACTTCTTTCCATTGCTGTCTCGCTAGCGTAGCTTTCCTTCTGCCGTTTTCTCAGTTGGGGTTCCGCGGGATCCCTATTGGGCCAGTGACAGGAGACTCACCCCTGCGTTACAGGTGCGGCGGTTCTTCCTCGAGGTTCGAGGGCGTTGCGTGGAGGTTCTTAGTTGCCAGCTTGCCGGGCCGAGTGTTCACTTGGCATGTGGTACGTTTTTACTGCTTTAGACTGTACTTTCTGTTGGACTGGACTCTGTTGCAGCTGTAGTTGTTTAATTCTGTTAATTGTTAAATTGTCCTGCTTTGTTTCCTATTTCTTTGTACCTCCACACTCCTTTTTAGCCATTCTGAGCCCTCTCGGCTCGTGGGCGGCGGGCCGGGATTCGAATGGTATCGGGCTCCTCCCGATATCCGGATCTCGGGTCGTCACAGGTAAAGTCTCCCCTTGACTTAAATGCGCAAGAAGTTTGTGCTTAAGGATCACTTTGCTGGCAGGAAGACGCTTGAAGGTGATTGATTGTTTTACTCAATAGAATTAGCTCATTCTAATTCTTCTTGAACTTCAAGTTATTTATAGTTCCAAATTTCATTATATCTGTTAGATACATTTGCCTTCAATGGTCGGATCCTAGTCACAATATTCAATAGATCTGATTGGCTATTAACCTTCCACCTGCTTTGTGAGTGAGCACACGTCGTTGTTAAGATAGTAGGTGAATCAAATCTTCCCAGAGATACGCCTATCTGTCCTCTTTCTTTTTTTGTGTAACCTATCCCTACTTACCACTATCTATATGTTTAAAATAATGTTAAAAACATTTCTCCCATACAGGACATGGGATAAGATAAATAAATTCAAATTGCAAGTACTCGTGTGAGTAAAATATACAAAAAGTAATGCAAACTTCACACTTAAAATATATCTCAAGGTATTAAGTAGTGCACAAGAAGATTATGAAGTATTTTATACATCTTGAGGATGAAACATTATCCCCATCAGACACTGTGCATTTAATGCATATGTATTTGTTGAGTTGACTATTCAATGCTTTATATACATACGCATGTCAGACGACGTCTGTGATTCTACCAGAAAAATGATGTCAATAAAATTTTAAATAATGTGTATAGTTTCCGTGCATGGTGCTATAGAGTTTAAGTATTGTGTAGGTATTTTACTGTATATTTTGCCATTTAGCGTGGTGAATAGAAATATATATTTGACTGAGTCAAACGTGTAATATATACATCCCCTATTTGAATGGAAGATAAAAGTAAAGCGATGAGATTTTATCTTTTAGTTAATGAAAGCATACGAAGTATCGTCTACCCATTCCCTAAGGATTGTACTTTTGCTTTTTATATTAGATGAAGCATCGTCTATCCTTGGTTTTTGTCGTTTTATTAGATAGGCTAAGTGTTGTCTATCGCTTTGTTTATCGTGAAGTCTTTAGATGAGATATCGTCTCTGTCTTCAATTTTTCTAAATTAGGCGAAGTTTCATCTATTGTAGTTTTTATCGTTTTCCACTTAGAAGAAATATTGTCCAACGTTATTTCTTCTTAGATAAAGTATCGTTTAACTCATCCTCTATTATGAGTTAGGCGGAGTTTCGTCTAGTGCTTCTTTTCAATTAGACGATGCATCGTCTATTGTGAGCTTTTGTCATTTTCCTCTTAGGCAGAACTTCGTCTATCACCTCTCGTATCGACTACCTTTTTTGTCTTAGATGATGTATCATCTAATATTCCGTCTAATTAGAGATTTAGATGAAGTATCTGTAAGGATTCACACAGCCTGGTTCGGGTAGCACAACGGATAATAAAATTAAATCTCGAACCCAGGTCTTATTGGAATCCTAGAACCGTGCTCTAATCGATGGAATAAAACTACCCAACCCCCAAAAGGGTCGTACATCTTTACCTAGCGTGGAACGACGCTATCCGTAGTGCCCGATGCAGATTTTCACAAACATAGAGCTGCACAGATGTCCGACCTCTAGAGTAGATCCACATGGGTCCTCGTGCAATGACGGTGTCCACCAGTTATTTCCCCCCACGCACGAACCACGGATGCTCAAAACGCGCCTGCGGTCCCCTTTGGGCTGGCGGCCCAATGGGCAGCGCCCAGTTAACAGCTCCCACCTACCCATTAGGGTCGACAGTGTCTCGAACTAATCTAGCCATTCTATCTTGCCCTATGTGGCCTAAACGAGCATGCCATGTCGCAGAATCTAAGTCGCTTTCCTAGACATGTTCCGCTGGACGGTATTAATCATCGCCCCTCAAAACTCCCCTTCTTCTTCCTTAAGCCTTTCTCCCTTGAGAGGAAGAGAGAGAGAGATCAACAAGGGAGAGAGAGAGAGAGCAAGAGGGAGGGGAGGGAAGGAGAGAAGAGGAGTGGAGGAGTTTTCTCCCTTATGATGCTTGGCTAAAGAAAGAGAAAACTTACGTAACACACACATATATATGGGTTGGACTTTTTCTAAAAGAGCCCCTAACCACATATATTGTGTACGTGTCCTTACATTTGTATATACATATATAAAGCCCTTATCATCATTCTTTTCCCAAAAGAACTTAAAGCTTTTAACATATATATCTGTACAATAATACCCCGTCACCCGAGAATCTATTATGTGTGATCCTCTAGGTCCATAGTCAATCTAGTTTAAGGCCCATTCATTTCTAATTCCTAATTAGAAGTAAATTAAATTCATTATTCGCTTCTATAGGAGCCGAATAATAGTTTAATTCATTCTGAACCTTTGATCACGTTGGGTCAAGTAAATCCGCGTGATCCCAGAGGACATCGGGTTCAAACCACCATGTCTGGTATCTGTTAGTCTACAGTTACCGCATCGCTATAATCCCTCGCTCTTTCTATGAGTCTGGTTCTATCGAGGGTGTGGTAATTGTCAAATCCCATGATCGTGCCATTCGACCACGATCTCCTAAAAGTGTATGACGTCCATTCTATACGAACTCACACGACCCTGGCTAGGGATTTAGTGGAGCGTTAGTGTCATGACCCATTAACTGTCTGATATATACCCGACAGTGAGCGATCCCTTCTTGACCTTTGATGATCTTCACACGTATCTTGATATGGTTAATGACTTGACAATTCATGACTTATGGTTAAAGTCACTTAGCCAAGTATCAAACCATCCCAGTCCTCGTATAAGATCCTATCAATGTCTCAGGTCAAAGGACCAACGATGCTACTGAGACAATTAGATCTTCAGTTGACATTAGGTTTAATCAACCATCTGAAGATCCAATAGCGGATCGGTCCAGTGTACATCCTCCCAGGACGTACACCTACACATATGTATTGGTGCCCTGCACAAGTGACCATGAGACTGTTCACCCATACATCATGTGTACTGGTTTAATGGGTAATCAAAGTCCCGAGTGATTACCCTCCAACCAGGAATAGTTTCAAGGTATGTGTCCATGTAAAGTCAGTCTCATGATCGAGATCACATCTCGAGTTGACTTTACAACCACATATCCTAGAGATATCGTAGAGTAATATATAATTACAAATTTACGCTCAAATGCTACTTTATTAATGATGAACAAGATTGTACAACTATCAGGCCTACCCGACCCGAAATTGGCCTGTAGCACACACAATACTAACAATATCATCTAATGTTGCTTTGCCCTCTTAGATAGAGAATCATCTATCCGTTTTTACTTGGACGATATATCGTCTAATATTCTGTCTATCCCGTTTGCATTAGATGATATATCATCTAACCCTTATTCTATCCTAGAGACTTAGATGAAAGATCGTCTAACTTAATTTCTTGTTATTTTGCTCATTAGACGGATTATCATCTATGATAAGTTTGATTAGACGATGTATTATTTATCACTCAACATTTTATTTACTTAGACGATATTCAAATTTATTTAGTTAATTCTATCCCAGATATTTAGTTGATCATGATTTAAGTTTATGAAGATCTGAATTATGTTAAACATGTAAACTAATTTAGCAAAATTGAGATGAATACTTATTTTTAAATTTATTTTGTCATAATTTGAAATAATAAAGTTGTGTGAACAGATATTTGTTCCAACATCAGGAGGGAGGGAAGCCAAGGAGTGATCGTCAAAGTGGCGTAGCTAGCAAGTAGTTTCATTGTGGAAGTTGGAGCATGGAAATAAGAATTATGCTTGCGTTTCTTTACCCTTTTAGATCGCGGGAATACTACTATTATTCTATCTTCTTTGGCCTCATACCTAGAGGAGATCACTGAAATCTCCTTATATAGGTCTCTTGGGCAGTGATGATGACGGATCTGAGGAGATCTCTTAGGAGTTTGAGCCTTGATGAGACCACAAGTATCATGGCATTGTAAAGGTGCAATTTTCTGTTGGGTTTGGCAGGTAATAATGGCGCTTTGACTTCTCGGAAACTTGTGAGCTCTCCTGACTTCTATGGAGTATCTTCTTAGTGGCATATCTTTTGAGATCGTGGCACAATTTCGGAGGTCACACAACATATTCGAGATTATGTCCACTTCTCCATGCATGTTAATTGCTAGGCAGGGTGGCGATTGCAATTCTCAAGGGCTTTGCATCAAATCCTTCCTCCAGCTTTTAATTAATGCAACATTATCATGATATGATGGGACTTAATGAGATGCTTAGAGGTTTCCTCTTCTATAGTCACATAAGTCTCCAACTATCCCACATATGGCGCAGGTCTTTCGAGCTGTCAACATCTCTAGCATTGCCTTGATCGAGTTAAAGCCCTTCTATCGGTAATTGGGCTAAAAGCCCTTAGCGTCGAGCTAAGGCTATTCCATCAGTGATCTGATTAAGGTCCTCGATGACCAAGCTAAGGCTCTTCCATCGGTAATCGGGTTAAGGTCCTTGATGATCGAGTTAAGGCTCTTCCATCGGTGGTCGGACTAAGGCCCTTGACCATCAAGCTAAGGCTCTTTCCATCGGTGATCGAGCTAAGACCCTTGACGATTGAGCTAAGTCTCTTTCCACTAGTGATTAGATCAAAAGCCCTTGCGGAGATTCAAGTTATATATGGCCCTCCTTAGGATTCAAGTTGGTACTTTCCCTTCCCTAAAATGATATTGGGACTCAGTTAATACTCTGGGGCCCCTACTCAGGATCGACTTGGCTTTCTAAGCCTCCTGAGTGAACTCGAGACTGAGTTACCATTGAAATATCTCGAGTTGAATCTTATAGCGTCACATCGTTTGCCTAGTGACATTCCTCCTGACTTAACACCTGACAGGGAACCTGGCTTTCATTCTAGCTTGAGACATGGTGAAGGGGCTATTGTGGCACATGTTTATGCAGGGCTTTGACAATATTTACGCGACCTCAAGTGCTCTTGAAAGAGTTGGGTGGCCTTGTTGGGCCTCCACTGCCCTGATGGACTTGCACTCTTATCTAAGAGTTGGGCCACACTATTGGGCTGCATTTGGAGTGAGAAAAGCCCCCTCTACAGGTTTTAAAGATGGTCGGACCGTAGAGGACCACCCTCTCCTCCAGGTGGACAATGGCGGTGTATTTGCCCTTGCTCCAGACGGTGGATCCCATTGTAGTCTCATCCCCTGTTTGCCATGTTGGACTATCAATTACCATTGTCTGTCATCCTGCACGATGAAGTCATAATCGCCGCTCCCTCTCCGCCGATGAGATGGAGGGCCCCACCCAGCTACGAGGTGGTGAGGGTCACTAGAGGGAGTGGCGGCATCGACAATGCTATATGTCTTCATTTCGCCACCCTCGGGGCGAAGGTCATCGTCAATGACGTTGGGGACCCAGCTGCAGCCCAGCACGTCGTCTTCGCCATCAACGTCGGCTACGGCGGGGACATGTAGGCGGTGGCCGTGGCCGACTTCTTAGACGAGACCAAGGTGCATTCCTGTTCGATGTAGCGGTGAGAGCGTTGGGCCCGGTGCACCACATTCTCGTCACTGACGCCGATGTTGCAAACGATAGGTACAAGGCACTACTGACACCACAATAGAGAGCTTTGGTTGAGGTGTTAATGCCCTGCGGACGTTCATGTGCTGTCGGGAGGTGGCGACCCACCTATTGTGGGGAGGCGGGAGTTCATTATAATGATCTTGTTGTGTGCAGTGAGGTCGCTGCAGTCGAGTTACGTTGCTTACTTGGCGTCGACGGGCGCGATGGAGACCATGACTAGGGTCCCGGGGGGAGAGAGAGAGAGAGAGAGAGGTATTTTCAGAATTTAAATATTATTTTATATTTAGACAGAAATTTTCTCTCTAATATAACGATATATATTTTCAACCGTCTAGTAATCCCATGAATTTTTTAATAGGAGTTGAAGAATTTTACGAGTGTTTTGACAAATTAGGTGGTACCCGGACTCATGAAAGTATGCAAGTTTATAGGGGATTAAAAGTACAAATCCCCGATGAATTTCTATGTATAACTCTCCACTTCAAAAACCCTAGTTGGGCATAAACCTTCGTCACCGTTCCCCAGCTCGCAGCGATGCCTCCGAAGCCCCCGTCCTCTCCTTCCTCCGCCGCGTTGGAGTCCGATTCCTCCGGCGCCACCTCCGACGAAGAGGATCAGGAGGTGGTGCAGGCGACCACCCCTCCCCCCAAGAAAGCCGTCCCCAACAGCAAGGTTCCCGTCGCCAGCGACGATTCCGGCAGCGACGAGGAGGGCGAAGAAGGAGATGAGGAGGACGACGAAGAGGACGAGGAGGGCTCCGACCACTCCGATTCCTCTCCCAAGTCCGCGCCGAAGGAGGAGGCTGCCGCCTCCGCCGCGAAATCCCCTGCCGACGAGTCCGAGTCTGAGTCCGAGTCGTCGGACTCCGACGCCAAGCCGTCCCCTCCCCGCCGCCCGTCACCCGGCCCCGATCCCTCCATCAAGCCCATCAGTTCCAAGCCGATGGACGGCACTCCGAAGGGCAAAAGGTCCTCTTCTGACAACCCCAAGCCATTCGCGGTTGTTGCGCTCACCTCAGAGAAGAGGAAGCGGCAGGAGGAGGGAGATGGCGTACAAGGGGAGACCGCTGCTAATGGGCCTTCTGCCAAGAGGGGGAAGAAGGGCGGTCAGGCGAGCCGGCGGCACCCTGCTACGGCGTCGCCGGGCAAATGTTGGAGCGGGTCTGCTGTCGTTGAGCATTTAGCCATGGGTGGTAAAGATGCGGAGGGGAAAGCTGAGCCCTTGTACCCGAGGCTTAGAGAAGCCATCAATCTGCTGGAGGAGGAGGACTGGAGCATTCTGCGGAAAGGATCCTTGGGTAGCGCGCTTGAGTTGCTGGAACCTGCTGAGGCGAAGGCCTTGGAAGACCGGTGGAATAACCATTTTTTTGCAGGGTTTAAGCACTTTGTTGAGCGGGCAGCACTGAAGGAGGAACTGCTGAAGTCTCTTGTTAATGTTCTGGAGAGCCAATGAGTTACTGCGTTTGTAGGGCCTTGCTTCCCTCTGTGTTGGAGCTGACGGGGGCAGAAGTACATGCCATATCGTTACTTGTAGTTCACATGATGTCAAGTATAGTTAACAGTTAACACACTGTGGCTTTGATGCTGTTCACTGGCTTTCTTATACCATGCGGTCTATTGGTAATGACACCACTGTTGCTTATGTTTTTGTTAGTTGTTCATTCTCTCATGATAGTGAATTAATTTGATGATGATCTGCTACTTTTTCTGAACCGAATTATTGATCTCAGTTGTTGTTAGTGAGTAATTTCCCACGTTCGCTTTAAGTTTGTATGGCCGAATTGGATTGGCTTCTGTTGATCTTAATTATGAGCTCAGTTGTTCTTGGGGACTTATTTCCCTTGGATTAGCTTAATTTTGTCTCGTTTTTACTTGATAGAATTCCATTCTTAATATAGTTCTCTTATGCCGTTTTTCTTTCCATGTTTCGTAGGTTGAAATTACCTCATGGTTTTCTCTGATATATGGATAATATGCCCCCGAACTTAGCTGCGTCCGTTCATGTACAAACATGTGCCATTGCAAAAGCTCGAATGACACCATCTGCTAAGTGGAGTAGTCTGGGTTGTTCATACCCTGCTTTAACCCCACATCATGATTCTCTGGTGTGAGCTTCATTCGAGGGGAGAGAATAACTAATGAGAATGGTATCACTGTTTCTGATGACACGGAGGCAAATGTTGCAAAGCTAGGTTTTGACATGGAGGGAGGCAATGTTGTTAGGGCATACAACATACAAGTTAAGTTTGCTTTGATTTGTTTAAGAAAGTATCCATTCAGGACTGCTAATAGGTGTTTCGATTCCTATCATGAAAAGGTAGACGGATCATTACCTATGTATGACAAACCTTATCTGCTGCAAAGTAAGCAGACAGATATCATGCAATTGGAAGTTGAGGAGGGTAAAATTCATCAGATCCAGTGCGGCCCGATAATATAAGGCCCATTACGAATCAGGACGGCCGAGCCCATAGCAGGATATCTCGACCAGTCGTGGTTTCATAAACACGACCCAACCAAGGCCTACGAAGGTTCCAACAACCCACAAAAATTTTTCTAATCCTCAAAGTGCATTCTAGACATTGCATAACTCGCCAACGGGCAAACGTTGACACCGTCATCACCGGACTTTCCCCGGTGTGGATCGAGTCGCACCCATGTCGTCAAAATCCGCGCCACGAAGCCTCCATTCCAATAATAGGCAAGGGAATAACAGGCAACGCCCCACGATCAAGGTGACATTCCTCCATGATCTTCGCTACTTTCTCAATCGAGGAATGGCCAGTGTCACTACGACCATATAAATAGGCCCTCATCAGACCCAGAGGGGGAGAGAGACACCTACATGCATACTCACCATAGTTGTCAAGGCAGACGCCTAGGCACCGCCTAGGCGTCCGGGCGGTTTTGGCAGTGCAAGGCGCCTGCCCGCCTTCTAACAAGACGAAAAGGCGGCCTGAGCTGTCGCCTAGGCGGGCTGGGGGCCTAGGCGACTGCCCGGTCGCCTCACCCGTTCCCCGCTAACCGCTAACTGTTCCCCCGCTAACCCGCCCAATCCGCGACCCGCAGCTAACCCTACGAGTTCGATTCCCGTCTCTCCCTCGATCCCCCTCGACTCCTCGGCTCCCCTCCTAGCCCTAGGTGCGGCCGGTGTCTCCCTCCGTCGTCGTTTCCGTGCGGTGCGGTCGGTGTCTCCCCCCGTGCGTCGTCGGCAGCAGCACAACCTCGGCCGGTGTCTTCCTCCGTCGGTAGCACCACTCGTCGCCTCGGCCGTGCTCCGTCGTCGCATTCGCATCCCTCCGTAGTCGCCTCGATCCTCCACGGCTCCGGCCTCCGGCCCTTCGGTGAGTCTCACCGGGCCACAACCGCAACATAGCCTCCCTCCTCCTCTCTCTATCTCTCCCTCCTCTCTCTCTCTCACCGGAGCTCTCCCCTGGCCCCTCTGTCTCCCGTCTCTCTCTCTCTCTCTATCTCACGACTCTCACCGGAGCTCTCCCGGCCGACCTCTCTCAGTCTCCCTCCTCTCTCTCTCTCTCAGTCTCTCACTCTCATCGGAGCTCCCCCCGGCCCCTCTCTATGTCTCCCTCCTCTCTCTCTCTCTGTCACCGGAGCTCTACCCCCGGCCCCTCTCTCTCTCCCTCCTCTCCCCGACTGGCCGACTCCCCCACAGGGCCAGTTTGGAAGAAATTGGCAAATATCAGGTTAGTATTTGATTCTTCATTCTAAAAGTCTAATTTTTGTTGTTAATTTTATCTCAAAATTCATTTTTATATGTTATTGCAATGTCATTTCTATTAGTTTTTATTTTTGTCCGTACTATTATTGTTATCTATATTTGTAATGATCATGATTAATTTTTATATAAAAAATTACATATATATTAATGATCACATTTATTTATGAACTTGACGCCTAAACGTCGCTTAGGCAGGCGCTTAAGCGCTTAGGAACTCGAGGACCCCAAGTTCGCCTTGTCGCCTTGACAACTATAATACTTACACACAGACACAGCGAGAGAAAGGCCAGAAGATAGAGAGAACATAAACAAGGCAAGATAGGAAAGGGACATCGACCACATCGTCAGCAAGATAGCAGTGAGAGAGAGGTTCCCTTCTAATTCTTCTCTTCTTGTCTGTCCGGGCACTCTCCGAGCACTCTTCGAGCACTCTCAAAACATCATCTCCACACTATAGGCTCTCTTCTTTTGTCCACTTCAATCCCTTCTCTCTTCATCCTTCTTCTTGGCCCTCTCGTATGATTTTGACTTAAGTATCATAGGGTTGTTTCTTTGGATCATTCTCAAAGCTCCTTCTGATGTTATCTTCTAGTGATTATAGACTTCCTCGGATGGTCGGTTACTCTTCCCTAAATAAATAAATCTTAAAAGTGTGATACGAGATGCATGGAGCACTTTCATGCCTATGCAAATGTCATATACATTGATATTTGAATAGAACAACTTTTTGGTTGCTAGGTCCACCATAATGTGAAAATGTCAAAAATAGTATTTCGGGTATACATTTAACCTAAAATCATACGAGGGTGCTTACTTTTCACCATCCAAAATATATGCCATGGAGAGACTGGTACCCAGAGGAATTGCTATTTTTAGTGAACGGGAGAAAACTTACTTGCTCTTTTCTGGTTGGAGGGATGGGTAACTTTATTGGGGTATCACTGATTGAGGCCAAATAAGAGAGTCAGAGCCTTTATAGTTTGCAAATATCACATGTGCATTATAGACAGTGTAGTGACCCTACTGCGAGCCATGCATGAGGAGAGACTTACCGATAGGAAAGAGCTAACTAGACGCAGAGTGTAAGATGTATCGAAGTGGAGTCGCCATGGTGTGGAGCTGCCACTATGGATGAGGACTAGTGTAGGAATGAAATCGATTGGTTCCATATTAGAAAGTGGAAAAATTTACTAGACTATATATGTAGGGCCAGTTTGCATAATAACTTGTACGGTATCTTTTGAGGACAAAATCATGCGGGCTTCACTCAAAGTGAACAATATCTTACAAGGGTTGCATCTGGTAATGACATCGTAGTATCAGAGCATGACCCCCACAATAGGATATAAGTTGGTTTAGGGGCGAACCAAGCAGAAGTTGGTGGGCCTGTACTGACTCACTTGTGAGTCATGTAGGGGGAGTGGGTTACCCGTAGAAAAGGGCTCCTTGGATGCAGAGTGTAAGACGTACCAGAATGAAGCTGTCACAACATGGAGCTACCTCTTTGGATGGGGGTTAGGGCAAGAATAAACTAGATTAATCCCGTATCAAAAAGTGAGAAAAATTACTCAACTATATGTGTAGGGTAATTTAGATCCATAACTTATGAATCATCTTTTGGGAACAAAATCGTGTGAGTTTGATCCAAAATGGACAATACTACATAAGGGTTAGATTGAGTTAGGACATTATAGTATCAAGGTAGGACTTGCGCGGTACGATGTGAGCTAGTTCAGAAAAATTAGGTGGAAGCTAGTGGACCTCTAGTGATCCAGTTGCGAACCGTGTAGGAGGAGAGGGCTACCCGGATGCAGAGTGTAAACCGTATTAGAGTAGAGCTTTCTAGGCGTAGAGCTACCATTGTGGATGGGGGCTAGGATAAGAATGGGCCGGATTAGTCCCATATGAAAAGCAAGAAAAGTTATTAGACTATATATGTGGGGCTTAGATCTCTAATTTGTGTGGCGTCTTTTGGGGATAAAATCACCTGTTTGTCTCAAAGCGGACAATATTTCACAAGGGTTAGATTGAGTCGTGACAAACTTACAACTTTAGTCAAATAAGACTGGGAGAACTCGTACATATCGAAGGTCTATGAGGAATTTAGAGATACTACCGGATATAAAGGAACGCAAGTATCAACAGAATTTGCATTCGGAAGAAATATTTGTAGGGAGAAGGTAAGAATTGCAGTTGCCAAGTTATAGATCAAGAAATCACTAATATAGACTCGTTTTACATTATGTTTCATGATCTATTTTTCCTTCTTGTGGTGTTTTGTACCTTACGTTATGTTTGTGATGTGGATTACTTGTTCAACAGAGTATGTAGGGCCGCTTTGTTGAACTCTGGGGCTCCACTGGCGGCTAAGTAGGCCTGGATAGCCACATTTCTTTTTAGACTGTAGTTGCCGAACCGCTATTGGGTGGGTAATGGTTATCCATAAGGCCTTCTTTGTTAATGGGATAGAATAGCGCATTCGACCTCTTTCGATCGAATGCGGTATTCGACCCCGGGTAGGAGAGGTGTGTGTGAGAGACGTCGATGGATCTTACGAGTTTCTCTCTCATCGGACGGAGAATCCTGCGGCACTATTCAAATAACAAATTGGGCTTAAATGGACAAGATCCTATACAGGATAGCTTGCTATCTTTCGCATACGGTTATAGGTAACTCATTAGTCATCAAAGGTCCGTATCCTTCACCCAACTACTTAAACCAACACCATTTTCATTGTTGGTCACGACGCTTGCCTTAAGAAGTGTCAAATCTGTGGTTTCAACAGTTGCAACTTGCAAATGCTCCGTCTCCCCTGGATTTACCCTTGACATTCCACGTCAAAATTATCTCTTTTATTTTTTGGGGCCTCTTTGATTTAGGAATCGGGGTAATGCATTCGAGGGGCGGATGCGAATACGTTACTCAGTCTCCGATTAAGCACTCTCCTTTGTATCTAAAGTACAATGAGATCTATTTTTCTATCTCATCAGATAAATATATTTTTTTATCTCTTGGGAGCTCTATGCAAGTACAAAATCTATTTATATTTCTGGGCATCTGGACTTTTTTTTAAATTGAAAGATAATACTTGTAATGTGGGAAACGAGGGAGTCCGTTCATCTCTTCTCTCTCTAGACTTGAGCTCGGCAGACTTGACTCTATAAAAGTTACATTTTCTTTTACGAGAGAGAGAGAGAGAGAGAGAGAGAGAGAGAGAGAGAGAGAGAGAGAGAGAGAGAGAGAGAGAGAGAGAGAGAGAGAGAGAGAGAGAGAGAGAGAGAGAGAGAGAGCAGTCAACCTGTGAAATATGGACCCAAGAATCTCGGTCCAAGTTTCGATCAATTGGAGGACTTCAAAGTTCGATGATCGGGTCTCTGAGAGAGAGAGAGAGAGCACAGTCAACCTGTGAAATATGGACCCAAGAATCTCGGTCCAAGTTTCGATCAATTGGAGGACTTCAAAGTTCGATGATCGGGCCTGAGAGGACGCAGCCTAAGTTCCTCTGGCCCAAATTTGGGTATGTTCTGTTGACGAGAACACAGTCAACGGTCCGCTGGCCCGATTTGACGACAATACATCGTATGACAATAAACTATGGAATGTATTAACATGCACGATCTAAGATATGGACCCTTTAGGAACTTGCTAATTCCATTGATAAAAAAAAAGAAACAATGATAGGGGAGAAAAAACTGTGTTATAGAGTTTTAAGCACCAAGCGCATATTAGTATCAAATTTTAGTAAATGATTCGAACTGTCATTTGCTTTTTTCGAAACATGATGATCCGAACTGTCTTGATCAAGGCCAGCATTTTGGCTGATTAATTTGTGCCAGACCTAGACCTGCTAACGCGTTCTTACTTAAGAACGATCCTTTGGAAAGTCTGGCGTATTTCTTAAGAATAAGTAAGAGTCTCTGTGGACCTCTTTAATAACAGAATAAGAGTGGAATAAGAGACCTTAACTCAGAGAATAAGTAAAAATATAGTTTGATAGGGTGTGTTGGTTTTCTTTTTTTGGTAACGGAGAATCTAGCAGAGTAATACGGAGAGTTTGAGCAATTATTGGGTCACCCGAATTCGAATCTTACTATATACATCTTGTCACCCTTTTTTTGTATCGTCGTCATAAAGTCTCAGGCTCACATCTCTTGAGGATTAAATGCTCCCCAAGTAAACTCCCCCGGAGACTCGATCTCGGATCCCTCCTATTCCTTTATCAAAAAATAACTTACTTGACAGGGTGTGTAGATTTTCTAGTCTTTGATCCGAATTTTTTTGGAATAATTTATTTTAGTTAAAGGTAAAATTAATTATTCTACCTTAATCCAAATATATTTCAAAATAAGAAGGTAAAAATAACTTACTTGAATCTAAGTTAACTTGATTTTTCCTATTCCTTTATCAAAAAGGACATTTATGATATGATTTTCTCGTAACTCAGCGTGGATCCCTTGTTCCTCCGATGATCCTCACAGTGGGGGAGGGAAAGCGTCACATGCAAAGGCGGAAAATAACAATTGGTTTCGAGACGGGGAGCTATCGATTTCCCGTGCGAAGCACACAGCTTTGGGATGCTTTAGCAAGGTTCCTGGTAAATTATTGGTTTCATTGCCAACATATCGACCAAGAGACCAGTGGAGGGCGTATTCACTTATGTTTGACGAGGAAATCTGTAGTTTCATTGTATATTAGGTTATTTGTTTAATTGAAGGAGTTGAATCCAGAGTTCGTTGTGCCGTCCGGTCGGGGTGACCCGGTTCCCCCGAGGCACGGTAGGGCACGGAATGACTCGCCATGGCTCATGTTTTTTTTTTAAAAAATCACGGGATGAACAATACCGAGTATTGTTCATTCCTCAATTTTACTGTTATTCTGAGAGAATGAAGGGTGTTGGTTGTGATCGCCCTCTCCGTGGACCTTTCTTCCCCTCCTGGCCCACCGTGTGTCGACACCCCTCTCCCGCCGACCTCCTCTCCTTGTCGATGGTGACGGTGGTGGGCCTCCGCGAAGACGTGGTCGTCGAGCGTGGTGGGCTGGTGGTGCTCGGCCTCGCCAGTACCTCCCCCTCCTTCGCGAGAATCGCGACCTGCCGCATCCCCTTACCTCCCTCCCTCTCCCCCTCTGCCGCCTCTACCGCCGCATCCGCCCTTGGGCCACCGTGAGGATTTCGTTGCTCCAGCACGGCGGCCGGTGTTGCTCGGCCTTGCCATCTCCATCCCGTCCTCTGGCCGCCTCCTCCTCCTATGCTGGCCTCCCCTTCTTCTGTGACCCGCCACATTCCTCGGCCTCCCTCTCTCTCCTCCTCCATGGCATATGTTGCCGCCTCCTCAATCCGATGCCGCCTCCACTGTGACCCGCGCCATGCTGGCAATCCGCCGACTCGGCGTTCTCCAGGTACAGTATGAGTTAACTAACTTGCCCGGTACTGTGAGAGTCGGGCAACACTGACTGAATCAAACTATTTATTATAAAATCAGATCATGTGTGTTCTTCATGCTGGTCCATTTAGTACACCCCCCGGCCAACACTGACTAAATCAAACTATTATAAAATCAGGTCATGTGTTCTCCACGAAGAACACAAGTCCATTTAGTACACCCCCCCCCCCGGGCGCCAACCTCCACCAAGCCAAGAAAGGACTCAACCAGATGCTTATGAAGAATTCTTGCCTTACCTTGTGCCCATGGGCATCCAAGGAGAGAGAAACTTAAACCTGCTGCTGCAAAGAGAAGCATCGTTCCACACTAATCTAACCATCTTTATGATTATGAAACATGCTCAAGCATCACTTGTGACTTCATTGAGCTGAAAACCATCTAAGACAGGAATACAGAGCAGACAGAAGGGCACGGTTAGGGGTGAACATGGTTCGATTTAATTCGATTTGAGATCATATTCTTTAGAATCAAATCGAATTTACTCATCAAACTAAATCGAATCAAATCGAAAAAAATTCGATTTGATTCGATTTCAAACCGAATTTTCATATTTTTCCATTTAATTCGATTTGAGATCATTTTCTTTCAAATCGAATCAAATCGAATTTACTCGTCAAACTAAACCGAATCAAATCGAAAAAATTAGATTTCAAACTGAAATTTCATATTTTCATATTTTATTATAATACATATGTGTATATTTAATAACTTATATATATATATAATAAAAATAAAAATAAAAATAAACATAGCTATATTTTGTATGCTTTTATATGTATATAATTAAAATTTTAATTTTTTCATATATTTATATTATATAATATGAATAAAAATATATAAATAATAAATTTAATTTATTCTATTTGATTCAATTTTACGCGGTATGAAATCGAATCAAATTTTTAATTTGAATCGAATTATGAACGCCCTGTACTATAGACACGGCCAAGATTCCCTCCACCTTCAACTGTGCACACTGGCGGAGGTGTCGGCACAAGGACGGTTTCTGATACAGTGGCTTTCAGCTCATCCTTATCTTCTACAGGTAGGTGGGGAATGGCTGGTACGGGGGTATACCAAAACAAATTGTCTTGTTGCTTAACGCGCTTGGACGTTTCTGCCAGAGGCTGTCTCTCGGCACCTTGGATTCTATTCAAAGCTTAACGCGCTTGCTGACCCGATCCAATAATTACAGCAGGTATTGGGGGTATTGGAGACTTGCTAGTTTATTTACATGCCTGTGTTATCTGATTATACCACTTAATAATTAGTGAACGACATGGTGAGGGGGTTAATAATTGCTATAGCTTCCTTTGTGCATGCATGATTGCTCCTGGATCCATGGCTCTGTTATTATTCAAGTCCTAGTGGTTCTCCCACAGCTTTAACTATTCATCAGTATAGTTCAGAATTAGGAGATGTGACACCTCGAATCAAGGATAAACAAATCCAGGTCGAGCACATAATCATGTCATCAGGGGACACAGCCTGGGAATCAAAAGAACGGATAAGAAAAATGCGCACTCCTCTTAAAAAAAACCTCGGTTTGGATAGGCTTGTCCCCGCGGGTGGGGACCCTATTCCATTCCATTTAGAAATCTCGTGCCTTATCCACGCACAAAGGCAAAACCAGCTGTCCCCGCTGTCCTATTCCTCGTCTTATCCGACCCCAGTATCTCCCCCACTGTTCACGGCCCTCCTCCCCTCTCTCTCCCTCTCTCTCAATAAGTACTCTCCTCGGGTGGTGAGGGTGGTGATGACCGACAGACCGAGAGAGCTGACAGCCATGGAAGCCCAAGAGCAGCTGGTAAAATCCAGGGTCCTGAAGGTGGACTCCCAGGAGTCTTGGGAGCACCACATGGCTCAAGCCAACAACCAGGGTTGCCCTGTAAGTTAAAATAGTGGATTTCTTGTGGTATCCTTCGTCAGCTACTCAGCGACCCTTGAAGTTCCTTCCATGCTCTCCCTCTTCTTCCCTTTCATCTTCTTCCTCTTCCCATCTGTGGCATGTATGGAAGAGGCCAGAGTTAGAGAGTAGTGCCATCCTTTCTTTTCTTTTCTTTTTTAAAGTAGTGCCATCCTTGCATGGTAACAGGTTGAAGAGATAAGTATTTGAGCTCTCACCTTGCCTACTGAATGGTTTGTTGTGTGTGTGTGTGTGTGAGAGAGAGAGAGAGAGAGAGAGAGGTTTCCAGCACAGGATGGGTTTGCAGCTCCACTGGGCCTGCTGTTTTCATGGAACTCACGGTGCTGTTGCCTGTTTGGCTCCTGCTGCAGGTGATTGTCCACTTCACGGCCTCGTGGTGTGTGCCTTCGATTGCCATGAACCCTTTCTTTGAGTCGCTGGCTCAGAGCCATGAAGACGCCCTGTTCCTTCTGGTGGATGTGGACGATGTCAAGGTTCTAGTCCCTCTGTCCTCTACACATTCTTTGCTGCTTTACAGTAACGAAAAGAATGAATTGTTTTTTTTTCTCTCCATTATATTATCAGCCACATGTTATCGTAAGATCCAAACACGGTAGAATTTGATACTTCTTTCTCTTGTGATCGATTGTTCCGGTGGCTACTGTGGCCAGGTAAGAATCAACCTAGCTCACTTGACTTGAGGCTTAACCGAAGGTATAAATGACAAAAAGAATATATCTCATGATGTCGTGTGTGGCCCTTCCTCTACACTGGTTTCAGATCCCTATATATACAACATTTTCTGGGTTACACAAACCAAGAATTTTGCATACATAAGAATTACAACAGAATGCACACAATATAGTGACAGTGTAGTGGCACTTGAGGACGAGAAAGGACGTATATATTTAAATATAAGCATTAGTATCTCTAATATAGTATTTCTTTGATAATCAAACTCACAAAAGAGGCTTAATGTAAGAGAAAGGTGGGGGACAAAATCTGTTATCAATTGCACGTGATCAGAACATTCAAACACTCTCCTCTTTCTCACTTCTTTTTCCCTCCTTTCAAGACTGTTCCTATGATGGCCTTGGTGGGAGTCCTAAGGGAAGATGATGTCTTATTTCTAGTCCACTTGTATGATCTTCATGCTTAAATAGTCTATGTTTGATGAGAACATCTTGTTGCTTTCACGTAATGTGCTCTAAGTCTGTCTAAATATGTATGGTGATAATTTTCTTGTGTTGCTCTGTGCAGTCTGTCGCAGCGATGATGGAGGTGAAGGCCATGCCCACCTTTGTGTTCATGAGGGAGGGAAAGGTTGTAGACAAGGTGGTTGGGGCCAACCCGGATGAGATCAGGAAGAGGGCCAATGGGTTCCTTCTGTCCCCCTCCCGTCAAGCAGATGTGGAGAGCGTGTGAATGTTAACGTAGAACATGAGTGTGATGTACATGTCACGATGTTAACTATAAATAAAAATTACGAGCATCTCTTCTTGCAAAAGTAAAGATTGCATGAGCTTTCTGGAGGGCCATGGTTATTAATCATTGTGCAAAGTAGTGGGGGGATGATGATATTTGGCTCTGCAGGCCACATGATTAATGATTATTATGAGTAACTTTAAAAACTTAATCACCCTGCTAACTTGCAAACGAAAGGTTCTGGTGGTCTTATAGATTTGAAGAAGAGTGCCATGATGATATTGAACAAGAGTGGCAGTAATGCATGCTTAGGCGTGAATGCTGGGGGCTGTTTGATCCAAATTTGGCTACTTGTGGTGCGAGTTCATGCCAGCGCTTTGAACAGACAAATTTAAGATGAGATGTTTCAAAATGTTATAGAATTGGCGCTGTCCATGCTGTTGCACACGTTAAACATATGAATGAAGAATGTAGAAACACGATCAAGATCATTGCAGATGACAAAGATGGAATTTTTAGAGAGTAATCACTCTGTTTTTCTTATAAGCTTCTATATTTCCTTTTTCATTTCCTTCCCTCTTCTTGCTTATCCAATGAACCTTTTATGCAACTGCATCACCTTATCTCATGATTTTGTAGGGAAAAATAAGAGCCACCATACTAGTTCAGAGAAAAAAGGAGTCGTGATTACTTAGATGGATGCTGAGGATGCAGAAGTGAAATATGTATATATGATTCGTTTTATAGATTACATACCAATAGTGTTTGAAAATATCCAGTTGATCAGACTCTTGTAGACCGTCGGATGCTGAGTTGCCTGTTGAATGTGGTGATCGCCAAGAACATCACATTAGGCTGCCCGCTAGATGAAATCAAGAGTTCAGCTCTGCTATGTGGAGGAGGGGGACGACGACTCATGGGCAATCTGTGAAAGGAAGGCAAAGGTCAGGACTCAGCAGTGCCCCAAAATTAGGCGAACAGAGACCACTCCGATACACAAATTCAGTGCAAAACTAGGAGAAAATGACAAGTCCAGATGAAAGGAATACTTGGTAAAAAGAATATTGGGTTCTTTGGCAAATATCCCCCTTAGAAGTTTGTTTAGAAAGTTATTTTTCAATTCTCATATTGTTTTTAACAGCCTTCTCTTCGAAGATTCAAAGAATATTTGGTTTTTCGTCCATATGATTAGATTTTTGGATGAAAATATCTTCAGAAAAAAGAGTTATTTTGACGGACATACTGTGTCGGAGAGAGAGATATATATAAAAGGCAAAAAATTTTACCAGAGACTAGAGATCTTTTTTATATTTTTAAATTTTAATCGGAACTTAATTAGAGTTAAAAAAGATTTTAACATAATGCTAAGAGCCATTGTCCGCGAGGACATTTTTGCAATCATTGCAATGCGGAGAGATTATTAAAATAATATGAAAATAGAAAATAATTTTGTAAATAAATATGAAAAGAGGGTGCATTTACAAAAATCTCAAAATTATTCACCGCATCAGAAATAAAACCCAATAACACTGATGGATCTTTTAGGGCCGGTTTGTTATTAGAATAGGGTAGGCGGATATCAAACCCGACGAGAGAGAATATCACCGGACCCACACCCTCTTCTCACACACATGCCCCTTAACCGGAGTCGGATACCACATTAGACCGTCTGAGATCGAATGCGATATCTCACCGGAGTTTTAAAGAGGACCTTTATAGGGTGTTTGAGAGTAATTTTTTTCTTAAGACTATTTCTCCTTTAAAAAAATATTTCACTGTGACTTTTGTCATAATTTTTAAATTTATAAAATATAGATTTTGACTTGTTTGATAAAATCTAAATAATATTTAAGAGAGTACGGAATTTTCTTATTAAGAAGTGGTGGAAGAGAGAAAAATAAGCGGTCATGGGAGAGAGAGAAAGAGAGATGACGTACTGTGTGCGAGAGAAAAATGATAATAAGAGAGAGAGTTCTTTTGAAAGAAAAATAAAGAAAGAGTTATTTTTTATTTAAAAAATTTTAATAAAGAATTAACTCCCTCTCTAAAATTTAAAAAAGTAACGTCAAACAGAATTAGAGAATTTCTTACTCTTATTTTAAAATTTAAGAAAAAAAAAAAACAACAACCAAACACCATGTCAAGGAAGCAGATCTTAAAAGAGTTTTTGACGTGATACCACTCCCAAAATCTCCACCATAGGATAGGTGGAACCTTCTGGAACCGGTACCATATCTACTATTGATGACTTGATGGCTAGCTGTGTGACCTAGAAAAAAAATCGTAATATTTATTGCACATTTAGGTGAAAAGTCACAAAATCTGCACCATATACATATTATGGGTGGAACCTTCTGGAACCCCTACCCTGTATCTATCGGTGAATTGATGGGTAGCTGTGTGACGGATACTATTTGTTACACACCTGGGTCAAAAGTCACACACCTAGTCTTGATTGGCCTTCTTAAGTGTTCGGATCACACTCAATCCCATGCACTCCCCGTGTAGATCCTTGCGTTATATGAAAACGGAAGTGAAGAACATTGTAGATCGATGACATATAATGTATTCCAGTGAAATATGATTCATAATAATAAAAAAATAAAGATCAGAGTCAAATACAATAATTATTTTTCTGTAATATGATGTATTTCAGTGTAAATTATTATGAGTAATGTTTTTAGTACACACCGATTATTTTTCACTTAGACTGTAAATAAAGTAAATTGTTTTTAAAATTTTATTATAACGTAGAGTCTAAATTACCTTGTAATTTAAGATACACTCACATCAGATGATCAAAAAATTAAAAAAATTAAAATTTAATGAATAATATTGAGTTTAATTTATCTTGAATCGACTCTTTTTATTTTATTTTTTTAAGTCATCGGATGAATATATGTCTTACGTCATAATTTAGAGTGACTCAGGACTCACCTCAATTTTTTTTAAGAAATAAATTGATTGATACATATCTCGGTTGTATAATTAGGTCCGAATATACATTGGATATTACTTAACTTTATACTTCACTCAAATCTCATGTTCGATTAAAACTTGTAACGGTAAGAAAACGGATCTTATGTCACGTATCATCTTCTCTATTTATTGATTGGGGAAGTCCTCGGATACCCGTGAAAATCTGCAAACACTAGAGATCAAGAAGACGTCAGAAGGAGCCCCGGACATGACCCTAGATGACAACCCTCCGATGTTTAAGTCATCAACGACCCAAAGTAAGAACAGAGAAGAGCAAGGGGAGAAGATGGAGAGAGTTGGAGGTCAATGTCGTGGATGTGAGAGACGTGGAGACCCTCTAGTCAAGTGCTCGTCGCTCCCAATGGACACTCAATGAGTGATCGCTAGATGGTAAGGTCGCGCGGGAGGAGTGGCTTCTCTCTTAGGGGAAGTGGTAGTGTATGGCCTCTCTAATGTGATGGCTCAATTCTCTGCGTAGGGCTCTTAGCATAAGATCCACCGTGTCCCCTCTTCTCTCTCGATGTCCTTCTTATAAGGGTTTATCTTGGAGGTGGAGGTTTATCCATTTACAGGGAATGTCGTGGATAATGCAGCAACGTCTCTCGCTACTGAGGCGGGAGTTTCTCGTTAGAGGGTGAGTTTCTCGGCGTCGACCGTTCCCCGGGCGAGTCTTACGGCGCTCGTGAGACGTGCTCGCCTCTTATGGGCTAGAGGTCGACGTCATGGGGACAACGGTCAGTCTTCAGAGAGTTTTCAGGCGGTCATCGCGCCTGGGCTGCCGCCTTATGGTGGCTGTCGAATCCGATGTCGACTCATATTGGGCCCGGCTAGTTAGGCTGTAGCTTTTATTTTTGGTACCCGGGCCTGGGCCGCCGTGGGCCCGCGATATCAGGCCCGTCATGGGTCAAATCAGATTTATCCTGCTCGAAACCTAATATATTTCAGTGCAAACTACGTTATTTCACTTCAACCTATATTTTTCACGTTTACGGATTATATTTTAATCATATGACTTATATTTCACCGACCCACGATATTTTTCACTTAGTTTAAATTCCACGAATTGCAAGAATTTCACAAATTGCATGAGTCCATATGAAGAGTGCGTGAGATTGTGTGTGCTCGAATAATTTAAGGTGCCAGTGTACTTCCTGTCACATGCATTAATCAAAGGTATATAGCACAAATGTGTGTAACAAGTGCTACATGAAAATAACGAAGTCTTGGCAGTTAGTACGAGGCCTCGGGTGGATCACATGGATGGACTTCAATGGGCCGCCTTCAACGGCCAATTCCTAATTTGCGGGACCGCTAAGTTTGTGTGAGTAGATGTGAGATTGATATGAACTTTGAGATTATCTTTGTCATTTAATGGTATTTTTGAAAATTTTGATTAAGAGTGATGGAATATATATATATATATATATATGTGTGTGATACTTGATATCTAAAGAAGATAATTTTGCTATTTTACATGTAAAGAGGGTACAGTGACATATATAGTACGTGACTACTAATCCTAACGTTACGCTGTCAAATATCATGTTTTATACTCCCTTACAAGGAACTACAATCTTTTATCGTTTACAATTTTGTTGTTGTATATTGTTTGTTTGAGTTAACCACTTGAGAGAGAAAGAAGGCTAACCTTTCGTTTAACCTCTCCACATACTTGAAGCCGTGATATACATTACTCTTAAAATCATTTAAATTTTCTTATACATCACCCAAAAAATGTTTGTGTTATATCATTAGGTCATCTTTGATTTTCGGACGGGATACTTTGTTCGTCTTCCGAGGGTGAACAAGTCCGAACAAGACTTGTGTGTGTGAGGGAGGGGGGGTGGCTCCGTCGCACTGTCCACCTGACAAGGGGCCGACAGTTTGATTATCAAAAGATGTCTTATAATTTTAGTGTAATACTCTCTCAATTCGACACCATCAAGAGGACTTTGAACTCATAAGATTACCAAATTTAAAATTCTCATTTGTGAATTTTTCTCTATCCTTTCACTTTCCAAACAGTAGTACTCTCAAGTGCTATACGATATTTCTAGTAATTAGTAAACTTTGACGTATCGATCGTATCATATATATCGATTTTTTAATGATATGATACCATACAATTAATACTGTTACACATTATAGTCGTATCATTGTCGTGTCATTTTTACCTCCTAAAAATAAATCTATCACCGGTAACTCGTATCGAATAAATGTCACGATATTGATCGTATCAATTTTGAGTTAATAGGATACCGTATGTAAGATTTACACCGGTTGGATATGTCAAATCCCGACAACCAAATTACTAAATACTAACTAGACATGGTGGGCGCATGGCATGAGAGGACCGGACCTTTCTAGAGTGTGGGGGTAAGAGGTGACGTGTACTCTCATACAATAGTGTGTTTGGAGCCCGTGCCGGGGGGGTGGGGACAGCGGTGGAAAGTAGATGCAGGGCAGTAGAATACACCCAAAACAACTGTTCCCAAACGGGGCCGGACCCCCCCCCCCCCCCCCCCCCCCACTTTGCAACATCCGCTCGCGAAGAAAATGTTCCACCCAAAATACCCTCTCCTGCTAAAACGCTATCTGAACCACGGTATGGTAAGCCTGCTAAAACGCTATCGGATTGAGTCAAATTTTAGTTAAATTTTATATTTTTTAAATAGTGTCAGATTCAGATTAAATTTAAATTTTAATATTGATAAATCATGTTCAGATTAAATTAACTTAAGTTAAATCCAGACCGGACTCGTTAATCACCCTAATTTCACGTCATATAGTCCCCCCGCCAGTGGCGGGGTGGACACCCCCCTCCTGCACAAGTAACGGGAGGGCATGATTTCGAGCCGCTTTCCCCTCCTCAAAAAAACAAAAATTTCACGTCATATATGTCAGGAATCGCATTTTAACAACGAAGGATGGACCGAGTTCTTTTCACCTCCAGGAGCGACGTCCATGACGCCGCTGCATGACATCACTTCATACGGAAGCACAAAAGTGTGCCGCCTTGGCGTCACCCGCCCGTCCATTGATCGTATCACCTTCTCGCACCTCCGGCCACCTCGTTATGCCGCGACACCCTCACCACTCCGGCTGCCCCCTCTCTCTCTCCCCTTCACCGTCCTTCCTCCCTCTCTCTATATCCACCGCACCTTCCCCCTTCATCAGCAAGCACCCGGAGATGATGGATTGGAGGCGCTGTGGGAGGCCCCTGGCAATGCCACCGATGCTATTGCTAATGGGGGAAGGGGGAAGGGGAACGGGTGGGATTGAGTGGGTGGGTGGAGGAAAAGGGCACTGAATGTGGGTGGCTATGGAAGGGATCGCACACGCACTGGTCCGTAACATCTGTGATTCTCCACGTTAAGAAATCAGATCAAATCAAATTAACTTTTAATATGACTTAAATTAAATTAAAATATTTAAACATCAAGTTAAATTAAATTAAATTAATTTGATTTAATTTAACCCGCCCATAAAATCCATTAACCTCACAAGTAGGAACTCAACCACCTCGGCTATCAACCTATGTGATGCGTGACTATATTACCCCTCATATTATAGTCGTTTCATACACATAGAGGAGAAGTCATAGACGATTTATATAAATCATATGTAGTCTAACTCAATTTACTTGATTTAGTTTGGTTTACATAGGTTAGAGAACCAAATCAAGCAGAAATATTCTGCCGCGATTTAATTTGGCTTGAAACCCCAAAACTTTCATCTTTAAACCTAACTGGTTGATTCAGTTTGATTTCTCAACTTAAGAATCAAATAATCAACACCCCTAATCAAGGTTTGTCGACTCGCTAAGTCGATCTCGATCCGATACGATACGGTCGAGTCGCATCCGGCTCGACCCGACTCTCCCTCTCTCACACACTGTGACTCGACCTGATTCGATCGATCTTGAGGGTGATCCACATCATATCAATTTTTTTCAGATACGATACGACACGTCCGAGTCAATTCGAGTCGGACCGAGTCGACAAACCCCTAATAGATGGATAATAATATCGGGCCTCAAACTTACTTGAATAAAAAAAGAGTGACGATGATCCACTTTCCATGAGAAGCTCCCAAGCCAATGTCAATCTGATGCGGCGTTTCTCCATTGGGTTGGGTCGGTGGGCGCATTACACCGCTGGGGAGAGGTCTTTAGCCATCGGCGTTCACAAAGTGCTATGCATGGACATAGTGCCACTTTGCGAATAATAAGCTACGGTAACGTAACCATGGTGGGCCCCAGTGAGCTGAAACTTACGCCGGGTAAACGGCTGGTGCCCTCCCTCTGGCCTTCACGTGTACCCAGTACCCACACAACAAAAGCTGCAAAACGTAACAGCGCCCCTCTTCCCCCTCCACTTCCTCGGACGCCTCTCGCTCTACTGCGTCTACACAGAGATAAGGAGGAAGAGAGGAGACACCCTCCTCCTTGGATTCTCTTCTCTCTCATCACCAGGTGTGGGGTGGGGCGTCGTCGTACGGGGAAGAAAAAGAAGAACAGGACGGGGGTGGAGAGATCAGAGAAATGTGTTACGTGGGGAAGGCCACCAAGATCTTCATCGGCGTGGTGGTAACGCTGCTGGTTGTGGGCCTGGTCCTTGGCCTCGGCGTCTTCCGCCACGGCGTTCAGCGAACACCCCATAGGTGCGACGGCGGCGGCGCCAGCTGCGGCGCCGGGCCCCGCCCGGGCTTCCCCGACCCCATCCCCGCCACTGCCACCTCGTCGCCCCCTCCCCCGGACTCCGCATCCCCCAACGGCAGCACCGCCGCCGCCTCACCTCCCCCTCCATCGACCTTCACCAGCCCGCCTGCTCCCCCTGCCATCCCCGCCACCTCCGTGCCACCTCCACCACCCGCCACCCCCGCGCCACCTGCCACGCCCACCACCCCCCCGCCAACTGTCACGCCCACCGAACCTGTGTCCGCCGCGCCGCCCCCAGTCCAGAGCCCACCCGCCGCCCCCGCCTCCGCCGCACCGCCGCCGGCGCTCAGTCCGCCCAGCCCCGTGGCGGCGGCACAGGGACCCGGTCCCTTCCTAGCGCACAACAGGAGCAACACTTTGTAGGTCAGAACGCCTGTCCTTCCTCCATTGTACAACTTCAACTTCAAGTCTTTCTTTTCTCTTCATTGTTCTTAATTTTGATGGCCGGAGTTGTACAGCAAGAGGTAAAGCGAGCTGCTTGTTCTGCTTGTAGTTAAATTTAGCAACCAGGAATGTGTTTTTTTTTTCTTCCCTAGCTCGCATCAAAACATTTGCATGTGAGGGAGGGTACAATTTTTCTCTTCCCTGTTCTTCTTTCTGAGCTGAAGCATGCAGATGTGAAAGATTTGATGGGTTGGAGAACCACCGATGATTTGGTCCGTACAGGAAAGAGGAGAACAGTGTTTTAGGGAATCTCCATCTTCCCCTGCCTTTTATCTTCCTACCATCCTCTTGGACCAATATTCGGAAGTGAGCAAGGTCAGACGCATTACTCGAGGAGGCGTGCCCTGTAAATATGACTTGCACACCTGGAGCACCCGAAAGTGTCTCATCCCTTTGCCAAGTTCAATAGAATATATCAGATTGGATCAGGATATCAACCTGGATGGTCATCTCTCTTATGAAAACATCGAACAAAAAGAAATCTCTACTGTGAAAATTCTCATCTGTTAAAGTTTTGATGGAGCTTATAAATATAACTTTTACCAATGTTTGACCAAGTCAACACCTAAATGTGTGTTTC
Source organism: Amorphophallus konjac (assembly GCA_022559845.1). Classification (NCBI taxonomy): domain Eukaryota; kingdom Viridiplantae; phylum Streptophyta; class Magnoliopsida; order Alismatales; family Araceae; genus Amorphophallus; species Amorphophallus konjac. Next base: position 414,522,710 of record CM040122.1, on the reverse strand, counting down.
AACCAAAATGAAAATTCTTTGACTATCAAGATAATGATCTATTAAGACGATGATCTATTTTTGCCAATTTATGTATAATTTCGATATGTATTTTTTTACACTATATCCCACATATCCCAAGTGACGATCTAGTTGACATAATAGTTCAATGCTAGGGCTGTAGAGTTACGGTTGAAATGAAAACGATACGAGAACTGTGTACTCTCTTAGGACTGTTTTGATGCTCGAATAAGTCTAGCGGCGGATGACGTATTCCCAGTGGCCGTCCAGTTTCACCGGTAAAAATTTTACCCGCCTTTGATAAACTCAGATGGACGCTGGTCGAACAGACAGAATCGCCTTGTTTTAGTCAAACAAGGTAGGATTGCGTATTCGAACTCCCGGGATCTAACACCTTATCCGAGTGAGAGGGGTCGAACGGCATGTCCAACCTTAACCCCACTCAATTATCAAAGTGCCCCTTATAGAACTTGATAAGTGGAATTTCAGGGTGCTTTTGACAAAACTTCTCCTTTGAAGTCACTTTTTGCCTTCTTTCTTTCCTATTCAAATTCAACTATTATTAGGCATTGTTTTGACATTCGTGCACCTGTTCGGCACCAAATGCTGATTTCGTTAGCCATCTACCAACATAAATGAGATTAAATTTGATTAATTTCAAGCGGTCCTAACAGTCAGTCACTTGCTTGTAAGCCAATGTAAGAAGTTTTAATCGGTGTCTAGTTGAAGAGCCCAAAATTCACATCAAGTATATTGTTTTATTGAACAGAATGTTTCTCTCAAAATTTGACTTAAAATTGTGGAATAGAGGGGACGGCAAACACGCGCTCTATCTTGCCATGCTAAACATGTTACTGTCATCTTGCTAGACATTTTGGTCAATCGGTGTGAGCTTGGCCATGATGGCTTGAGTTTGGTTCCATTCGACTAGTTTAAGTGACATATGAAATTAATACACATATTTCTCTAATTTTACATGCATCTACTTATAGCATTTGTTAACGATCTCTAATTCACCATGTATTTAAAAAAAAAAAACAATCCCCTCTTCATCACTTTTGGAATCGTATATAACAAAATTTTACCACCAATTGCTATAAAAGTTTGGAACTCTTACAATGTGACGATCTGCTTTGCATTAAGAATGATTTTGCCTTGAAATGCCATGTGCAACTTACCTTGTTTTCTGTCAAAAGCTATGTGCAACTCACTGCTTATGAGCGGACACCTTAGTCCATTATTATTCAGAATAAAATATAATAACTCGAGTCGTGTGTGTAAGAACGTGAAAGAGCGCACACCCCTCGTCATCGACGTCAAATGGAAGATCAGCACCAAGGAAGTTCTTTCAATAAACATGCAGTATCCAAAAAATATTTAATCAGCAGGCCTGTTTGATAATCCGTCGTAACAAGGTCGGATGGTCTACCCGTGTGGATGGCGACCTTTCTAGGTCGAATCAGTATTCTGCCTTCTTCAAATCAAAAGAAGCTCACAGTGATCTGTTTGACCTAGTTAGGCCGGTGATTATCAAAGCCGGTTTCATAGTTACTGCACGTTCATAACCGCCCGAATACGTCCCCCTGCTTTCGACCTACTTGTTTTTATTATAAGACCGGGAGTTAGAAGATCACAAACACCGCAGGTAAGAATATCAAATGATCTAAAAAGATTGAAGAACAAACAAGTGCGAGTGTCAAATCAGGATTGTCTACAAGATGCCAAGCTCTTCTCTTCTCATGGCTTAGAAGGCCAGAAGCATCAGCAACCCACAAACGAATCCAGCTGCCGCCGACGCCTTCAGCCCGCCGGCTGCGGAAGGGGCTGCCGGTGGGGAAGACCCACTCGGCGACGGCGAGGCGGGGGTTGAAGCCGGTGGCAAACCTGACGGCCCAGCTGAGGCGGCGGGCTCCGGTGCACTGCTGCTTGGAGAAGGCGAGTTCTTTGGTGATGCCGGGGAAGGCGCGGATGCCTTCGGTGCGCGGCTTGGTGAAGGGGACTTCTTGGGTGGCCGGGGGGAAGGTGCGGACTTGGGTGGGGGAGACGCCGGGGAGGCGGTTGGTGGTGCGGGGCCGGCGGTTGGCGGCGCAGGGGATGCGGTGGGAGGTGCAGGGGAGGCGGTTGGCGGGGCCGGGGAGGCTGCGCTGACGACGTCGACCTCGAGCTTCATGCCCCCGGGGCAGTGCCCTGCTGTGCCGCAGATAAAGTAACGCTTCCCGGCTGCCGGAAGAGTGATGGCGGTGTTCCCGCCGGTGTAGGTCCTGATGGGGTTGCTCGGCTGGCAGGCGTCGTAGGCGGGCTTGGTCACCTCAACCACGTCGTGGGTGGGCGTGTACTGGAAAACTGCATGGCCAGCACAGAGTTCATTAATGGCGGGCGACACACACACACACACAGAGAGAGAGAGAGAGAGAGGGTACCCAGCGTGTCTCCGGCAGTAAATGTCTGTGACGCAGCCCACGTCTTCAGATCAGTGGTCTGGTCCCACCCGCCATTGGGGCCTCCGACGGTGATGGTCGCTGCGAGAGCGCAACGGAAAAGAACCGCCACAGCTGTAACGGTGACAAACCCTTTCAGTGGCGCCATTGTTGGTGCGGGACACTGGAAGGGGCTGCAGAGGAGAGGAAACGAGCAAGAAGGGGAGCGAGACGAGCTTGGGATGGATGCGGAGTGGGGGGAAGAGGGAGGAGCTTAAATAGAGGCGGAGATGCAGGAAGTGGGCGTGGTTCTGGGTTGGCTTGTAATGATTACAGAGGATAAAAATATTGGCGTGGGGAAGAGAACGTGTGAACGTGCGGACGGCAGACGGGGTCACCGCAGTTGGTGGGTCACTGCAGAGCTCTCTGGCGTAGCAATCCGCGTCTCGTTGACCACGGACCGCCATGGCGCGCGTGCGGAGGTGAAAGCTGGGGACGGTTGGTGGAGGCTTCCTGGAGCATGCTGGGAAGGTTGTTCGTGTGGAGCGAGCGGGGTCGACGAGGATGGAGTCCCGAGATCGCCGCCATGGGCAATGACATGGGGGTTCCCCGGTGGCTGGGGGTGATGGGGTGGCGACCATTTCTATGTTATTTGTGGGAGAGCATGGCTGCGACCGGCGTCGACCTTGGCGCATGGCCGGCCGGCTCCATGGACTCCGTTCGTGGGGAAGAGTGATGTTTTACAGAAATGTCAAGTTGGAATCGAAGTCAGGGAGGGGCAAGCGTTTTTCGGGGAGGAAATCATAACGTTGGGTTTGGTTAGATTTTGTGGAGAGTCCTCCTCCTCTCCACCCGTGGCTCACTGCACCTTGGGGGGGGGGTGATTCAGTCATCAAAATATTCTGATCGGCTCGAATGAAATAAAACGTAATTTCACCCACATTGCATTATGAGACCATAATTATTTACTCTAAGATTACGATATTCTTCTATTAATATGTAACCATCTACTTAGTTTAAAGTTGAGATCTCATTTGGTTAGCATTCCATGATTATCAAAATAAAGAAGTCACAGAATAGGGATTTACATGGCACACAATATATCTCTACGTGATTATTTATTTCTCATATAATATAATTGATGCGGGACGACTACGAGATTCGACGCGGACAAGTTGCGACTTTGGACTCTATATGACGACGTGACGGGTTGGACGATACGACCAGCAACAACGATACAATGCGGCACCTAAAGAGCTCCAGAAGAGGCGATGCACCCCAAATAAGAAGTGCTAACTCACGGTCGTCCCCATCGACGGAAGCGCGACGATCTGCACGGTTGAGTAACCGGCTTTGAGCCTCAGGTGATCGGCTTGCTCTCACGCTCGGAACGAGTCGTGGGACGAGTCTCGCACTCACAACTCACAGCGGTGATGTATCGCGAGCTAGTTAGGAAAGTAACATACTCACATGCAGCGACATCTAGAACGCATACTAGCTAAGCAAATACGACAAAAGGGGGTGGCGAGTGTACCTCCACGCTCGGGGCGTGGGGAAGACTTCCCAGCCGAGATCCGGAACTCCCGGTACAGAAATAATTAATAATTGTAGAAATAATCCTAAGCTCAGTCCACGCAGGGAGGTAACAGGCGACATGTGGGATCCGGGAGCACCAATCTCGGGTTGGCGGGCAGCAGTCGATGGCGCTCGGGCGGATGCGGTCGGCCAGTTCAGCTCCGTTCACTCGGGCCCACCGAATGGTACGTGCGACCTGCTGCTGGTACGGCTGCGTCGCCGGAGTGGAGGCGGGCGATTTCTTGGGAATTATCTCCTAATGCTGTCCCGCAGCTGTGTTTTTGTCCAGCTCTACGCTCTCCGGTGAGATCGGCTGGTATGCTCAACTCCGACGTCGGATCGGGACACAAAAGGTACCGTTGGAAAGAGGACTTGAAATCTTACAACATACTGAAATTATAGACTCGCCCAACGGTTGGATTGAAAATGGAGGTGACTGCAAACTGACTGAGCACACTGTCCCGAAATAAAGAACAGACATGACAGAACCTAACCTCCCTGATCAAAGGCTTTGACCAAGGATCAAATGGGCGAATTAGGACCAGATATTTTTATGGTGGGTAGAGGGGAGAGTGACGGAGACGCACATAGCTCATTTGTGAGATTTGGACAACATTTGATTGGTGAGAAAAATCGGCTACTAAGATCTATCCGGCAGACCTGCACATAAGCAGATTTTGGGAAAGATGAATAGGTGGATGGGAAAGGGGGCAAAAGGGGTCTGATCGACCTAAAAATTGAACTGGAAATGGCCTCTGATAAGGGGAGCCTACCCTCAAAGTTTCGCCATGATCCAACGGTCGGATCTCACGTACCAGTTCTTTCACCGAGCTGCTGTCCTGAAACTCTGAGTTTGGGGCAGTAGGATGAAGACCGGCTCGTGGAGACTGAACGGCGGCACGAACGGCGGCGGCGACGACGGTGAACGTTCAAAGAAGATAGAGGAAGAAGAGAAGTACAAGAAATATGAGGGAGATAGAAGATTTGAGATCAGATCTGGAGAGAGTTGGCGGTGGGAGGAGGAAGAATACCAAGAACACTCAAGAGGGAGAGAGGAGTGCACACCAATCAATATTCTCTTCAATTTTCTCATTAGTTCCACACAAAATACAATGAGAGACTATAAGTATTCAAACCCTAGATCTAGACCCAAGGACATCCATTAACACCAAAGGACATCCACTAACATCAAAGGACATCCACTAACTCCAAAGGACATCCACTAACATTGGTCAAGGGTAGGTGGGAGACAAGCACGGGGGACAAGGAGGGGGCATCCTCTATCTTTGTCTCCTTAGTCTAATGGTCCAAGTCTTCTAGAAGCCCATCTTGGACCTTGGACCAGCCTTTTAGGCCCACATGTGTAGAAACACACAAGGGAGAGAGAGGCCTAATGGGGCTCCTAAAAGTTTAGAGGCCCAATTTAGAAATTGGGCTCCTAACATGAAGTGTAACATATTTTACAACCTTGACCCATTACACTCATAAATACTCAAAATAAATACACACCAATACACTAAACATAAAAAAAGTATCAACACTCAGGGGGACTCCATACTATCGCCCAGTCACAACGATGTCGATGTCGACCGAGTCGTGCTGCGGGTCCGGTACCGACGGCTCGCTGAGTCTGGCCGTACTCGTATTCTGGTGTCCTCACCAATAATGGTTCTGGATCAGGAAAAGGAAAAAAAATCCCAAATAAACATAGAATAGCTCGTGTCGTTTGCAAAAACATCTCCCAGTAGATATGAAATATTAGTGTGACTTGGATTTTATTGTTTTTCATTAGGCAAGACATAAATGCTTAGTCAACTAAATTATAGGATAAATAAAAGTAATTATTAATTAACTCCTACTGCTAGATCGAAATAGTCTTTTCATATTCCTATCTTTTCACTGTGAAGTAGGCCGATTCATTTTGAATAAATAATCTAACTTCTTATACGTCTCATCAGTAATGTTATCAGAACCGGACCGATACCTGAATCGGACAATGAACTGGTTCGGTTCGAACCAGTTTGAATCGTGATGTCATTACAATATTGATATATGATCCGACCCGATTCTATAACCTAATACAATAAGAAATAACTCAAATAAGATACAATGATCAAAATAAATAAACATACATGTATATAGAGAATAACTTGTAACTACTTGTTCGAAATAGAGCCTTTATGTTGATTCAAATATCTTCATTTATATGTTGAAAATAGAGCCTTTATGTTTAGTCCCATATTGGAAGTTAGAAAGACTTACTTGATTTTATATGTTGGAGAGCTCACCCTTGGGTCAGGACCCAAGGGACATAAGATGTGAGCTTGAGTTGTGTGTCGAATTAAATGGTTTGATCAAATATAAGTAAATAATTTATTTATTTATTTATTTATGCCGCGTCGGGTCGGGTCGGGTTGAGTTAACGTGGGCGGGTATCGAACCATTTTTTATTTTTATTTTTTTTGACGGGGGAATAGAGTCGAACCGGTCCGAACTGGTTAAACAGTCGAACCGCGGTTCGAACGGTTCGGACGATTTTTTATCATTTGACCGGACCGGACCTAATCAGACCGGTTCACAGTCGAACCGGTCCGACCGACCGATCCGATCCAGTTCTGATAACACTGCTCATCAGATGGGCGTCTGTAAAATAAAAGGATGCCCTTGTTCTTGCAGACGAGATATTTCATGTGTCAATGAGAGATATGATCGACATACTTATGTAAGGATTCAACAATGTCATCCTATCGGTCATCTTGTTCCATTCCTCACATGCATGGTAGATGTGGGGAGACCTTTTCACCAGCCTTCTCATCCAAGTAGCTTTCTCGTCCCCTGCTTTCTTATTAGAAAACTCTCAGACTCCCGCACTTCCTCAGCTGGAAAGCAAAATGTGTAGGCAGTCGCTGACCAAATCATTGGAGTTCTCTACTTCTTCTGCTGCCAGGCACCATCGCTTTCCCTGCAGATCCACGCACCTTTCGCTTTCCATCGACATTTCATATATATATATATATATATATATATATCAAGACGTGAAAAGTTTGGAATTTACTCAATAGACATGTCTTTTCACAATCAGCACGGGTGATGTGTCTTTACTGTTCACGAGATGATCAAATGAAAAGGATATGCTTTGTTTGGAAGATGTAATATTCAGGCCTTTGTACGTAATATATTCTCCATGGCTACCGATTCTGTCGTCCTTCGGTATTCCACCTGCTGTGTTTCAGGGGGTTTTGGTTCATAACTTAATTTTCTGTGGAAAGAGGAAGATATATGCAGGCCATCGGAATAGCTTTCTTCGGCAGCCATGGATGAATTTTGATCAAGAAAACGAGGATGCTGCTGCTGGTTTCAGTGCAAATGTGTTGAATGTTATGTGGGGCTTGATTTGGAGGTCTTTGGTCTTTCCTAATACCTCTGTCAACGGGCATAAGCATTTAATTATACGAAGAACCCAATTGAAAACCTCGGTTCTCTGCTGCCAAATTGGAGCACAGGCATACCTAGTTGAAACGCCTCTGTAGTGTATATACTTCATAAGATCCATGAGAATGCTATCTTTATAGATACGTAGCAGTCTCCCGATAGTTAAGATTAAGCCAAACTCAGTCACCATTGAATGGCAACTCTCCTATGTTATACTGCACAACATGTTCAATTAATTTTAGGAAGTTTCAAAGAGTCGTCGACGTAGGGTACTCACTGCAAGAAGACCAGGTGAGACTGCAGACGGTTTGTGCTCATTTTGATGCTGAAGCTGTTATATATCATCGTCGTCATCATCTTTGTCTCTCTTTCTCTCATTCTTTCTAATAAATTTTCAGAGAGAAATTGATTACCATCATTGATACGGGCGGATCCCCCTTTGGATCCAACGCGTGGCAGCTTCCCTTTTTGGAGCGGGACTCCCGTCACTTTCCGAATTTCAAGCGGCATGACGGTGGTGACAACGGCGTCCGGCACTTGATGATGTAAGTTAGTTGTAGGGGGCATCGTTAGGAAATCCTCCTCTGAAATTGCCTTGTTACTTCTTATGTGTATTATCAAGATAGGAAATCTCACAATCCTGACATGAGGTTCGCACTCTTCTACCGCCAATGGATTTGGGATTCCAACACGGCACGCCCTACTCCCACGATCGCATGATACTTCTTCAAGAGACAGTTCTGCCATGACCGCACTTTTTCCTCTTTGAACTTTCTCCCTTCTTTCACTGCCTCAAGTATTAGAGGATTTCCGGAGACGTTATCTCCCGGTGAAAACTTTCCATTCTGTGCAGACATGTTCGCCTTGATGCTCGGAGAATATCTCCTAACACTCTGATTTCCCGACCTGTGGATCGATTTTGGGGAATAAGAGACAGAGCGACAGAGTCATGTACATTAATGTTTATAAATAAAACAGTAGTGGTCAACATAGTACTATATATTCTTATGAGATTTCAATGCATTTGAATACAAGTATCGATCTCCATATTATGTAGAAATTTAGTTCTCAGATAGAAAGATAAAAGTTAACAACATCAAGTTTTCATACTTCCTATTTTTAATCTTCAATGTAACATTGGAGAGCATCATCATGCTACGTGTACATTTACATAGGTGGCGGGTATTTATTTAATTTTTATGTCTTATATCTATGAATATGTTGCTTTGAAAATTAGATCATATGTGGATGTTAAACTTGACGCGGTATTCATATCTAAGCCTTCTCCCGACTGTGACAATGCCCTGCACCGAAATTTTTATTAATTTGTCTCTTTTCAATTGCATTGGAGGGGAGGTGTTCCATGTGTTGGGTTGACATTGCACATGGGTTTCTTATTATATATGCATCCACTTTTGAGTCAGATGTTCTAATTAATAGCCAGTAGCATCAAAATATTAGATGATCAGTGGTAGCCAGTTGTCGTAATGGATGGTCCTCCAAATCCTCATCCGTGTTTGGGTTTTTCCATGAGATGAGCAGAAGAAGCTGTTGACGATAATACTATCATGTAGTTAATTTGTCTCCCGCTATTAACTACTTGTGTTTGAACTTTCTTCTCTCCATAACAGTTTAGCTTCCCTTGTTTATATCGTCATTTAAATGCTTGAAGGTCATATACCATTTGATGAGGATGCATGGAGGTTGCCTTCTACCATGGACAAGCTTTGGCACCTGACTCTAGAAGGGGTGACCCTGAGCATGCATGGACGAGATTCAGGGCATGGCACTCTTGATGAGAAGCTACCCCCAGTTGGAGTCTCTCACCATCATACTGTATAATGGAAAGAAACGCCGCCCCTCAGTGAGTAACTGAATCTCCACAAACTCTTCTCCCACATATGACCTCGGAATCCTAGGTACCTAACCCTTGTCCGTGGATGGATCAAACATAGTTGCTAACTGGCCGAGCCATGACTCCATACTGAGATAGCCCACCTATGTACAGCCATGACTCATACTGAGATAACCCACCTACGTAGAGAGAGAGAGGGGGGGGGGGAGAACCCCCCCTATGTAGAGCCATAAAGAAAAGAGAGAAGAAGAACGCTAACTGGCCGAGCCATGACTCATACTCTGTGTGTGTGTGTGTGTGTGTGTGTGAGAGAGAGAGAGAGAGAGAGAGAGAGAGTATCAAGATCTTAGCAATGCTTCATCTGGATGGGACTAATGGAATTCTAATAATTGTGCATCAATGCTTTATCTGGAGGGGACTATAATGGAATTCTAATAACTGTGCATAAAATATGCATGTTTTATTGAAGGGTGCGCAGTTTTCCTCTTCCAGATATTCTCCTGTTTCTTCTCACCCTCTCTCATAGTGATTACAATGCTCTGACAATCCAATAGTTGTGTGGTTGCATCAGCTACCCACACGGGGTTATCTGCAAAATTTACAAAAAGAAAAAAAAAGACAGTAGCCCGCAATTTTACAGTAGTTCTTGAGCTTGTAGTATTTCTGGACAAGTAATCCTAACAGCTACATCTATATCCTATTTGAGTGACAAGTACAGAGGTCCATAGAATATGTGGTTGTGCAAGCTTAGGAATATGGCTTAACGTACATCCACGAGGTGCAAAAACCTGTAGTCATCTGAAAGACATTTCAGGTAGTGCGGAAAAGGAAATTCCATGGAAGACTTGAGGACCTAGTTATGCCATATAACTAACAACCAAATACGTAAAATCTTTCTAGTTTTCCTCTCTCACACTAGAATTATAATCATAAGCTGTAGCCTACTTTGAGCACCTAATATTGAAGAGGCTTACATTCTGGGATTGGAAACAAAATGTATCAACCACTGTAAGAAACGGCTTTAAAATACTTGCATCTGCCTACTTCTAAAGGAAATTCCAGACCAAGCCTCCAATGGAACAAATGTGGAAGATCACCAAAGCACAACATTCATCAACAATTAATCAGATTTAGTCATACAAGTGGCATGACAAATCTAGAACATTAACTAATGTGTATAGTATAGCAACAACTTCCACAAAGCAACACAGGAAACTAAAGCAAAGACAATCCCAAGGAAGTTTTCTGGTATAGGTCTGTTCCATATTTGACTCTGGCTAATAATTTGCAGCACAGTGGATTGAAATACTTGAATGAACCTTGCCTTCCGCCTTTTACCTTCATATATTCTAGGTCTACGCCATTATTATTCAAGAAGTATAAAGTTGTAGTCCACCAGTATGTTTCAGAGTTCCTCACAATCCCTTATCAGATCACCACAACTGTTCTAGATTAATGGATAAAGATCAGAAGTACTTTATGCTATGATAGATACTACTCTGTGGTGAAATACATTCTGGAAGATAATAAACTTAAACCCATCATTTAGCACCACTGTTCGATTAATTCTATCTTTAAGAAAGGAGCAACCCGCCTCCCACCCCCACCCCCACCCCCACCCCACATACCAAAGAAGAAAAGGTCAGCAATTGAGGTCTAATACTTGAACATATCCAGGTGATAGAAGTCTCCATGGATTTAAAGCTATCACCTATCAGAATCACGAGTACTGCAAGTTGTAAAAGTGCAGCCACCGATGGAGTGAATATTTTCTCAATCTGGCAAACAAAAAGCAAACTCAATCGGCACATCTTACTTAACATTCGTTATGCTTCCCATCCGACACCAGAAACATAAACAACAAACTAGAAAATCTCGATGACCATTTGCCCATCTTCCAATCAAACAACAAATAACCTAAAGCTAACTCTTGACAACTAATGGTTGGCAGCATTAGATTGTTCGAGTGCCAACTGGCCTTAAAGGAGCAGTAAAATTTTCACGCATCTGCATCTATAAGAAACTTCAGATTATTAACAAAAGTAGTAGATAGAAAGAGAAAACGATAAAGAAATCAAACTGGTCAATAAATAGCTTGCACTTGTTCCAATGTCACAAGTTACATATCAATCAAGTTGCCAACAGGATAGGAGTGCATGTAAAATACAATATAATTCCTCCAAAAAATTCCACATTTTTTCATGCAGTGAGGAAGCAACAACCAGAGCATATGTAACTCACTACTTCCCTTTTCTCCCAGTCACATTGGAGACCAAATCCTTCACAAATTTCACAGACCTTGTGACGGGCGAATTTGCAGCCATCAGGTTGTACAGGACATTCTCCACTTCTCCGATGGATGGCCGCTTCCTGAACTTTGTCACCACCTTCAGCTCCGCCTTCTTGGTCTCGTCCTCCATCAGCACCACCCATCCCTCACCACCCAAGACCCCATCCTTCACCCACCTGAACACCATGCCCTTCCTCCGGCTGAGAACCCCCCTCACCTCCAACCCCACGAACGAGTAGACCACCTCGAAGGACCCGGCGAAGGCCCCCAACCCTGCATCAAGGTCCTTCTCTTCCTCAAAACCCCAATTGGGGTTGAACAAAACCAGGGGCTTGGGGTAGAGATCATCACTGACCTTCCTCATCTGATCCAGCTGTGAAGTCTCCGGCGCCATGAAGACGCCCAAGTCTGAGGAACTCAACATTCCAGGACCGGCAGCTCCCAGCTCCGAGTTTAATACGACAGATTCGAGCGACCCCGCTGCGTCGGCGAAAGCTTGCTGTGCCAGTTCCGCCAGTGCGGAGTTGGGCCAGAGGATCAGAATACTGGGTTTCGCGCCCTTCCGCATGATGGGCAGGTCTGAGAAGACGTCGGAGGCGAGCAGGGCGAGCGAGCTGGGCGAGTCGTCGACGACGGGTATTTCCACACGAAACCTAGGCTGCTTCTGCCTCTTGACTTTCTTGGTGGGGAGGAGTACGGCGTTGTTGAGGGGCTTCTGGAGCGTAGAGGAGAGACACGTCTTCGCCTGGAGGACGGCTTCCTCCCTGGTGATGGGTGGTGAGAAGCCATCGGAGGAGGAGGAGGCCGTTTTCTGCTGGGTCTGAGACAGAGAGAGGTTGATTCTGGAACAGAGGAGGGGCTTCGCAATGATAAAGAGGAGGTGGCGCGTTGGATGGGCAATGGCGTGGGAGGAGAAGAGCGCTTTGGAACTTGGGAGTGGCGGCGGCGGAGGGTGTGGCTTTCTGGGTTGCGTCTGTGCCGGGAGGGGCTTGAGGAAGTTGGAAGCCATGGCAGAAGTGGGGGAAGCACAAAGAAGGGACCTTTCTATTATCGCAGGGAACTGATGGTTTCTGAAGATAGATAGGATCGACGATTTGGGAAAGCAATTTTGGCCGTTCATTACTTTTTTAGTAATGATTTGTTCGTTGAACTCAGTGCACAAATTCAAGTTAAATTACAATATATATTTTATTAATTAAAAAAAATAAAAATATGAAACAATAATTTTTACCTAAAAGATATGTCGTATATTATATATTTTTACACATTAAATACAGAACTTACCTGATAAAAAATATAATAAAAAATATTTTATAGAAATTAAAATATTTTATTATATGAATGCAATATTCAGTATAAAATTAGATTATTTTATTTGACTATAAAATAAATTAATAAAATAGATATATGAAGGGGATACAAGTGTTAATATAAAATTAATTTTTATTCAATTTTACTTCTAATAGAGATATCCATGAAAAAGATCTTTTTTTTTTAAAAAAAACTGTCCCACCGTTCCCTCAAAGATTGTCAAACATGTGCTATTGTTGTCCCTCTTTAAGATTTTTTTTCTAACACTGTCCGGAAAAAAAAGACCGATTGCCACATTTGGATATGTAATTAGATTATAGATATAACACCCGAGTCTGTAAGAAATTTAAAAATAATTAAATATTTTATATTTAGAGTCTATATAAATTTTAGGTTCTTTTAATTAAAGTCTAATACTTTGAACGGTATAATTTAACGAACTTTATTAAACAAATTAAATAGACATCTCACTTTAATAATGTGTAATGTTTCATAAGAATATTAGAATATGGTCAATATTAGACTCATTAGAAAGATAATTCAAAGATCTACAAATTTCATGTTGAACATTTTTTTAAATTTTGACATTTGATAGGTCAAAGTTGAGATAGAATGATTTAATCTTTTGAAATCTTATTATTGATAATTATTAGTGAGTTTTTATGAAAAAAAATCCACCCCTCTTATACCCTCACTCTAATCCAACAAAAGTTTAAAAAAACCCCAAAATCCCCAAAATATCTTCTCTCCCCCCCCCCCCCACGTGTCTCCCCCTCCTTCCATCACCTTCCTCATCCTAATTCCCTCCCCCTTATTCTTATCCTGTCCCCCCTTCCCTATGGGCCTCTTTGTTATTGGAACACGGGTACGGTATTCAACTCCAAAGAGTCAAACACGGTGCCCGAGGTTGAATACCATACTTGTGTGTGAGAGGAGACGGTGGGTCCCAACCGATTTCCTCTTTCATCAAATGCGGTGTTCTTATCCTATTCAAAAAATAAACTGGTCCTATATAAACACCCCATCCCCCTCTACCTTTCCCACATCCTCTTCCTATCCCACGTCCCCACTCTCTCCCTCTCCACCTCTCATCTCCTCTCATTTCCCCCCTCCCAACACTCTCTCTCTCTCACACTCACGTTCTCCCACCTCTCTCTCTATTTTTTTTCTTTTTTTCTTTTCTTTCATTTCTCTACTCTCTTTCTACTTTCTCTCTCCACTCTCTCTCTCTACTCTATCTCTCTTCACTTTCTCTCTCTAAATACTCTATTTTCTCTCTCTAAATTCTCTCTACTTTTCTCTCTTCTTTCTCTCTCTTCTTTCTCTCTACTTTCTCTATCCACTCTCTTTACTTTCTCTCTCTATTTTCTCTCTCTATTTTCTCACTCTATTTTCTCTCTCTACTTGCTCTCTCTTCTTTCTCTCCTACCTTCTCTCTCCACTCTTATAAATAAACAGAGAAGAGAATACAACGTCGGAATAATATAAATATTTGACAAAAGTTTGGACGGAGGATTTGGAGCGTATTTGGACCATTTCACCCCTCTTTACGTATTTGGGATAGAAAAATTATCTTTTCCTACGACTATTACGGGAGCTCGGGTGAGATACTAAATTTAATTCGGAAGTCCACCCTAAAGGTAGGCACATGATAAACTAAGTGCATGTTATTTGATATTTATATTTCTTTGATTTGATTTTATTTGAAATGTAATTATTCAACCTTAAGTCAGATATTTATATTTAACTCGATGATCTATACTTAGAATCGGTTATTTATTTAGTTACCATTCTGTAAAAATATTACTTTCTATCTAATCTCTCTTTACTTTCTCTCTCTACTCTCTCTACTCTCTCGAATCTCTTTGAATTTTATATAACAATAATTTATTTAGTTAATAAATTTGACTCAATATCCTATGATTAAAATCTAATTCATGATATTAACATATGATTAAGTTATTTTAAAAATTTTAATGACAAGTTTTAAGTATTGAGATGATTATGTAACAAAAATAATAATAAAAATAAAAATTTGATTAAGCATATGGACTGTGTCACTTTAAAGAGGTGTGGGACGACAAACGTAGTTAGCTTCTGCCACGGGATTAGCCCCATTTTCGAGGACAAACGGACTTCTGAAAAATTCGGAACCCAGAATAAAAAAATTATCTGGGGAATGGTGGAGTATTAACTCCCGATCCTGCGCAGTTGATCAAGGCCGATAGACTTCAGAGTTTAGACCATTTGTCTTTAAGTCAACGTATGGATACCTAAGTATGTGTTTGCTACTGTTTATAGTGACAGAATGCATGTCCAATATGTGCTTATCTAATATATGATAACTAACTAATGCATTATGTAATTCTGTAAATAGACATGGCTTAATATGAAGTTCGGATTTGATATATGACTATGATATGTTCTGAAAATAAGTTTATCTGTGTAAGATTTGATTTAGCTAAGATATGTACCATGTCATTTATAAGTCAGATAAGATTTGTTATATGCAGTTTCTTATAAATATGAAAGATTATTTTGTTCTTTTATATTTCCTTTGCATTCATAGTATATGTACAATCTAATGAAATTGTGATTAGCTTTATATATATCATGAATTTGCACATTTGAGTATATGATAAACATGTGATTGGTTTTAATGGCTACAGAGTCTTTGGACTCATCTCTGTTGCCTAACCATTTCAGGAAATTGACGAGCGTACGCTTTACTCCGACGAGCAGTAAGTCGGAGGGTGATCTCGGACGTAGTTTGGATTTCCGCTGCCTATAATAAGTAGATTTAGTTTTCTTTTGAATAATGAACGTAAATATGACTTTTGAGTAGAGATATATAGTACTCTGTATACGATGTAAATTATGGATGTTTATCTTATGGAAATGGTATGATTATATTTTTGGAATATGTGATGGTTTGGCCTTTAGCGCCTTGCAAATATCTCGGCCGACAACACTCCGTCTATACGCTGTGACGTCCCCGGACATGATACGAGATCGCGGGAAGGGGGCGCCACAATAGATTACATGTATAATTTGATTATGAATATATGTTTCTTGCGGGTACAGTTTACGGAGTTTGAACCATGACATCAAAGATCATGTTTTAAATACCACCCACTCTGTTGTGATTAGGGCTGTCAATGGGTTCAGCCAGCCCGACTGGCCCTCGGGCCTGGCCGATTTCAGGTCGGACTGTAAGGTCTTTTCTGGCCCACGGATTTTTAATCGGCCCTAAAAGTCCGACCCGACTAGGCCCGCGGGCCGGACTCGGGCTTTGAGTTCGGCCCGCGGACCGGCCCGGCCAGTTCTTTTTTTTTATTTTCACTTCAAATTTTAAAAATTATTTAGTTAATATTATGTTATTTTACTTAATTAGAAGATTTAAAACTCTCTTTTAAGATAAATTAGGTTGATTAATATCAAAATTTTGATTAATTTAGTAAGATTATAAATTTTATATCATTAAATATATTAATTTTTATTATTTTTATTATTTTATTTAAGTTGTCGGGCCGGGTCTTAATCGGGCTTTGTATTTTTTAAATAGTGTCGGGCCTGACCCGGCCCGGCCCAACATAAGTCGGGCTCGGGCCGGGCTCGGGTTTTAATATTAACAAGTCGGGCGCGGTTACGGTACGACACGGGTTGATATCATTGCATACCGAGATAAAAAAATATTATATATATATATTACATAATAAAATAACTCAAATAATTTTATATCCCATTTAATTAGTTGACGTGTGATTTTAACGGACGCCCTTGGTTTGAATCCCACCTCATGCACCATTTTAAAGCGTGTTTAGAACTTAAGATCTCACGGAGACCAGCCGACTTATAAAAAAGATTTGTTAAAAAAATTAAAATAATATATAAAGTGTCTCAGTTGCGTCTCACGGACTGATCATCTCGGTCTATGATTAAACTGGGCTGAGATGAGACGGGACGGACGATTCAAGTCATCCCGTCTCGATTTTGACAAACTCCGGTGAGGAGGATAGATTTTTAATTGTCCATGACCGCAAAAGAAGACGTGGGTTAATGGGCAAAAAAAAACATTGATAGTTACTCGTAATTTGTTGGAAAATGGTTTATTAACTCACTGTTTAACTCCCTATCTAACATGTTTACATGGGACGCACGTAGGTGGCATTTACATGGTTTGCCATCTGTTATGTCCAGTTGGCAACAACTTGAAACAAACAAATCAGAAAAAGAAAAAAAACCCTAAACTTTTCACCTTCCCAGCAGACGGCGGGCTTCCTTCCTGCATCCACACGACCCCCATCTTCAGCAATCTAGAGACCGATTCCTCACGAGAATGGCTCCCATCCATCTCCAGTGGAATCGCAGCATTGAAGAAACGGCCGCCACCTGCTGCTGCTGCTGCTCCTCTTTGAAATAAATTTGTTGTTCGCTGAAGCCAAGAAGCCTTCTTCCATTTGAAAATTGTCAAATTGATTAGACTAAAGTCCAGTGATTGGAATCTACTGGTTGAGCATTTACAAACGGCCGGGACCTAAGAAAATTAAGTTGGCAGCCAAAAAAAAAAAAGTTACCACACGGGAAAGCAGTAGGCAAGTCATGCCAGTGTGTTTTAAGTATTGTGGCATGCTTCTATTTGTTCATGTTAAATTGAGTCTACAAAGTGTGTTAAACAGCAGTGAGATTTTGATTTGCACTGGGCAAGAATCATTCAAGGTGAGTTCTCAACAATCGAGTTGGCGAGCAATCATTCATGGAATATAATTTCTTTTTCCACTTGCACTCCTAATAGATTTTCTTGACATTATCAATCACTAGTTCAGTAAAACTGTACGTCATTCCTCAAGTCCCATAGATTGAGTTTCCACGTAGATCATGTGAAGAGGCTCGATCTCGTATCATGTTGCAGACCGTCAGATGTCAGAGGGAAACTTGGCAGTGCAATCACATCAAAGACTCCTCAAGAGTGGGTATGCAAGAAGTATAAGAGATCAGGAGACCTGAGATGGGGATCTCAAAGAAAACCCTCCGATACTTTAGTCAATGGGAGACTAGAGCTAAAAAATAAGAGGGAGTGAGAGGGTTTGGGGATATGAGATCGCTCTTCACCAGTTGAGGGTCTGAAATCGGTAATACCTGATGATATTCCTTGGAGGATGTCTCTGAGATTAAATAGCCACAAACTCTCTTTCCGGTTCCGCAGAGGTAGTAGAGAAGGGGTGGATTAGGAGTCATATTCCCCATGTAAGGACTCTTATCAGTGTGTGACTCTCCACCTTGATCTTAATCTCTCATTGTCCTTCGATCTAATCTGTTCGTGAGGAGTTCGCCAACGGTTACATCAGATTGGAGCCCAGCCTGTATAGGCCTTCTAGGGGCCAAGGGAGGATCCCTGTCGTGGGGTTGTTCTCCTCTGGATAAGGACTAGCTTCTTTAGAGAGCCAAAGTCACCGAGCATTGCTTCTATCCTAGCGCCCTTCCGAGGGAGTTCCCTCGGTAACTTCCCAATAGCTCAAGGATGCCGCGTGATAGAGCTCCTCCCGAGCTTAGGGAGTCTACTGCGTGGATGCCCGTTCCGAAATTAGATGGAGCTTCTTGGGCCCTATTATTTGGACTTTTATAGGTGGACCTCGAGTACTTTAGCAGGCTATCACTTATTGGGCCGAGTGTGTCTCATGAGCCTTTGGGCATAAGAATTAATGGCTGCGATTTTCCCCCTCCCCATCATGTAATCTAAGATTCATGATACTGATTTTCATTTCCTCGTTGTCACGACTATTATATGTACGTGTGTGTGTGTGTGTGTGTATATATATATATATATATATATATATATATATGTGTGTGTGTGTATATGTATATATATTTGCAGAGTTATAGTCTTCTCCATCTCCTTTGAAATCTCCAATATTCAACATCAGTTCCTTGGACACGACCATCTTCATCTGACCTGCTTCCAACGTTTGGCCAAGTTAATAGTTTCATGATCAAATGATTCCAAAACGTTGAGTAAATCATCGTAACTATTGCGGATATTGCCTTGAGCATTTCTCATTTCACATAAACATTGCAAAAAGGCAAGCTAGTTCTCTGCATGGAACCACTTTACAGCTAGCATCTTTCCACGTCTGAAAAAACAAACAAAATGGCAAGGGTTTTACTAAAGATCTGCCTGAAGCAGCAATGATCATCAAAACCACAGAACTGACTTTCGACGATTAGTATTACCGCAAACAGTCGTCTAAATCACTATCACAAGCAGAAGATACAGAAGGAGAGCGGCTGAAGCTAAGAGACGTGGTCAGGCTCAGGTTGCATTTGGGGTCAGGAACACGACCATCGGCAGGCACTGGCACTGGGGAAACTTCCTGGAACTGGAGAACACGACAATCGGGAGGTATAGGCACTGGGGAAACTTCCTGGAACTGGAGAACTCTGAGCACCTTGTCCATCGGTGGCCGCTGGGCAGGATCACTGTGGGTACACCAGAGCCCCACCACCATCAACTGCTCCATCTCTCGTCTGTCAAAGTTCCCCACGAGTTTCTCATCGCATGCTTCAAGAAGGATCTCGTACTCATAGCACCTCCACACCCACTGCATTAAGAAGCGATGCCCAAGAGTGGAAGCGTACTGAGAGGAGTCCCTGCCCGATGCAAGCTCCAAGGCCACAGCCCCGAAGCTGTACACATCTGATGCTGCGGTATGCTGGCCAACCTCACAAAGGTCGGGTGCGATGTAGCTTTGTGTGTCTGCCGCTGCACTAGTTACCGAGGGGATGGCAGTGTCGGTTTGCCCAGTGAACCCGAATACATCAAGCTTCATGTTGAATTCCTCATCGAGCAGCACGGCGTGTGAATTGATGTTTTTGTGCAGCACACAATGCTCCTTCAAATCATGGTGGAGATGGCATAGAGCTGAAGCCAAGCCGAGGGCCACCCTGTAACGCGCCTGCCAGGGGATTGTTCTGCCTCCCGTGTTACCAAATAGGTGTTCGTGCAAAGTTCGTCCAAAAGGCCCCTCACCAAGCCTCTTAGCTGACGAGAAATTTTCTGTACCTCGGACTAGGTCGTCGTTTGAAAACTCCTTCAACCCAGTAACCGTTCTGAGGTCATCGTCATTGCCCTGAGTTTTGTCAGGACTTGATGCTTTCTTCTTCGACCACCAGGTAAACGATGGAAAGAACCTGCACTTGGTCTTTCCAAAACATGGCATTGGCTCTGTCATAGGATCTAGGCGCCTGTCCCCTTGCTTCTGATGTTGAGAAGGTGACGAAGGGTGGATCCTGTCATGTCGAAGTAGAAGAATTATAAGAAAAAGCAAGAGTTGGAGGGAAACGGAGAAGAGGAAGAAACAGAGATGGAAGAGGAGATTGCTGGAGGAATCCTCCTCTGAAGAGTGGTAAAAAACAGGTCTCCGTTCGATTCTCGATGAAAAATTCACTAACAAGTCTTTGGACTACATAAAAAGAGAAGTATGACCCCCCTTTAGTTGATTGGCCAAAACACAGAAAAGATTACTTGGAGGTGCTCGTGGATCAGAGGGTGAGGACATAAGAACATGCGTGGTAAACTTTATAGAAGAAGATGCTGACATGGGTGAGAATTGGAGCATCTGCATCTACACAGGAGCAAAAGATAAAGAGGAGCGGTGGTGTTACCAGGAAGCCAAGGACGAACTTGGGCCTCGGTGCAGCATTTCCGAGGGTCGATTTGCAGAAGCGTTGGAAACAGAGAAGGGAGAAAGATATGGCGGAGTGCACAACTGAGAAAAGAAGGGTAAACAGGTGCGAGAAAGAAGAACATACTACGGGTCTTCCCTTGACTCCACTTTTCTTCTCTCCTCCTTCTGGGGTGCTTCTTCCCCAGTTCTACAAGACCACTACCGCGTCACCTGTTGCTTTCAATCTGCGAAGAACGTAGAAGAAGGGATGGAGGAGGGGTCTTTCATCATTGTCCAAGAAGGACGAGAAAATATGGAGCTGCGTTTGACTGGCCAACTCGGTAGGCCTCTGCTATTCCCCCCTCCCCCTTTCAAGACTCCTCCACGCCTCTCTTTCTGTTCTGAGCTGGTCCTGTGGTGTAGACTGTAGACCACCCCTTTTCTTACTGCAACAGTCGTCTCGCTCACTCTCTTCTTTCGGGCAAGCAAGCTTTGAATCTGCTTTCTGGTACAACCCCGACGAAGAAAATTTCTCTTTTCGTTTGTTTTTTTTTAAATAAGCACCGACCGACAGAGTCATCACCTGATCAAGTGCATTCAATCTGAAGAAAGAAAGAGTGCTGATCCAACCTAACTAGTTACAATTACGAAGAGTTGGCAAAGCCAACTTTATCGATCTTCGTCACCCCTTTTGCCATCCGCGGAAGATCTCTCACTCAGTAAAGATAAAATTATTGTGAATGGCACAAGCATGGGAGGCCAGAGTGTAACGTCTCGAGTTTTTCGGATATTTATCGGATCAGGATCCGTGGGTTTCGGATCTCTTTCGGGCGTCCCGGATTAAGTTTTACGATTCACACGTGTTTTTATCCGTCGGACCTACGGAACGCCGTGTAGGGCGAACCGGTGTGTTCTCTGACTCCGGGACGGTACCACTGAGTTGTACGTTTTCCGAGGATCGTGGAGAACATTTTTTCTAATTTTTAGTATTTTCTGGATTTTTTGGATTTTCTATTTAAACCCTCCCACCTCTCTCTCTCCTCTCATTTCTCACTCACTCCCTCTCTCTCTTCTCCCACGTTCTCCTCTCACTCTCTCCTCTCCGGCGGCCGACGGACCGAGGCGGGGGCGACGCGGGGCGACGCCAGCGAGGAGGACGGCGAGTGTAATGCCCTGGATTTTTCGGATATTTTCCAGATCATTTTCGTGGGTCTCGGAGTGTATTTTGTGCTTTACACGTGTTTTTCCCTGATATGCCTTCGGAACTCTGTGCAGAGTGAACCGTGGCGTTCTCCAACTCCGGGACAGTACCACTGCGTTGTGCTCTTCCCGAGGATCGCGGAGGTAACTTTTCGTAATTTTCTGAATTTCCGCAATTTTTGGACTTTTCTATATGTTAACATCTTTTCTCTCTCCCCTCTCATTCTCACTCTCTCTCATCTCTTTCTCTCCCCCTCTCCCCGGGCGGCCGATCGTGGCGGAGGAGGGCAAGGCGGCGATGGCGGGAGGCGAGGAACGAGGAACAGGTCGAGGATCGAGGGACGGTGGCGCGTGGAAGCTCGGCCGGGGGTTCGTGGATCGGCGAGGGATTCACGGCGTTTTCTTCGCGGATCGGCGTCCACGACGCGTCGAATCTTCGGTGGAGGTAGGGAGATGGACCCCCAGCTCGTGCACTTCCTTTCCCGCGAGTTTTGTAGGCCGTGGTGAGCCGAGCGGGTTTATTTGAGCTTTTTGGGAAAAAATCTATGTTTTGGGGTTGTGAGTCGATCCGCAGTTCCATCGCGTTTTTGGCCGATCCGAGACCGTAGATGCATGCTAGGGGTTATTTGGGGGCTTCCCCCTTGTTTTCCCCCTCTCACATGGAGGTATGGGGGTGTGGGAAAGATTTTTGGGGTTTTTCCGCCTGTCCGTTCTCGGACTGGTGTGGCGGTCGTTCCAGTGACCGCCACAGCGCGTGACGCCCCAGGGTAGGTGCGTTACAGGCAGTGACGCCCCAAGAAGGGTGCGTCACAGGGTCCTATTTTGTCGGCAGGGCGTCGGTCGCTCTGGCGGTCCCACGATAAACCGCCAGAGAGTGTGACGCGCCTGGGTTCGACCGCAACGTCCATTCTCATGTTTTCGGACCGTTGGGGTCATGAGACTCTGACGCACCAAGGGCAGACCGCCAGAACTCTGTGACGCCCTTACTTGGGAGCGTCAGAGTTGACGTATCCCTCCTTCTAACGCACCTGTGTTGGTCCGTTCGAGGCTGTAACGACCCGAGAATCTGATTACCGGGAAGGCCCGATAATCTGAGACTCGCACCGCCGCCCACGAGCGGGGAGGGCTCGGAAGGGCTAAAAGGAGTGTGGAGGCACAAAGAAATAGGAAATAAAGCAGGACAACCAACAACAACAAGCTGAAAGAAAGAACAACTACAGCTACAACAGAGTCCAGTCTAACAGAAAGTACAGTCCAAAGCAGTAAAACGTATCACATGCCAAGTGAACACTCGGCCCGGCAAGCTGGCAACTGAGAACCTCCGCTCCGCACCCTCGAACCTCGAGGAAGAAGAACCGCCTCACTTGAAAAGCAGGGAATGAGTCTCCAAAACAGAGACTCAGCAGGGATCCCGCGGAACCCCAACCGGAAACAACGGCAGTAGCGGAAAGGAAGGCTACAAGAGCAACCGCAACAGCAGGAACAGTAAACCCGGTGGCCGGTCGAAGCCCGGGGCTACAACTACTCCTACTGTACCAGAGGCCTGTCCCCCGGACACAGCTTACCTGGACACGCTGTCCAAGGTGCAACCCCGAACATCCGATCGCGGGTACCACACAACAAGACGCAACCTCGATAGAGCCACTAGCACTAGTCCCACGGCGCGAAAACCAACACACGCGCCGCGGCGAAACAACCGAAAACACAACGGTCGACACGACTGAAAAACCGAAGGTCGAAGTCACAGAAACTGACAGTCTGTCACTCCCGACTCGACATGAGTACCTCCCACTAGAAGCACAGCCGATAGCGTCCCCTGACGTCTTACACCGCACCGCAAGTGAACTGCCTGACGTGGTAGCGCCTACCAAAGGCACGAACACCGTACAAGTAACCACAAACAAGTGACTAGCTGGGGTCATGCCCGTCGACGTGGGTCCAACCGCCCCCAACCACGTGTGCACACACAGACCGCGCGTCCCTGGTCTGGCCCTCTGACC
The DNA here is from genome assembly GCA_022559845.1 of Amorphophallus konjac. Lineage (NCBI taxonomy): Eukaryota > Viridiplantae > Streptophyta > Magnoliopsida > Alismatales > Araceae > Amorphophallus > Amorphophallus konjac. Next base: position 414,498,966 of record CM040122.1, on the reverse strand, counting down.
GGTTTTCCCCTCAGCCGGACTCTGGCTGCAAGACGTGGGGCCCGACGGCAACCGGTCCACAAACCGCCTCTAAGGGTAAGCCCGTACACCACTCCCTGGTGCGACCGGTACCGTGTACTGGTAGGCTACGACTAGTGGAGGGTCACTGAAGGAGTAGACTCTCAAGTCAATGGAAAATAACATCCGCATCCGACGACGTACGAGGACCACCCCACGTACCGGCCCCATCGCACGGTGACCACAGTCGGAGAAGAAACAGGACTCACAGTCCACGGGCCGCATGCTCGGCCACGCAGAAACGCCGAAACACGGTTCCCAAGGCAGCTCACAGGCTGCCGCACCAAATCCCACTCTCAGGGAAAGGCGGGAACCCTCCAGCCCCAGGCTGGGCAACTGGACTCGCAGTCCAAGGCCACACGCATGGCCCACGCAGAAAGCATAGAAGCATGATTCCCAGGGCAACGCACAAGCTGCCACGCCGGTAACTAGACTCACAGTCCAAGGCCAACCACATGGCCCACTCGGGAATCATCTTCCAGAAAAACTAACGGCATGCGGGGGAGACCCCACCGCACACCCACCGACACGCAGTGACTCGGTCTAACGTAACACGAAAGCCCGACACGCGAGAAGTCACCCGGACTCTCAAACCCACGGGCACGCTAAACGAGGTAGCACGGTCCTCCCGACACCCTCAAAACACGGACACAGAATCCCACGGGTGTCTGGGACACTCACGAGACCGCAGGTCGACCACTGGGTCCCAACCGAGTCGACCGGGGACCCACACATCGCGGTACAAGGCGGAGAACACAAAAACTCGCCTTGGTGCAACACAACGCTTGACGGTCTAGCCCTAGACCGTCACAGGGCTGTAACGGTCTAGGCGGGACCGTCACATCCACCTGGCGGCCTAACGCAGGCCGTTACACGGCCCATAGGAACGCAGGATGTAACGCGCCTGGCTCAGCGCGTTACACAAATGTAACGCGCCTGCCCTGGTGCGTCACGCGCGCCTCACGCTCCCAGCGTGAAAACGGGATGTAACGCGCCTGCCCCAGCGCGTTACACGAATGTAACACGCCTGGTCCAGCGCGTTACACACACAGACACCCAACGGTCAAACGACAACGGTTGGAACACCCCTGACGGCCCACCCCGGGCGCGTTACACGCATGTAACGGTCCGTCGGGGGCCATTACACCCCCCAGCCCTCAACTGGGTAACAGGGGATGTGACGCACCCACCCAGGCGCGTCACATGGCTGTGGCATTCTATCGTGGGACCGTCACTCCCACGAACGCCAAAGCCCAAGGGAATGTAACGCCCCTGCCCAGGCGCGTTACACACATGTAACGGTCACTGGAATGACCGTCACACCCTCCCGAGAACGTTACGGCGGGAAACCATACAAAACATCGATCCACGCCCCGATCACCCCTGGGTGATGGGGAAACAAAGGGGAATCCATCCCCAAGCCCCTAGGCATGCATCTAAACCCCTGGATCGGCCAAAAACGCCGTAAAACGAGAGATCGACCCACAAACCCTAAAACATGGGTTTTGCCCAAAAAACCCCGATTCCACCCACTCGGCTCACCACGGCCTACGAAACTCGCGGGAAAGAAAGTGCACGAGCTGGGGGTCCATCTCCCTACCTCCACCAAAGATTTCGCGCACCGTGGACGCCGATCCACGAAGAAACGCCTCCAAAACCATGCCGGTGCCTCCACGCCCGCGAACCGGCTTCACCGCGCCCTCGAGCCACGACCCTCGACCCATCCTTGCCGTCCTCCTCGCCCGCATCGCCCCGCCTCGGTCCGTCGGCCGTCGGAGAGGAGAGAGTGTGAGGAGAGAGTGGGAGAAGAGAGAGAGGGTGAGAGTGAGAAATGAGAGGAAGAGAGAGGGTGGGGGTTTATATAGGAAAATCCAAAAAATCGAGAAAAGTCCAAAAAAATAGAAAAATACACCTCCTCGAACCTCGCGACGCGCTGATCACAACGGTACCGCTCGCGCCCAGGTGAACGGCCCGGTTCACCCGCAACGAGGTTCCGAAGGAATTTTCGAAACACACACCGGGAATCGGAAAACACACGCGGAAAAGTCACGGAGCTCTTCCGGCCTCCGAAACGACTCCGGATCGCGCCAATCCGAACACGAAAGATGTCCGAAACAAAATTCCGGACACAACAGAGTTGAATACTCCAAGAAACCAGATCTGGGACCCGAGAAGAATGATCCGAAAAACCCGGGACATTACAGCCTGTAGACACGCCATTCCTGACGTCTCCTGAGAAAGTCTCATATTACTATACAACGCCCCGTGACGGCTTACGCGTTTTGAATCACTTGAGTGCTTCCTTTTCTTGAGTCTTCTTCCGACCTTTTCGGCATCTGGAATCGTCTCGTCACGGCATTCGGACGGCATCAACATCAGTCGAACGCATCAGGAGGTTCTAGAGCCAAGAAGGATGTCTGCCGGGCGGCCGCTGAGTAGGACCCGGGTGGGTCTTAATGGGGGCGTCCAGGCCCCTGGACGCCCCCATATTTTTGATTTTATTTATTCCTTTTCTCAGGGCCTTAAACTAACTAAAAAATATATATATATTAATGGAGGCGTCCAGGCCTCTGGACGCCTCCATAAAAATAATAATAAAAAATGTTTGTAAAAAAGCCAGTTGGCATAAAAACACAAAAAAATAATAAATAAAAAATATATATTTGGAGGCGTCCAGGCCCCTGGACGCCTCCATAAAAACAAATATAAAAAATATAAAATGCCCGTTGGCATAAAAGACAAAATAAATAAATAAATAAATAAATAAATAATACATATTAATGGAGGCGTCCAGACCCCTGGACGCCTCAATAAAAATAAATAAAAAAATCAAAAATGCCAGCCCTGGTATAAAAGACAAAAGAAAAATAAAAAATAATAATAATATGATTTTGGAGGCGTCCAGGCCCCTGGACGCCTCCATCAACTCCCTCACGGGCGCCGGCCACCGAACGACGGTTTGTTGTGTGTGAAAAAATCCAAATTATAGAGACGTCCAGTCAGCGGGACGCGCCCATTTCTGAATCACGAGGCGCCGCTCACAAAACCACGCGTTGTGCCAAACCGCGTGCGGCCGTCGTCGGCTTTCGGTGGACCTGCTTGAGGCGTCCGGGACCCTGGACGCCTCCACAAAAGTATTCCAAAAAAAATCAATAAAAATAGAATAAAATATTATTTCGGCCCTGATGGAGGTGTCCAGGGTCCTGGACGCCTCCACCCTCCGGAGCTCTATAAATAGAGGCCCACCCCCTCAGTTCCGGAAGAGCTTCGAAGTGATCCGATAGGCTGCCGGAGCCCAGAGGCTACGGAGTCATTTTCTAACCCGTGGGTTCTTTTGTAGGTGGAGGTTCTGCCGGCTTCTCGGGTGCTCACGCTAGCGAGAGGAAGGTCGTCTTCATCCACCGCGCTTCCACGTCGTCCCCACGTTGTCGGAGCTCCGCCGGATTTCACCCTCGGCTCATCCAATAAGCCTTTTCTTCCCCTTTTTTCTTCGTAGTTCTTTTGCATTCATCATCTCGCATCCTCTATCCCCCTTCATAAGGGCGCCTCTTCTTTTATACTTCTTGCATCCATCATCTCATTTTTCTCCTACTCGAGTCCGAGAGGAGTTTAAAAGATAACACCAACCAGGTGTGTGTCTTGCCATCATTTCGTTATTTTTATCGCAAGGATTTGAATACTACACCTCCATCTTTCTAATCAACTTGTCATTTGTTTGTCGTTGTTTTGCAAGGGTAGCCGAGGAAAGCCCTCTCCGTCGGCCGGCCGGAAGGAGAGGAAGAAGCAACCCGCCATCTCCCGCTCTTGAGGTAGGCGCGATCACTTTCTTATTTTGGGGTCTTTCGGCCCCTGGCGATCACATCTTATTTTCGAGGCCGCGGCGAGTCACTTCCCTAATGGCCGTTTAAATTTCCGTTCTTATATTCTCTGTATACTCTGTTATATTCTGCTCATATTCTCGAGGCCGCGGCGAGTCACTTCCTCAATGGCCGTTTAAATTCCCGTTTTTATATATTATATTCTTATCTATTCGTGTTCTCGAGGCCGCGGCGAGTCACTTCCCCAATGGCCGTTTAAATTCACGTTCTTATACGTTATATTCTTATCTGTTTGTGTTCTCGAGGCCGCGACGAGTCACTTCCCCAATGGCCGTTTAAATTCCCGCTCTTTGTATTCTCTCTATATTCTGTCATCTTATTATCTGCTCATATTCTCGAGGCCGCGGCGAGTCACTTCCCCAATGGCCGTTTCAATTCTTGTTATTTAATTTTTGCACCATTCCCGTCCCCCCGAGGCCGCGGCGAGTCACTTCCCGCTATGGCCGTTTAAACCCCATATTTTTCTATATCACACTTGTCCCGCTCGCCCCGCCGGAGCAATCTCCCGTGGTGGCCCCTTCTCTCTCTTCTCTGATTTCTGTGTTGCAGCAAACAAACACCAAAAGAAAGAAAAGGGGAGCCCGCGCGCGCTCCGCGTCCTCTCCGCTCTTCCCGGAACCGCGTGACGTCGCTCACAGATTGGCGATCACGGTGGGACTTCTACTGCTTCCTTTCGGCTACCCTTGCAAGTTCGGCACCATCCGTTCCTCTCCACCTTCGCGCCCGCGCGCGCTCCCGTTGTGCTCACGGCAGCACCGTCAGTTCTGATTGGTTCTTTGTTTATTGTATGTCTGTTATTTCTGTTGTTTTCCCACTCCATATATCTGTCGGCATTCCATTGCATACATCCATTCCTCTTTTCTATCCTTTTTTTCATTTTTTGAGGATCACCCTTTTCCGGTGAAGGAAGGACTCTCCGTTTGGGAATTCCTCTCAACGGACTAGAATCTCCTACACTGGGACCTCCGTAAGTCCCCGACATCGAAGAATTTCCTCTTCGTTCACTGGGCTGGTTGTACCATTGAAGTTCCCCGGAGTTAGTCATTTCATTCGTGGTGAGACGAGAGACCCTAGCTGACACGGCGGTGAAACAAAAACAAACTAGGGTCCCCATTTTGTGTGAACTTCGGATCTCGCTAAAAATACAAAAAAAAATCATCAAAATCAAAACACAAAAAAGGGCGTAAAGGCATCCACTTGTTTGATAATCTCTACTACCTACTTGCTAGTGTATGTTTTTGCATTCTGGGAAAACTGTGAGCATGTCTCACGAGTCTTCTGAGGAAAACCACCCTAGTCGTGGTTTGACAGCCGACCCGCGAGTCTATGCTATGGACTCGGGTCCTTCTCATGACCCCTCGCATGAGGTGCAGGTTATTACCGGGGACACGTCCCCGCCACAGGATATCACTTCCTTACTGGGCGTCCTCGCCAACACGGAGCTTACCTCTGAACAGCTCCGGGCCTTCCAGGCCATTCTAAAAGGGAAATATGTTTCCCCCACGCCCCAGGAGTCAACTCCGGCCATCGCACCTCTCCAAGAGTCCGTGTAGGCCATTCCATCTCCCTCATTGGCGCAAGCCATCCAGTCTCCCTCGCTTCAAGGACAAGCGAGCCAACAACCACCCTCATTCCAGTTCCCATCACAATCTCAAACTCCCGTTGTTCCCCAGACACTGCTTCAGCCGGGGCCAACTGTCGGCGGTCCGACAGCTCCCTCTCATTCTGGGTTCCCCCCTCAAGTCTCCGGGAGACAGTTTCTCCCCCAGTGGCAAGTGCCACCTTCACCCCCAGAGGAGCTCGCCCAATCGCTCCTCAATAGGTTCAACCGCATGGACGAGCAGTTTCAAAATCTGAGAAGGATGGTGGACGTGAAAGCCACCCCGGAGGTTGCTTTGCCAATCCTTCCCGTCATTCATCTTCCTCCCTCCGAAATGCCCACGTACCGCAGATACAATGGTACCGGCAACCCCTTCATTCATCTCAAGGATTTCATGTATGAGTCCTCTTACTGGCTAAACGATCAGAGGTCCCTGGCATACCTCTTTCGGAGATCATTGGATGGTCCCGCGCTTGAGTGGTTCTATTCTCTGGAGCCCCGCGAGGCCGAGAATTTTGAAATAGTCCAGAGAAGGTTCTTGCAGAAATATAGGGATAGGGTCGGTCCCTCACTCTCCATTACCGACCTAGTGGCTGAAAAGATGAAACCCGATGAGGATTTTATCCGATATGCTGATAGATGGAGGTCTCTGGCGGAAAGAATAAGGGATACCCTCTCCGAGCCCGAACAAGTGAAGATGATTGTGTCTAATGCAACCCCACAGTTCAGACACGTCCTGGCCATGAATAAACTTACTACAATAGAGGAACTCTATGAAAGGGCCCGATACATCCAAACCCAGCTAAAAGACTCCCCCATCATGAACATGTTTGAGTCGTCGAAACCCAAAGTGGTCAGAAAGACAGGCGCTGGTGTCCCGGGCGGAGCCACAGAAGGGGTCGTAACAAATGAGCAAGTCAGTGCGGTCAACAATGCCAACTATGCAGTCAACCCAAGGCCTCCACAAATGCCCCGACTTCCCCTTCAACCGGGTCCTTTCCCTCTTCGTCCTCCACCCAAAAATAATCAACCCCAGGATAATATGCCTCCATTACGCCAACCCCAGCAACAACAACCACAATCTCAGCAACAACAACCACCGCTTCAGTACAACCAAGTTCCACCCCCGGGGAACTATGGTCCCCAACAGCAACAAAGGAGGCCGCTCGGTCCCAAGAGAGCCTACTATCCACCATTGTCGGAAACCTTAGCAGACATTTTTAATGCCCTCATGGCATCAAACCAACTCGCCCTACCCAGAGAAAGGCCCGCGTGGCCCCCCAATGTTGATACCTCCAAATACTGCGTCTACCACAGGCAGCCGGGACACACAGTGGATTACTGCTTCCATTTCAAAGATTACATCCATGATATGAATGATGAACATCAAATAGATTGGGATGAGATGAGACGGTACGTCGCGGCTCTCAAGGCTAGGAGACCTCCTCAGAGGCCACAGCAGCAGTTACAACAGTAGCAGCAGCAGCAACCACAACAACAACAGCAGCCTCAGCAGGCCCCACAACAACAGCCCGACATGGGCATAATCCAGAATCCACTACCGGAGCACCAACAGCCCAATCATCAGGTTAACCCCATCTCCTCCTTCCCGGAAGTCGGGAGAGAGCAGGTGTGGCACCAGGAAAGTACCTCCATTCTTTCTACCTCCAACCCTATCGTCATGCAACCCCCTCACCTTGCCCGGGTAGCACCTCTCTCTCATCAACCCGCGTCAATATCACCATCACCATTTCCACTACCATTACGCCCTCTCATCCGTACCCCGATCTCCTATCAACCGACACTCTCCACTACGCCTTCGCACCCTCTCATCTTCTCTCATTCCCCCACTTTACCATCCACCTCTACCACATTTATCCCTACGCCTTCTAAACCCCTTATCATCCGTCAACCATACATAACCCCGTCTTTCTCCACCACATCACCACTAATGCCTTCAAAACCACTCATCACCCACCATCCACCTCAAAACCCTTACCCGTTTCAAACCTTACGTCCACCTCCACCTTCCAAACCCCTTATCCTTCATAATCCGCGCGATATCCCCTCTACCTCCGCCATGCCGCCACCTAACAAACCCCTCATCAGAATCCCTGCTCCCGCCATCACCCCTGCTTCATCAACCATTCCTCCACTACTACCCCTCAAACCCCTGTTAAAATCCACTGCTACCCCCACAGAGGTACAAAAGCCGCAGGCAATGGTGCACCGGAGTGGAAGGATTTTCCACAGGATTTTTCCCCACAACAGTCAGAATCCTGAGCAATCTCAGCCAGAGAAGGATGATGCAGAACAACCAGAAAGAGCTATATGATCTATTGAAACACCTGGATAAGACACCTGCTCGGATCTCCATCCTGGAGCTACTTCAAAGATCCACATCCCACCAGGCGGCCTTGATGGAATATCTTCAAAAGGTCATGGTTAATGAAGACCTCCCCATGAAGAAGATTTCGACAGTCCTGACCCCAACAGACACACAACCGGCCATCATGTTCCACAACTCCGAGCTCGCTCCCAAGGAAGCTCGGAAATATGCATTGTGCATTTCAATAAAAATTAATGGGGTATCCATAAACCCGTGTCTTGTGGACACGGGTGCGTCCATAAATGTGATCTCCATGTGCACTCTTCAGTTGTGTGGGATCGACGAGGAACAAATAAGACCTTCCTCGATCACGGTCACGGCCTATGACAATAGCAAAAGGCCGCCGCAGGGGATGATTATCCTGAAGGCGGAACTAGGCCCCATGACAATTCCCACGGAATTCCATGTCCTCGACATGGACCCCACATTCAAGGCTATAATGGGTCGCCCTTACATCGAAGCCATGGACGCTGTGCCTTCCACCAACCATCAGTGCATGAAGTTTCCTTACAATGGGAGAATTATTAAAGTGGTCAGTACACCTGTCCTTCACACAGTGGATGCTATCAACACCTCTCTGCCTTCTGTTTGGCCGTCTCATCGGCCCATATTGTCACTGCTGGATGTACGTGATCCATCTCATGTTCCACTAGCACCAAAGGAGCCGGTCAGGGCAATCGCAACATCATGTCTCCCTTTTCACTCCAAAGGTTGGGAGATTATGAGGAACATCGGCTATCAACAAGGAAAAGGTCTGGGCGCACAGTCACAGGGTATGCTCAAACCGCCAAAGGAAATTAGGCCGAACCGCAGGTTTGGCCTAGGCTTCAAAGGACCGTTCAAGGCAGATTGGAAGCCTCTCACGTGGACTCTATCAAACAACTTCAACAGAGGGCCCGTTGTTCAGATGGGAGATCACCCACGAGAAGCATATGGGGGATCACATGCTGTATATTTGACTGAAAAATGTCCGAGGATCACCAAAAGAGGCAAGATCAAAGATCCGGAATGCGAGTGGGACAAATGGTTCGACATACGGGACATTTCCGTTGCACTGGAAAGGATGTTCTCATCTCCGCAGCTTGAAGGACCACCATTGATCTCCGAAATACCAGAGAATATTACCACTCTTGCCAAGGTTCCAAACTATCCTCGTCCTCGCCAGAAGGACTCTGTCATCAACGGATCTTCATCCGTCCTCAACATTGCCGTCGACGGCTCATTAGCCGCCATCCTCTCCATCCACTTGTCTCAGCCTTTGCTGATATCTTCTTCCTGGGCCAGACAATTGTCTGATGATCTTCCCAGGTCCCCTTCTTTGCTTACATACCTGCGCGGGCTTTTCAACCCGCGCCAGGTCTTCAACCATGATCTGCTCTAAGCCTCACAATCCTCTAGCCATAACCCCTTTTCTCTCTCCTCCAATCTCTTTTCACTGCTTTGTCTTTAAAAATGAAAACAAAAAAAAAACGTCAATTTTCAAACTCCCCAACAACACATCTTCGTTGAGGAAACCTCCTACATCTCCCACGGGTGCGTACCGCCTTACGGACCACCCGTCCAAGGTCCGATGAGCGACCTTTTCTACCCCTCCTCTGAGGGGTCATCTCCTGTACATTCTACACCATCCTCTTCGTCTTCCTCTTCTTCTGTAAATATTGTCAGTCAATCTAGGAATAATAGGCCAAGGGTAGTACCTAGGAAGAAATCCAAGGGTAGGCAGATCCCTCGTCGATTCCTTCTGGATTTGGCCGCCAGGTGTCAGGCCCTTCTTGTCATCCCCCAGTTGTTAGAAAATCCCATCCAGCTACCTGAAATAGAATGCGAGGGCTACTGTGCATCTGATGAAGGGTATGGAGTGTACGAGATCATAGATGAAGAATGCCCCACTGAAGATGAGGGTGAAGAATATGAGAATGCGGCGGGCGCATACGCTAGTGGAATGAGGAGATTCGACGAGCCGTCAACCGCCGTAGAAGAATCCACCAAAGAAGTCAACTTGGGAACTGAGGAAGATCCTAGGATCATCCTCATAAGTGACAACCTACCACCCTCTGAAGAAGAGGCATTAATTGAGGTTCTCAAGGAATATAAGGACACGTTTGCATGGAGCTACGATGATATACTGGGTCTGGATTCAACCTTGGTCGAACACCGTTTAACCCTAAAACCAGGGTCCATCTCGGTAAAACAAAGGTTAAGGCGTTTCCACCCTCAGATGGCTTTGAAAATGAAGGAAGAGGTCGATAAGCTCCACAAAGCCAGGTTCATTAGAGTCGTTCTTTATCCTCAATGGGTGACGAACATTGTCCCGGTCATGAAAAAAGATGGGAAAGTCAGGATTTGCATCGACTTCCGGGACCTTAACCGCGCGTGTCCAAAGGATGATTTTCCCTTACCTCACATTGATGTGCTGATTGATAACACGGCAGGCTACGAAACCCTCTCTTTCATGGATGGATTTTCAGGATACAATCAAATTCGTTTGGCAGAAGAGGATCAGGAAAAGACGTCATTCACTACCCCTGGGGGAACATATTGTTACGTGGTCATGCCGTTTAGTTTAAAGAATGTTGGAGCTACTTACCAAAGAGCGATGATAGCCATATTTCATGACATGATGCACATATATCTGGAAGTGTATGTGGATGACTTATTGGTGAAATCAAGGACCAGAATGGAACATCCAGAAGTTTTGGCTAAGGTCTTGCAAAGGTCAAGAGAGTTCCAATTGAAAATGAACCCGAAAAAGTGTGTGTTTGGTGTGTCGTCGGGTAAATTGCTGGGGTTCATTGTGAGTAAAAGAGGGATCGAGATAGATCCCGACAAAGCTAAGGCCATCAGGGATATGTCGCCTCCCAAGAATTTGAGGGAAGTCTGAGGTTTAATCGGGAGGTTGCAGTTTATTCGTCGGTTTGTGTCTCAACATTCACAAAGGTGTAGACCTCTTTACGAGTTGACCAAGCCAGGAGTAGAATTCCACTGGAACTCTAAATGTCAGAAAGCTTTTGAAGGGTTGAAGGAATATCTGGCTAGTACACCCGTTCTCATTCCACCCAAATCAGAAAAACCTCTGATCCTTTACGTCTCAGTCTTGGATGACTCCGTGGGAGCCGTCCTCGCACAAGCTGATGAAGAAGGCAAGGAACGGGCAACCTATTACTTGTCCAAACTTCTCAATCCCTGTGAGCAGAAGTACACTGTCATGGAGAAAACTTGTGCTGCCCTCGTTTGGGTAGTACAGAAATTGAAGCACTACTTCTTGGCTCATGAGGTCCATTTGATTGCTCGAATGAACCCTATCAAATTCCTTCTGGAGAAAACCGTCCTTACGGATAGGCTAGCACGCTGGCAAAGTTTTCTCTCTCAGTTCGACATCACCTACGTCCAGCAAAAGGCGATTAAAGGCTATGCCATAGCCGAGCATCTCGCTCACCATCCTCTTCCCAAGTTCGATCCCGTCCAATCAGAGTTTCCAGATGAGAAACTAATGTCCGTCAACCAATCATAGGAACCAATGTGGACGCTATATTTTGATGGAGCTCTGAATTCTCAAGGGAGAGGAATCGGCATCGCCCTCTTGTCGCCCGAAGGCCTCACATTCCCATTGGCAAACCAGCTCAAATTTCCAGTCACCAACAATATAGCCGAATATGAAGCTCTTCTAGCTGGCCTAGAACTCGCCCATTCTTTTCGTATCACTGAGTTGCGAGTCGTAGGTGATAGTCAACTCATCCTTCGCCAGCTGCTCACTAAATATCGCACTCGCGATCCCAAACTCAAGCCATACCAAGAACTCACTGCTGCCTTTGCCAAACTGTTCGCCAAACTGATCTTTGTTCATGTCCCTCGTCATCAGAATATTCTCGCCGATGCCCTCGCCTCGTTGGCATCATCCATAAGGTTCCCTCTAGGAAGATGGTTTAAGTCCATTTCCATCTATAAACTTCACGCCCCTGCAATCGATGATGCTTCCTACTTAAATATCAAAGACAGGATAGCAAGGAAGATCCTGCAGGAAGATATCCTCGAAAAGAGGGAAATCATGTTGGCAGAGGCCGAAGAAGAACTGGCTGATGAAGAGAAACCATGGTTCTATGAAATCGCCAAATACTGCCAAGATCAGTCTTATCCTGAAGGGGCCACCGTAGAGGACAAGAAAGCCATAAGAAGGGTGGCTCAGAAATACACATTGGTTGGATGTCTACTCTATAGGAGGAGCCTTACTGGTATTCTGTTAAGATGTCTTGGTGACGATGAGGTTTGGAAATGTGTAGAAGAGACGCACTCGGGTGTGTGCGGTGGCCACGTGAATAGTCAGATGCTCGCCAAGAAGATCATTCGTCAAGGCTTTTATTGGCCCACTATGGAAGAGGATTGTGTTGTCTATGTCCGTAGGTGTGTCAAGTGTCAACTTCACGCTGATAAAATCCATTCACCATCTTCCTCACTTCATCCAATATCCTCCCCATGGCCTTTCTCCATGTGGGCATTCGACATCATTGGTCCCCGAGGTGATCCTAATTCCCTCACCAAGCAGAAATCTTTCATCCTTACTACGACGGAATACTTCACCAAATGGGCCGAAGCCGAAGCTTACGCGGAAATCAAGGCGTCAACAGTCTGCAAGTTCATCATGAAGAACATCCTCGCCAGATTCGGCGTCCCAAGCACGATCATCACTGACAATGGGCCACAGTTCATTTCTCAGGACCTACAGGACCTCTGCAAAAGGTACGCAATTGCATTACATCATTCATCGCCTTATTACCCACAAGGTAACGGCCAAGCGGAGGCCACCAATAAAACATTACTCAAAATCATCAAAAAACCTGCGAGTCTAGTAAGTTTTCAGACTGGCCAGAAAAGCTTATCGAAGCCCTATGGGCCTATCGCACTTCAATCCGTACCCCCACCAAGCAGACTCCATTTGCCCTCACTTATGGTATGGAAGCGGTAGTCCCGTACGAGACTCTGATCCCTTCTCTCAGGGTACAATTGGACGAGGAATTTCCCCTCGACGATCGTCGTAATTCACTCCTCGCCCAGTTGGAACTCTTGGATGAGAAGCGACTGGCCGCTGTCGAACACACGCGTGTGTATCAAAATAGACTCGCTCGCTTTTACCAAAAGAAAGTCGTTGAGAGAAAATTCAAAGTTGGTGAGATGGTCATAAAAAGAATTTTTGTCAAACCTGGAGGGCCGCGTTCTAAGCTCCAACCCAATTGGGAAGGACCATTTGTAATTCAAGCCGGGTACCCTGGCAATACCTACAAGCTAGTCAACGCCGAAGGGACCGAGTTATCCCACCCTTGGAATGGGCTTTATCTTAAGAAATACTACCCTTAGCACAAAACAAAAAAAATGATGAAAAGATAAAAAACATCAAAAATAAAGAAATATTGAAAACCACTAAAAATATGGAAAATTCAAAATGCCGATGCCTGGCAGTCACCATGTAGTTAAGTCCCTGCATCTAACCTTCATGTTAGGATAGGGCCCATTAAGACTTGGTAGGCACCGGGTCTTGGTTTGCCAGAACCGTGGAGACCCCTGTCCGGCCACGTCGGCCTATGCTCGCTCGAAGGAAGCTAACATGTGTTCACTTATGTATTTTATTCAAAAAAGTTGGTAGCATCACCTACGGTAGGACCACACCTAGAAGATCTCCGGAAGCTGTAATCTTTATTCTTTTCTCTTCGACCAAATGAGACAGTCGGCGCCCTTAAAACGCTGAGCATGAGAAACCGAAACTCAAACCCCAAGGGCAAGAGTAGGATCTATTTCCTCGAGCATCGATCAGAGCACGAGAAGAGGGCAGTGTCCCCGCAGGCATACGAAAAGGGAGCCCACAAACGTCAAACGACTATATCTCCCTCACAAAAAGAAATACAAAATCAAAATCAAGAGAAAAGCCTGGTCGTGACCGTGCTTGGTGCGATAAACGGAACCCCTCAAAGCAAAAGTCTGAATCCACAAAAGGGGCCGTGGAATGTAAATGCTCGAGATTTGGTCCGAAGTTATCCGAAAGGAAAGAGTTAATGGGCCCTTATTCGCTCGCCGGGTTAACGGCTTTGCCGGTCCTCTCAGGAGGTTTATCCCCTACGCTCTTCCTTCTCCCTCTAAAGATGAAGGTTCGATGGAGTTTCTGAAGGGTGAAAACTGCCTAGGGTCTGCGACCTTATTTTAATATACACATTTGGTTGCCTACTTTGAAAAGCAAAAGCTATCGCTGCGAAGGAGTCTCTGTGTTTCTGGCTGGTCAAGACCCATGTTTACCGCCTTGATGTCTTCTTGTTTAACCTCGGGCTTAGGCCAATGCAAGCGCGTCACCTATGGGTGCGACGGCGTCTGATTCCGGGTCAGCGTCGCACGGTTGGTCGTTAGGGTTCCAGGGTGTTCCATCATATACCATCTAGAGTTGTGAGGAAATAGACCCGGGTCGGGCAAATCTTTTACCTCAAACACCTTTTGGGTGAATCCCTGTGGTCGGAAGCAACTGGGAGCCTAAGCATGGCATGACGGTATTGTCATCAGGGTAAGTCTCAGCCGGCGGGATCATCATTCGAGGGGTCTAGAGGCCCAAATCAACCTAGATGTGCACTTAGGATACCTGGGAGGTTAGTAAGAAACCCCTGTCTTACGTAGGTTCTTCAGGGTAAGTCTCAGCCGGCGGGATCATCATTCGAGGGGTCTAGAGGCCCAAATCAACCTAGATGTGCACTTAGGATACCTGGGAGGTTAGTAAGAAACCCCTGTCTTACGTAGGTTAGGTGCCATTTGGGTGCTTGCCGGGCGTTAGCAACAAAAAAATTGAAATGATAAAAGCAACACACAAAAAAGATGGAAAAGAGAAAATGTACATATTTGCAAACAAAAAATCTTTTTTTATGATAAAACAAAAAAAATGCCAAATATAAAAAAGAAAACAAATTAATTTTGCATGATTGCATTTGCGTGCAGCATCTCACTTTTAATACCGCTTGCATTCGTGTGTGCTTGCCTATCGCATTTATCATCACCACATCTTTCCCTGCCTTCGTTAAATAAAGGCTTGGCCCCTTGACCAGTCAATCAAGGACAGTCACAATGACCATTTACTTATTGAGCAAGGGGCCAAGTCAGAACAGAAATTCTGATTTGTTTGTTTCAGTGATGTGTGCAGGGACTCAGGCAACAGAAGCAAAGGTGAAAAATAAACAAATCGAACCTTGTATTTTATTCCAAAAACTAAAAAAATTACATCAAGTTCCGCCCTCTCTCTCTGCATCACTCGTCCCACTACTCTCCGGATAAAACACTCTCAAAGGTGCTACCCAACTACGAAAGGCGGTACTCCTACCGCTCTGTACTCCTCTTCCTA
Source organism: Amorphophallus konjac (assembly GCA_022559845.1). Lineage (NCBI taxonomy): Eukaryota > Viridiplantae > Streptophyta > Magnoliopsida > Alismatales > Araceae > Amorphophallus > Amorphophallus konjac. The sequence continues at coordinate 414,483,679 of CM040122.1, read as the reverse complement.
TTCCCGCATCCCGGCGTTGATCTACGGAAGCAGCAGAGAAGCTACCAACACGAAAGCCACGCTCTCGTGCTCTTCGGTAGCGCTCCTCACCATCTCTCAGCCACTGTTCAGCAAGACCAAGGCTGATTCGGAGTTCGAATAGTTGGGCCTCCATGACCCTTCGTTCCTCCCTTTCAGTCAATCTGTTGGCTCTTTCTCTCTCTGCGTCTCTTTCTTTCTCTGCACGTTCTCTCTCGCGGTCTTCCCTCTCCAACTGGAGAGTGATCCTCAGTTCCACAGCATCCCTAGAGGAGTCGTCATCAGGATGACGCCGCAGTTCCCTCTCCAGTTCTGCTATCCTAGCCTCCTTTTGTGCAGCTTGGGCAAGCGCTTCTTCCGTCTCCTTTTCCTGCCAAGTGTACCATCTCAGATACACGATAAGGCATAAATAAGGAGAACTCGACACTGAGACTCTTACCTGTATAGAGAGCATCCCTTCTGCATCCGCAGCACGCTGCGCGGCGTGAGCAAGTTGCTCATGAAGCGAGTCAAGTTCTGAGGTGGGAATCCACAAGCTGGAAGAGGCACCACCTACTCCCATCGCTGGGGAAGCCGCGCCAATCTAGGCATGCTACGACCGCGTGAATTAGCAGCCAACATCTAGAATCTGGGGTTTTAATTAGGAACGTACTGTACACCTACCAAGGCGCTCGTAGCTCCGCGGGCATCGCCCAACTGTTGTTCCATCTCTGCCAAGCATCCCGGACATCCTGCAGCCTTACGAGTCAGCATTTCCACCAGAAAACCAAAAAAGGAGAAAGAAGAAAAGAGAAAAAGGGGGGAAACCTACCTCCGCAAGTCCCCGGGGTTGGAGCCGCTCTGCGTACTTTGTCCTATATAGACGCAAGTAGTCCTCGCTATCCCGCGCCTGTGATTCTACAATCGTGCCACCCCGTTGCCAGTCCTCATACTGTTCGGGGAATCGCACGCGCCAGTCAATGCAGGTCGCCGGTCCCCGCGTCTTTCTCCCGACACGAGGTGGCGCAGCTGAATCCACCCATTCTTGAGCCAGTCCTAAAGTCCTCATAACTAATCGTAGCCGAAGCGGCTCGATTTCATTCAGGCAGTGCATCCACAGTTCCCGTCCGAACCGGGCACGACTTGCTAGAACCCACGGCTGGTCGACATCGACCATGTCTGAGTAGGGTCTCCAGTTTACCATCGCTGCAGGGAACTCCTGTAGCTCTCGTCTCAGCACCATCAGTTGGTAGGTTAGGGGTGCCGCACTCATGATGGGTTCCCACCGCCTGGCTAGCGGCACCATCGCAGGTCGCCAATGCCGAGCTCTCCCCATAGGGAGGTAATAATAGCTCCACAGCTGCTCGGCGCAGGCCATCAGAACTTTGCAAAAAACATAAAAAAAAATACAAAAGAAGCAAAACCAAAAATACCTGGATGAATGGTGTGAAACCACTCACAGTCATCTCACGATCCGTTTCTTGGAATAGGCCTGCAAGCAAGTGTGCCAGTATGGCGGCTCCCCAGGCATAATACCCTACTCTTTCAAGGTCTGACAGCAGCTCCAGGAAGTAACATTGGATACCGTCCCCTTTCGAGCTCAGTACCAATCTCCCCAAAAGGAAGAGGAGAAATCTCCTCAAATCTATGTTGCATCTTTCCCAGTCGCCGAAATCTGTGCAGTACACGGCGCGGCATCCTATTTCTATCCTTTCCATGAACTCTTCTGAGGATTCATCGTCCCGCCGACGAGTGTCGGTGAGCCCTAATGCATCAATCAGGGACGCCCTAGCTACCGACCTGTTTTTCCGACCATCCAGGTCCAAACCCAGTAACTTCTGGGCACCTTCTCTGTAGTCCGCGTAAGTGACTCCGGTCACTGCCTCACCCTCTACCTTCAGGCTTGTGATCTGGACCACATCCTCCAAGCTGGGCACCATGTGCCCCCAGGGCATCAGGAATGCCCGGCTCACTGGGTCCCATCTCTCACACAAGGCTTGGATCAGGACTAGGTCGAGCTGGATCGGCTCGATCCGAAGGAAGGTACCAAATCCCATCACGTCTAGCCTCGCCTTCTGAAAATCTGGGAGGCCCCTGTACGCTGCTACTACCAACTCCCATAAGATTTGTGATTTCATCACAACCTACACATACAAGGAATGGGGGTGAGGTTTGGTCGGAAGAAAGGAAGAAAGAATGAGAAAAGGGCAAGAAAACTTGGCTTACGAGTTGAGATTGGGCCCTTTTGCTGAAGTGCCCTTCAAGGTCTGAAAGCCTCCTGGAACTACTACCACTGGACCTGCTTCTCTTCGAGGAATGGGAAGATTCGCCCTCCATCCAACTCTCAGAATTTTGAAATCCTCCTCTCCCGTAAGAACTTGTGCTCCTCGAGTTAGTCCTCGATATACCTGGGAAGATAAAAGGGACAAGAATTTATAGAAATGGAAGGAGTGCGGGCCAAGATTGCCTCCATCACCTGTCAATGATAGCCCTCGCAATGAGGCACCTGCCAAGCGGTCCCATGTGTCGCTTCACCGCTCGCACAGGGTGATTGACTGAACGAAGAATAGGACGAATAGCCCCTATGTTGTCTAGGGATACCCTATCATGATTTGGAGGACGTCCGCAAAATTTGACACAGCATTCGGGAAAGGAAACTAGGGCCGTCATTATTGACTTCGACGGCAGATTCCCGTGGAAAATGGTCACAACAAGATGCGATTCTCTGCTTGGGGCGGAGTCTCGACAGACCTATCACATGGGAATAGTGCAAAGGAGAAGCAGTGTAGGGAAGAAGGAACGCACAAAAGAACAAATAAACAGCAAAAAATCAAATCACTCCATTCATAATTCTACATAAGCTGTCACAAACACTACAATCATAGAGAGGTGGCGGGTCCACTAGCTCGCCAATCCTCACCATCACTCATCTCTCTGGGCACTCTCCTCCTCTCCCCCGAGGTGAGGGTCCCTCAGAAGCCTCCGGGATCCCCGTGCAGTAGCACCTGCCTCGCCTCTGGGCGCCTGCTCCGCAGCAGTGACTCGCTGCTCCTCCCCTGGCGTGGCAAAGAAGCCACTGGCGGCAAGCGACCGGACTGGCGGAGTCACTCCCCGAACTCTCGCGCTCTCTCGTAGCGCGTCTCAATCCCTCCTAGCCTCTGCACAGCGGCGTGAAGGCCCAGCTGGAGCTCCCTCACTTGGGCCTCCAAGGCCCTCCTCTCGGTCAGATCCCGCTGTCGCTCGGACCTTCTCTCAGCTTTTTCTCTCTCTGCCTCTCTCCTCATCATCTGCAGAAGAACCCTTAACTCCAGGATGTCTGGAGAAGGTCTCTCCTCACCGCGATGCCGCAGCTCCGCTACAGTCGCCACCCAGGCGTCACGCTCCTCTTCCGCCCGGGTCGCGCGGGCCACCGCACCGGCTAGTTGCTCCCTGAGGGAGGCAATCTCGAGAAAAGGGGCCGAGGAACTGGAAGATCCGCCAGCCACTCCCACCGTCGCTGTCTGCTGGGCACGCTGGAACAAAATAAACAACGGCCGTCAGTGAAACTCCAAAATCTGAAGTTAAAAGTGCGGCACGTAACTTACCAGGAGCGACAGCTCATGTTGAGCGACAGCCAGCTGCCGCCTAGTCTCTGACAGTTGGGCGCGCGAGCCGCCGATGCCACGCGTGTCCCCAGCTTGGGGAAGCCCCGCTAACACTCTCTCTACCGCCGCAGGAAGTCGGCACTGTCCTGCACCAGTACACCCCCTTGCTGTCCAGGGAGACGTACGGGCCAGTCCTCGAGCCTCGCCTTGCCGCGACTCTCCCTCCTGACGCGGCTCGGCTCGTCCGCACTCGCCCACTCATCGGCCAGGCCCAGGGTCCTTGCCATGTCCTGCACCAAGAAAGGGGTCCCACATCAGTCAAAAATAACGCGTCCCCTGTCTAGGACGCATCCATCATTTAAGTGCGACACTAGTCGAACCCTTTCCCCCTTCCCACGGCTTGCTTCAAAACTCAAATTGATCAAAGAGGGGGAAAAACCAAGCACTCACCGAGCCCGTGTTCCACCTCCTCCCGCGCCATCGGGCCCCTCGGGTCCCTCGGGGGCCCGAAGCGGCCCTTCCTCCTCCATGGACGCCGTTCCGTGCTCGGGCGCGTCCCTCCTCGGGCGAGGAGTTCCTCGTCCCTCTCCACCTTCACCATGATCGGGCCCACCGAACTCCATCAATCAAAAGAGGAGGAAGACGAAAAAGGGACAAGCGAGTTTCGGCGGAAGGCGGGCTCGTTTGCGGGTAAGGCACGGGAGAAGAAAGGCCACCCGATGCTTTAAATTTGAATTCAAGGACTAAGACGCGTCCTCGCGCCTGGACGCGCCCAAAAGGAGCAGA